>JAOSBM010000002.1:25038851-25059006 GCA_027568955.1 Erythroxylum tenue | reverse complement strand
CAGTGTGATGTTTGGTTTTGTTTGTTCTGTCTTGGGTGGCATCCATGTATCCTCCCAGGAGGTATTTGGGTGTTACACTCTGTATCTACTTATATTGCCATGTACACATAAGAAGGATGCACTTTTGACATGACAAACACATTTGGTATTAGGCACAATTTGGAAGTTCAAGAGTTAAAATGAGTTAAAAGCACATTCCTTGAGATGTTTATCTTGATTTCAAACTCATTTGTCTTTGTGGAATAAGAAGGAGACAAATTGGGATAAAGATGGGACAAGAAAATTCAAAAAATTCAAGTTTTCAAGATGACCTGGAAGATGCATGGCTGTGTATCTACTTATACTATCGTGTACACATAAGAAGGATGCACTTTTGACATACACATTTGGATACATGACCGAGTATCCAACCGTGTATGTCAAAAGTGCATCCTTCTTATATGTACAGTATCCAACTGTGTATCTTCACAAAACTTTCTTGTTTTGGTTTGTACAATTGGATGTACTGCCATGCACCCAATCGTGCATCTTCCCAGAACACTTTTTTTTTCATATAAACAACATTTAAGTAGCTTAGAGGGGATGGATCATTTTTGGAATGAGAAGGGTGATACTTCTTAGGCATCCATGGAGGGGCTAATCTTCCATTTTTTGATTCGAAGGTTAAATCAAATATAAGGATCGCATTTGAGCATATCTTCATTATGTAGTGATGAATCTCTTTCTCTTTAGGGATTGTTTATGTTATTATATGTCTATTATTTGGGTATTTGTGTAAGGATGATCTGAATGCTTTATTATATTGTTTTTATATAAACCCATTGCTATAATCTCAAATACAATATGTAATAGTTGTGTTTTGGATTTATTTTTGGCAACTAATGGTGTTTAATCATTAAGGATAACATAACATAGGTTAAATGACCTGAGCTTGTGTAGTTATTGCCTAGATTAATCTATTTTCCTTATTCATAATGCAACTATCCTACTAAATCTAGAGATCTTGTTTTAGGTTGTTCGATAGCTATGTTTAGTTAAAGTGCTTGTTTTAATTAAACATGACTTAAGGGAAAACCGAGATTAACGAAGCTTATTGTTAACCTACAATTAATAGTTTCTAAGAGAGCTGTGAAAACAACAATTCATTAAAGTATGTTTAATTGTGTGTAGGCTGACATTGATATGAGAATCGAATTCCAAACTCATTCATCAATTTTATCATTTTCTCACTGTTAAATTTTAGTTACTTTTGTTAGTTTAACTTTACTTTATTTTGTCTTTTAATTCCAACCAAAACCCCTTATATCCTAAATATTGATTCCTTTCATTACAAAAGCTTTGCACACACTCTCTATAGATACGATCCCTACTCACCAATGTTATAAAATTAGTTGTGCAGAGTTAGGTTTATTTTGTGGTGCATTCTACACACATAACAAAAGATTCACTTTCATGATGAATTCAAAGAATTTGTTTTGGAAATGATTGTGAATTTATCATGTCTTTAAGAAAGTTGGTATGAGTATAGTTTTCCTCTTTAGTGGGAGTATGTAGAGACATATTGCTCACAGAGAATAATAATTCTAATTTTCAATTGTCAAAAACATAATTGTCCAAAAATATAATTGTCCAAAAACAACTCTTGTTGGATATGAAAATGTAACAACTTAATTTTGGAAATTATATCTATAGAGATAGATTGGAAGTTGTTCAGTTATTCTAAGTTCAAGTACACAAATAATGTACTAAAGATGTTTGATGTTTGAGATATCAGATACTTGTGAAGTATTAAAGATATTCATTTTCCTATATATGAGTTAATATTTAAATTTCAGGAGAAAAGTATATTTACTTTAGAAGTAAAACCTAATTAAGGTTTATTGTACTTAAAATAATATCATTTTATATTGGAAAGTTTCCAGTGTAGCAACGGTTGCTAATTAAGTCATAATACATTTTTTCATTTAGTGGAAATGATTGATTAGATCAACAAGTTCTTTAGTGAACTTGATGTAGTTCCTTACATTATTTAAGACAGTTATGTATGGTGGAATATTAGAGCTATTGGGCATGTAAAAAGAGCTAAGGTCTCATAAAAGATCCAAAGATGTATTTAGGCAAAATTTTCTTAATTATGATGATAATTAAGATGAAAATTGTAAGAGTTAAGCACTATAGAGAATCTTGTAGAATTCTCTCATTAGGCCATTGTCTTAGCATTAGTATAATTGTCATATGGTGATATGGTATGAGATACTTAAATGATTGGCTTAATGTAAGTGGGAGATTATTAGTTTATACCCTACAGCCAATCGATTGTTTATAGTTTAGTGACAAAATAATTGATAATGGCATTCTTTATCTTTATGTTTAATTACGTTTGATGTTTTAATACTAAAGGTAAAATCCCTGGAATAATTATTGTGTAATTGAAATTATGATGAGATCATAATTATGATTTTCAATTTACATTTATGTGTTATTCATAAATGTTCCTAATTGTAGTTTCATCAAGACAAGATATTGATAAAACGGTAAAACTAGTACAAATTATATTTTTTTTCTTATGATAAAAGTAATTGATCTCAAAAATTAAAGTATGAAGATAAACTAATGTCTGGGTGCTTATTAGAGAATAAGTTCATTCAATTGACCGAACTATGAGCATCCCAAATAGAATATTACTTATGTGTATGTGAATTTTCTCATAATGATGGTTGTATAATTGATCCTTAGACTTGAGATTACTAAAGTATCTCATGTGAGAATAACTATGTTTTGATGCTACTTATGAAATGTTATAGGATAATTCAGTCGGTAGTATTTGGATGCAGTATGAACTATATGAAAATAGTTAAATAAGTCAATAAAGGATTCTTTACTCTAAAGTAATTAGAGAGAATGTTCTATTATGCTTAATTAGAAGTGATTTATAGAATTCTCTTTCTAGAGTGAATTAACATTTGAAAAGGTGTTTTCAAATATCAATTATAAATTAATTACTAATTAGTAAGAACTAACATGATTGGATACAAAAAAGTAGACTTTATATCCATACTATGTTCAATTGGAACATTGGATGACAAAAGAATTAAATTATACATCATAGCCATGCATATATAGGTTAAGTCAAACCATTTTAACATTTCTGATATTTAGGTGGTCATGATATGTTATTAGACGTCAATCTTGATATATGAATGTAAATTGTTTAATTGAATAATTAAAGATAAATTAAGAGGAGTTTTAGTTTATTTGATTCTAATTATGAATTAGAATTAAAATTTATAATTACTACCAATATATTAGAAACTTAATGGGTAATACATTAATGAGTAATTTGTGAAGGAAAAATTAATTTTAATTAAGTTGAACTTAATTATAAATTTCTAGAAACTTTAAAAATCAAATACGAAATATTTGATTTTGTTTAAATTAAATTAAACTTTAATTACCTAATGTTTTTTCTATAAATAGAAATAAGTATCAGAGAGCTATCACTCTTGCTTAATTCCTCTCAAGAGTTGAGAAACTACTCTGATACCAATGAAGGGTTATGAGGGGGTCTAGGAAAAAATTGAACCAAATCCAAATGAGCCTATATACGATTAGGACATAATGTAGGATTATTCAACTTATGAATTTCCCACATCTTCCCTTCACAAGCAAATCCATCCACATCGGACTAGCTCTCTTAACCCATCGCTCATGGGAAGCTACTTGAGTCACCCCCTCATCTGACCAAATCTATGAATCTCTATTCATCAACCCAGCTCTTATACCAATGAAGGGTTCTGAGGGGGCCTAGGGAGAAATTGAATCGAATCCAAATGAGTCCATAAGGCGTGGCGAGTTCAAGTGCATGGAGTGCGGTAAAGAGTCTTTATCTCACGAGGCATCGTAATTCTTAAACACATCACATTAACTTATTGAGGCAATACGAGATTAACTTTTGGCATTTAACTCACCCATCTCTGTTATCATCAACAGCGCATAGAACATCTAGATCCCATTAAATGTGACCTCGTAGCTGGCGAAGGTGTTAAACACCCAGTTTACTGTCCGACTCCAAGGGGAGGATATATTTGGATTTAAAATAAAAAGTACTCGGGGTTCTTGCATCCGCTCCTACGTGGTGTGTACAGTTTCATTGATTTCAAGCTAAAGCTCGTCCTTTCCGGAGTAGTAATGGCGGAAAACACAGGAGAAGTCCTTGGCTTCATGACCATCCTTGCAGAGTTCTGTGTAACTGCAACAACCATTTCAGATCATTACTGGGTAGTCGTACATTGCAGTAAAATATTTCCAAGTTTGTCTACAGTCTTGAGTCTAACAATCATCAAGGATGAATATTTTATCTTCTTATGACATAAGCCAAATTCAAGGTCACTTATTTTGGGATGATTGACATTAAGAGAACTTGGATGTCAGAGGACTGACTTGCCTGAGGGGAATTTAATCAACGCAACAGAAAACTTACATCTCTTGGGCTTGGGATGTCAGAGGACATCTTATACCAACCTCTTTTGCTGATGCTACAGCAAGGTTCAAGTCTTTGGCCTGAATCAAAGAAAGTGCATATTCAACCGTGCTCATGGTCAGGCCCATATATGAACAAAGAGAAACGGAGAAGGAACAAAGGAGACAGGACTGGTAAACAACTACAAGAACTGTTCAGTAAACTTGGATGATTAACAAAAGATGTGGTTGTTCAAAAAAATCACATAACAGAAATGACATTCTCGATTTATCAAGGTTATGCACAAAAACTACGTGAAATAGAGAACCAAAGAAAAGAAATTTCCTCAAGCAACATTTAGTTACTACAAAAGATGGGTTGAATTACAAACCATGAGCTTAGATGCAAATCCACATTCATAATTCCTTGAAGCAGGCACACCTTCCATCACTCCAGGCACTGGATTGTATGTATCACTGCCATTGTGGTAACACTCAATACCATAACACCAAAAACCGCCATCTGATGATATAAAATGCCAATGGAAAAGACTTTTTTGTCTGTCCTCATTTAAAGGTTTCTAGACCAGCTTGAATTGAAAAAACAGTTTATCACTTTTCTTCTATTTTCTAGCACGGCCTCATTTCAGTTCTTAGTAAAACGTAGCAGTTCTTATTGTGGACTAGTTTGAATTAAATTTCAAATTCAAAAGGGTGATACTCCGTAAGTTAATTAAGTGAGAGTTAATAGCATATTAGATTGAAAAATACATACCTACTCCAACACCGAGCACTTGAAGAGTTAAAAACGCTTGTTAGGGTACTGGCATCAATTCCAAGAGATTGGCCAAGGGTAAGAGCTTCTGAAACCGCAGCCATGCTCACAGCCATTGCCAAATTGTTGCAAATTTTTGCTGCCTAGTGGATGAATAAAAACATTATCTGCTGTATTAGCATATATCAAGTCAGGCTTTTAGCAATTAACAAAACTACCAACTAAATTTTAACAATAAAATAAGGGAACACAATTTAATAAGTGAAGTAGTTGATAGATGGAAAATAAGTCACTCTATTTCACAGAGTTTGTGAGAACTTACTGAACCTGTTCCTGCTCCACCACAATAAACTGCGCTTTTGCCCATTGAGAGAAGCAAGGGTTTGGCAGCCAGATAGGCATCCTCAGAACCACCAACCTGGATGACATACCATCTACTTTTATGAACTCAGTTATTAAAAGAAAAATGTTACTTAACAGATTGTCCACCTTTACTACAATAAACATTCTTCAAATATGCATTAGATGGACAGCAGATGTAGATGGTCATCCATGGATATCATGCCAAGCCATGTGGTAATAAGATGCCTTCAGTAAAAACCGTTTATATGGGCAGCAATGAGTTCAGTTCAATTTAGAAAGAGGTGAAAGGGGAAAAAAATACCATGAAACTCAGAGTACCGGCTTCTGCAGCAAGAACCCCTCCAGATACAGGAGCATCCAACATGACAGGTTCCTTCCAATAATCTGTGAGAAAGGAAGCACTAAACTTTCCAGCAACAAAATTCAGACACGTGCACACATGGAGGCTTTCATATATTACTATATCGTTGCTTGGAATGTCACGTATGAGAAAAAACACACTTAACATTTCCCGTTGAATAAAAAGAGGAGAAAAGCAATGGATTACAACTTGCCACCAAGTTCTTCTATTATACAATAACTAAGATATTGCAAACTTGATTTGAGATCAATATGAAACCCCTTAATAATTTGCTTCTTTCTACATTTATTTTAGCAGATCTCTGTCACTTTAATGTTAAAGAGAAAATAACATTTAACATCCTGAAGAAAGAAACAGGTGAGCAGGGTTCCCTTGTATCGCATCAAAGAATCCAGTAAAAAGAACAATAACAAAAATTTAGTGAATAAACAACTGAAATCATGCTGATCAGATGCTGATGTTAAATAGTAGCAACTGAATGTTCCTCCTTACTGGATGATGCTTTTTTGGTATTTCACTACTAAATAAACTAAAGATACACTTAGTAAACATAAAGAATTGCAGAAGGAATTAAAGATCAGCCAAACACTGATGCATTAATGGGTAAACCACACAAAATGTTGAGTAAACATGTTTTGACATAAAGCTGAGAACTCTACTCGACAACACAAACGTCAGAACTTTAGATCTCAAAGAGATACCTTTCTTTTCTTTTAGAACACAATTAGATACAGCTAAAGAAAGCTTTCTTGATGTTTGGGGATCAATAGTAGATGAGTCTACTAACAAAAGCGGCCTCAGAAAATTTCCACCATGAAGCAAGCCATTTGGTCCAGTGTAGACATCCAATACCTATGTAAGTTCATTGGAAAAAAAAAATCAAAACTAAATTGGAAGCCTTACAAGAAAACTTGTGAAATCAAATGATAAACTTCTAAAGCATTCAAGTCCTCTTGAAAATACGGTTTAAGCTTAAGATCTGCGCTAGAACAAATTATAAGAATGTTTTACCTTTAGTTAACCTTTTCCATTTACAACACAAGAAAGAAGTGACATTAAGAGACGAGTCTAGAGCCTAAAATGCTATAGATGCTCAACAATTTAGAATGCTAGAAATATCCACAGCTTCTCGTAAATGGCTTGTAACAGTTCTCAGAATATGTGAACACCAATTAGATTCCTTGTTCAGTAAAAGTATTGGTTCTCCGTACTTACAGAGAGAACATTCATTGTTACACATCAAAGAATTCATTGTTATATAGTGGAGGAATTAAGCAATAACTTTTAAAAGTTAGTATAATTTTGAAGACTAACAGAGAGAACAACTCAAGAAACTTATAGATCCTTAACATAGAAAAGAAGGTGAAATTGACACATAATACTCACATGAGATGATGAAGGCAACATTGTAATTACAACATCACTTGCTTCTGCAACTTCAAATGGTGTTTCTTTTGTTGTGATTCCCATATCCAGAAACATGTTGACGGCGTAAGAGTTTCTGAATTAAAACCAAATTTAAGTATTTGATTCCAAGTATGGATTTCAATTCTGCATTCTCCGTAAATAAGATTATAAAACCGAAACTACAAAAAGATAGAGTTTCATTTAACAACTCTAAGAAATCTTCTCTCTTCATATGTTTACATTCATAATGAAACCACATAAGACTAAGACACGCCATTTAATAATTACACAAAGGATGTGATAAAAGCTTTTAGGAACCAAAATATGAAAAATGAAAAAATACCCAAGCCTTACATGTCATGAACAGTAACTCTGAATCCAGATTTAATAAGGTTTCTAGCCATTCTGGATCCCATATTTCCAAGCCCAATGAATCCAACACTCTGTAACATATCAATCACTATTTAGTATGAATTTGCAGAAATGAGCTGCAAATTGCATCGAGTGCAAACACATAAGCTACCAAAACACCATAATGAAGACTCAAAAGTGTGTTTATAGCAGTGAAACATCATGAATTTCGTTCAATCTAATGTTCAAGTCTTAGGATTCTACAAATTAAAACGACATGAAAACAGTCATAACTCAAAAATACAACTCTTGCCAACTTTGTCATACATTCACTTCACACTATGATGATCCGGTTAACTTCAGAATGGCCATAAGCAGTACCAAAAAGTCAAGTGCCCACAGAGCTAGTGGTAGATGTTCAACCCTCATTCCTCCTCCCCTCCCGTGAAACTAAAAGGATTAGAGAGGAAGTGACAAATTGGGGGAGTTTGACTAAGGAAACCTCAGGAGTTATTAGTACAACATCAAGTTTAACGACAGCACCTCTCTACAAGACACAGTAAACAATTGAAGAAAATTCTGTTAAGAACACAGAATATAGTTTTCCAAGTATATTAGCAATTTGGCCTTTTTTTAAAGCTCCTACTTTTCAATCTGTTCCAGAGAAATTAAATATCAGAAAGTCTTAGGATTCTACTAAACTAAAGCCTTCCTGGTGACCGGACAGTAACTAGCAATAATGACAAACAATCAATTGAAAATCCATTTGGAGAAGGAAGCAACAAATTTAAATTAATCAACATTGCTGCAAGAAAATAAGTACACTCCAGCCGATACTCGAACAATGCTTGTCTTAATTCAAATACAAAAACCAATGTGAACATTAATGATTTGACTTTCTGGTTGATCACCTGATCAGTTTCTCCACCAAAAATTCCAATTAATGGGTACTTAAAGGGATTACTTAATCTCTATCATGGACAATAAGAGACCAAAAGTTCATTAATTCAAAAAAAAAAAAAAAAAGAGGAAGTGATAACCTCAAACTGAGGCTGAGATGATACTGAAAATCTAAGCGCAGAAGCATAATGGGATAAGGAAGATTTGGATTTGAAAAGGGGAAATAAAGCTCTTGCCATCGGTCAATCTTTTGAACACTTTCTGATTAGGTTTTTCCCACTTAGAGCAAAGCTTTGTCGGATAGAAACACCAACCAAGAAGCAAGGCTTGGCACGGCATGTGTCTTTCACCAAAGTTCTTGTCTTTATCTTCTGCAGTTTTTCTTTTCCCCCCTCCCCATACTTGTACCTTTAAATTAATCTAGGCCCCGGCAGCCTGATGAGCTAAACAAATCTCCATAAAGTAAAAGACACAGCTCTTGATAGTTTCCCTCACCTCAAAACTTATCATAATTATTTTAAATTATTAATTTTTTTTAAGAATTTTAAGTTATTTAATAAAAATTGTGTAATGTTAAAAATTTTAAAATAATAACAATTTATTAAGAGTTTCATGTTCTTTATCAGCGCTCCGTTTATACTACCACTTTTCCATTATTGTGCAAGCCTGGAGAAGAAAACCTAAAATCATCCAAGGCTTCTTTTGAGCTAATAATGATTATCACTCCAGCATTTTCTCATAAAGAATGTATTAGTGTCCTCCAACTCACTCTGTCCACCCCAATAGACATGAGGTGTAAGTCAACCAGGTCAAAGAACATTTTATCTAAAATGTAGATCCATTTATGTGTGATTTAGATTGTGAATATTGGATGGATGAATATTTTGATAGTGATTGCCTAGTTAGAGATGTGTGTAACCTTGGTTTAGCCATAACGAGATGAGTTTAGAGGAAAATTACATATTGTTTAACAAAAGCCACTCAAGACCCGTAGGTCTAGGGTTACGGGGATAATAAGAAACCACTAACGATATGATAGAGCAAACTTCAATAAGAGTTCTAAGATAGACAAAGATGATTGTAGTTTAAGACTTCAAGCATGCTAGTCGAGACACAAGCCCTTTGTTCTTAATAGGATTCAGCTCTCAAGGTTTGCCTCTTAAAGACCTATGCTGAACAATCATCCTTGTATAACTTAAAACTCAAATAGGATCACAGGTTTGATACTTTCTGATATGCATGATCCTTATATAAAGGATCACATAATAAATGGATAAAAACAAAGTAACATTATATAAGACAATTAAACAAAAAGACAAACAACTTTAAAAAGAGGGAGCTACAATAATAATAAGAGGAATCTTAATCATCATCCTTGTTAGATGAATTCTTGCAATGATTGCAAATTTAATAGGGAAGCTCTTCAACTCGTATTGTCACTATCATCACTGGATTTTTTCACCTTTTACTAGGATTCGCTTCCTCTATGTTTAATTTTTTAAAAAAATTATCTAGCTCCTCTTCATCAATTATGAGAATATCGTCATCTGAGTCTTGGGCATCCTAGAAGACGAAAGTTTGGGTATGAGATGGTCCAACAGTATCTAGGCCCAAGTTGATAAGGTTACCTGAAATGTCTATGTTTGGCATTTGAGGTTCTCTAGGAATGAATTCCCCTCGGTAAAGTCTAATAGGTGTACAAATAGCAGACAATGCATGTTTAGGAAAACCTTTTAGGTTCTTAAGAAAGTATCTAAGGCCTTTAAGGACATTTTCTTTGTATCTTGGCCATTGAACTGATGTATGCCAGAAATACACCTGATTTTTAGACTAGATGGATCCACCATGTGATGTGCTATATAGTCAATGAAGGACAAAGAAGCATCGAGTGGTTTGCTTCTCTAATGGGGAATCTCATAATATGTAATCCTTAGTAATTTGTGAGAGTTGAGTCCTCCATCTCTTCGATAATTAGTACCGTTCAAAGAAAGCCCATAAGAGGAAACCTTCATTTTCCCACATATGTTGACAGAACCTTAAGGAAGGAAGAAAGATAGTACAGGCATAAAGGGCAGAGAGTGCCCATTGTGGCATTATTAAACATGATATAATGATTTTACCAATATATGAACAGCGACATTAGTTTCATTTTTCTCAGCGTAATATTGACCATTGATTACTGTAGCTTTGTGTAACTTGTAATTGCCTAAGGGAACGCAATTACAAGTTAAAAACCAAGATGCCATCCTGATACGACATTTTCACAAAAAAATAAGAAAGAAAAAAAGAGGCAAACATCTGTTAAATGACAATTTCCCATCCATTCTTCAAGTTATCCTCGATCTTTACAAGCAATGGTTAGTAAATCAGCTAACACCTCTAACCATAATCCCCTCTTAACAAAAATCCGACGGAAGTGAGGCCAATGGGATATTGAAACCCCAAAAACTTCCAATTCCAACCTAATCATATTCAGGTTCCATAGAAACAGAAATTTATATGGACGAAAGATCTTCGTATATCGTCTTAATGCCTGGTCTCTCCGACACAGACCTTATACAGCTTAGAGCTATTCCAAGGACCTCCTTCATTCCCTTGTCAACTGCTGGATTACCCATTTCAGGATTCAGTGCAGGATCAACGCATTCTGAACCACAGCCTTCCGCTACCCTCAACCGGATCCAGTCTGTCAAGTCAACCCTTCCATTTTGCCCAGAAATCACATCACCTGCACATCTGCCAGTTAGAAGTTCCAGCAAAAGCACTCCAAAAGCATAAACGTCCGACTTAAATGAGGGAAGTGGTTTCTTGGAGGCTGCCAATTCTGGTGCGCGGTAGCCCAAAACCCCAGCATCAAGCATCTGCTCTATAATGCCAGCCTGAGTCATGAGTCTATGGAGGCAGTAGTCTGCAACTCTTGCATTCAGTTCTGGCCCATCCAGCAGCACATTTGTTGCTTTAAGATTACCATGTGGAACAGCACGGTCAAAATGGAGATAGTTCAGGCCACGTGCAATGTCAACTGCTATTTTCAGCCTCTGAGGCCAGGTTAATGGTGGGCCTCTTCTTCCCGGTCGATCTGTAAATTTATCATTCCTAAGAAGTGAAATTGAATATGATATAAAATGCATTGGTTTGCAATGATCTTATTTCACATGAATACATAACAAGAAGATGATTGGGACAGACAAATAGAGGGTCGAGAACTTACCATAGAGAAAGCTTGCGAGGTTTCCAGGTGAGATATAATCTGAAAGAATTAGCTTCTCATGCTGTGTGGGCCCCCAGTAATATCCTCTCAACCCCACCACATTTGGATGCCTGATATTTGAAAATTTTTTAGCCTCTTTAGCAAACTCTTTTTTCTGTTTGGCAACCCCCTCCCTTAACCATTTAACAGTCATGAACAGTCCATTATCCAGTGTTGCCCTATAAGAAGTTCCATGACTGCTCCTCC
The DNA here is from genome assembly GCA_027568955.1 of Erythroxylum tenue. Classification (NCBI taxonomy): domain Eukaryota; kingdom Viridiplantae; phylum Streptophyta; class Magnoliopsida; order Malpighiales; family Erythroxylaceae; genus Erythroxylum; species Erythroxylum tenue. The sequence goes on along the minus strand of JAOSBM010000002.1, from coordinate 25,046,934 downwards.
CTAGCACTTCAGCGGGAGCCCTTGACAGCTCCTGAGGTGTCAATGTGATTGTATCGTCAAGAAAATGTAGCTCACCCACCAGTCGATCTGGTGACCTCACATCCAGTCTTGCAAGGGCTTCAGCAGCAAATGAATCCCCAGATTCTGGGGACCATGATAAATGGCTGTTCTTTGATGGTGAGAAGCCAGTTACTGCAGTCATTTTCTCATGAGAACTGATTACAACAGCTGATGATCCTTTCCTTGATGCAACAAGATCCTCTGCCGAGACCATCAAGGCACCTCCACTGCCTGTTCCACTGGCACTGGAAGGATCTGTAGGACTGTGCCCGCGGATAGCTTTACTTGTCAAAGGATCAGGAGGAGATCGCTTTGACAAGCAAACATAGTGTATGAAGATAGCAAGCATGATCAAAACAATAACTGCAATCACACAAGAAACTATTATCACCACCTTCACAATGGTATGGATAGGTTTCCTTCTAGGCTTTTGAGCTGGAAACCTGCTCGATCCAGGAGGACCACCTCGAAGACTTAAGCCACTGTTTCCAGGGTAGAAAGAAGTGCTAGGAAACCTTCTCAAATTTTCTGGTACAACTCCTGAGAGATCATTATAAGAAACATTGAAGTTTGAAAGGGTGTTGGATAAATTGCTTGGTAAAGGTCCTGTGAAATGATTTTTGGATAAATCTAACAAGGTTATGGAGCTCATGTCAACCATGGAAGTTGGCAGGGAACCAGACATATTATTCCATGCAAGATTGAGCATTTGAAGTCCAACCAATAATCCAAATTCATCTGGAAAATAGCCATTTAGCTGATTACGTGAAAGATCAAGAACTTGAAGGTTTGATTTAGTGTTTGAAGGGGGAGAAAATTCAATAGCACCTTGAATTAAATTATTCTCAAGGTAGAGTTCTTCCAAAGTAGGTAAAGCTAGCAAATCAGTCAGAAGAAGACCAGATATTTGGTTGAAACTGAGATCTAGGACTCTAAGCTTTGGATACCAAGTAAAAACTTTAGGGAGAAAGCTACTGAGAGAATTATGAGAGAGGTTGAAATGATTCAGACACAAAAGTTGGGATGATACATCAGGAATCGACCCTTTGAAACGGTTCTGGCTAAGATCAAGATACTCAACGTTTTCCCACTTGGAAATTCTGGTTAGATTTCCTTCAAAGTGATTGTTTGATAGATCAAGCACAGCACAGCTTCCGGCAAGCAAGGGAAGTTCACCAATGAGGGCATTTGAAGAAAGGTTGAGGACACGTAAAGTTGTTGACAGGAGCATACTTACAGGCCCTGAAAAAGGGTGTTATAGTGTTAAGAAGTATGATAAACCAATTTACATTCTACAACCAGCTAAATGACTCACTAATGAGCATAAATTCAAAACAAGTATCACATTGTTTTAAATATTAAGGTAAAAGACTTGGACCTCCCTTTTGCATTTTGGGAAAGTGCAAACCACAGGGGAGGTCCAAGTCTTTAACCCTAATGATTAAAGCTATAACAAACACTAAAGTGGTACCTGAGAGATTATTGGCACTCAAGTCCAGTTCAGTTAAAAGAAGAGAATCTCCTTTTAATAGGTCGTTGGGAATAAAGCCTGAGAACCTGTTATTACTGAGCCTAAGGACCTCAAGCTCATAGGCGTAATCAAATCCTGGCAACTCTCCAGAAAGCTGATTGTAGCTCAAATCCAACACCTTCAAGTTTGCAAACAAGTGAAGCTCACCTCCCCCTATAAGTGATCCAGTAAGCTGGTTGTGGCTAAGATTCAAGTGCTTAACACTATCAGAAATACCAGGCAGTACTGTCCGTGAACTATAGCTTGCAAGCAAATTTGAACTGAAGTCAACATGGCTAGCATTAGTTAGGAGAAAGAACTCCCCATCTAGATGATCATTGAACATATTCCCATGCAAATCGAGCACCTGTAGACCTAAAAGCAGTTCAAAACCCCTAGGTATCTTACTAGTAAATCCATTTAAAGATAGGTTCAGATACAGAAGGCTATTCAGCCTTTTCCATGATGCTGGAAGTGGGCCAGAAAAGGAGTTGCAGCTGAAGTCCAAGGATTGGATGGATAAAAGCTCCGAAATTGAGTCAGGAATTGAACCCGAGAAATTATTCTCAGCTAATGAGAGGTTCCTTAGACTCTGTACTCTACCAATCCCCACAGGTATTACAGAAGAAAAGAGATTGCTGGACAAGTCCAAGAACTCAAGGCTTTTGAAGTCACCAATATTTTCAGGAATTTTACCCGATATAGAGTTGTTCGACATGGAGAGTTTCACAAGTTTTGTAAGGCTAGCAAACACACTCAAGTCTACATCAGCAGAGAGGCCCAGGTTATCGAGGACAACACCAGCAACATTTCCACCATTGCACACTATACCATTCCAAGAAGCAGGACAACCATTGAAATCAATAGACTCCTCATTCCATGATTCAAGGACATAACCTGTAGGATCATGCTTGATACCTTTCTTAAATTCAAGTAATGACAAGATTTCTTGAGAAGGGAGCTGCCCCAGTGCGCAGAGACAAAATAAGGATAATATTAAAAGCCTAAATAGCTTCATATTCCTCCCACCAATGATACGCCAATGTTTAATACATAATCTGAGTGAAAAATAAAGAAAAGTTTCTATATTTAGCAGGCAGATCTAAATTTCAGACCATGAAATGTGTAACAAGAAAGAATCAACGCAGAACCACAAGAAATTTGAGTCTCAAGAAAAAAGAGTGCATGGAAGGCCTTTATTTTCAAGAAGAAGATCATTTAACCCTTTAGAGCTCGTAAAATTAGAACCAAAATCTCACATTTTAACTGAAATCTTCAAAAGAGCTCTATATTTCAGGATTTTACCTGGCAAAAGGCCAAATTTTGTGGAAGAGCTTCGCGGGATTGATTCTGCTTTCAGCAACAAACGCTGGGATTCAACAAAGGAAACTTAATGTTTATAGTGGCGTCAAAGCATTAAATGGAAGAGATGGACCACGAACAAATTGAACAAGTTTTGACATTCAAGCAGAGAAGCCTGCTGGACTTCACATCAAGATATCAACTTTCATCAACAATGCAGATTCTTAGTACCTTTCGCCTACAGAAAGACTCAAACTTTGAAGCCAAAAAGGGCAAAGAGCCAAAGATGAAGAGAAGAAAGTAAAGAGAGGACCAAGAAAGACTAAAAAGGAAAATGAAAAGACCTTCTTCCTTGAGTGGAGTGGAGGGTTCACTATTAACTAGACATGGGTTTTAGCTTACCTTAAACAGTTTACACTACATTAATACAGAACAACCCAAGGTGAACATGTTTCGCTTAAGCTTTTGCATTGGATGGTTAAAGGCATTTTTAAAAAGGTCTAATCTTTTGCTCTTTTGAGGCTTTTAGTGTCAGCTCGTGAGCAAAAGATAGCGGGAAAATGTGAGGTCTTTTTTGGGCTTAAACGCCATAAATTAGGGATTTACCCACCAAAAAGACACGGAATCTCGTCTTTGCATAGTGGACGTCAAATGATTTATCAAATCTAATTTAATACTATTTTCTCATTTTTGGATTTACAACAAAATCCAAATACTATTTCTAGGGGTTTGTGCCACGTAAGATTTCTAACTACCCACTTCTGCCCCTTTGTCCAGGTTTCTCTTCCATAGACATATACATTTGATCTCTCCCTGTTTTTTTTAAGCCTTTTTTTGAGTCAAGTCACCTCAGTTCAGTAACCAAATTCAGTGTTTTGAAACTTAAGATTAGTCATCGAATCAGTAGTTTTATTAATCACCGGTTTAATCGGTTCGACCAGTTCAACTATCGGTCGAACCGTTATAATTATGTAATAATTATATTTAATTATATATCATATTAATAATATTAATAATATATAAAAATATACCAAAAAAAATTATTGAACCAGTGGTCCTATCGGTCGAGTCGGACCCATTCGATCGATCAATTGACCGATTTTAACCGATTCTCACTAGTTCAATTGAGAACCGATTTTTAAGAATGAATTAGACCGAATAACCGACCGATCACCGATCAAACCGATCCAATTTTTATAACTATAACCAAATTCAAGCACACGGATAACTCACTAGAGGTGAAGTTGATGACGGCGTTTATGATAGGTTGTGATGATGTGGGTCAATGGAACTGAGGCTCCAGCCAATCAGGCATCACAGTAGTTATTATTTGTCTTCCATTATGAACCATCATGGTCAGCACCCATCTTCTCCCAAGTCAGCTTGCGCACAGTGTGTGGGAGTAAGAAAATGAAGACGACCACAGTTGATCATCAACTAATTCTGTGGTCCCCCGTCCCCGCCATCTCATGTTCTGTGTCTTTCTGTTCAGACAGATCTTTGTCATAATATGGAGTGCGTGTAAATAAGTATTTCTTTTAACTACATTAATAATTAATAATTTCTAAGTGAAATTAATTTTTACTTGATTATATTGTAATAAATAATTACGATCACTAATAGTAAATCTACTAATAAAAATGTATTTAGTTATCGTTAGGATATAATCAAATGAAAAGGGTAGTGGATAACATATCTCTCTACCATTTTGAGACATTTACCACATGAGAACAATTCTCGTGAAGACGATTATAAAATCAAAGCACAATTCTTATATTATTCTTATACTACTATCAAAGATCAATCTATATTTCTCCCTAAGTACGTATGTCATGCTTTCTCTCCCTTAATCTATCTATCTATCTATATACATATTAAGTCAATATCTCAAATATGATCAATATACAAATAATTACTTGGGATAAAGTGTTGACCTGGCAAACGTAAGCATACAAGACAGTTGTTGGTAGTAGAAATGCGTATATGTGTGATATTATCAAAAGAGATAAAGTCTGAAATCGCGTGGTAAGAGACAGACTACAAGTGGCTAGTATTGCCGACAAGTTGATAGAGACCAGGTTTAGTGATTTGGGCATGTACATAGGAGGCCCTCTGATGCTCCAGTATGACGCTTTGAGAAAATAACCCTTAGTGACTACAAGAGAAGAAAAGGGAGGCCTTACAAGAACTGAAGGAAAGTGATCAAGAAAGATATGTCAAAGTTAGCCCTTACTGAAGCAGTGACTACAAATAAAAAAGTCTAGTGTGATCGGATAAAGGTAAAGGATACCCTTTAAAGTTCACCAAAACAGTTGAGCAAGTTAGTAGGAGATGTTTATTCTAACGCTTGCGCTACGTAGTTATCGCATAGGAAGTTCAACCTAATGTCCTTTTTGCCTTTTCTAGTTGTAAGTCTTGGACAAGGCTTTTGGGCCTATAACTTGGCTTTTCAGGATAGGTATATGGGGAAAGATCCTGCGAGGTCGTCTAAAACCGTAGGATTGTCATACCTTCAGGGTCTCTGAAGAAGGACTCATAACTTAACTAGAGACAAGAAGAGCCGAACTTTGTAGCTTATCAGGTACTAGCAAATCTGGACATTATCAAGTATATGCTTTGGTTATATTTTATTTACATAATAATTTAGCATGTCAGTTTTACTTATTTACTCTTTAACTTGCATCATTTTTTATTGTCACATCTGCATATGGGTCTATCGGAAACAATCTCTCTACTATATAAGGGTAAGGTTGCGTACTATCAGACCTTTCCAAGTTTCGCTTTATTGTAGGACTTCGGACTAAGTGTGGTGATACAAATGATTTCCTCCTTTTAAGTATGGCCGATGGTTATCCCATTTTTCTTTGTTCAACTTATATTAGGGCTCTTGTTCATTTTCTTTTTGAAATTATTTATATTTAATGTTACTTGATATTAACCTACAAGGTAAGAATTCGATATATTTTGTCTATCCAAATAAAATTGGATTCTTATGGGAGTTTTAAAACTATTTTCAAGTATTACGTTTTTTTTAATTTACTTAGCAAATATTATTTTTTTCATTGATATTTTTGGACACCCTTAACAAAAATGGGACTGGACATCAAATTAATATTAAATGGTATTGGCATTTGAGTTTAAATGGTATAGGACCTTTGATCGATTATGAAGTGTATTCAAAAAATTGATTGGAAGCGCAATATAGAAAGATCCTTCTTATGTTAGAAAATGATTGTGTTGATATAGTTGAGTTGTTAAATGTTTACAATTAGTAAACTATGGAAAGATAAAGAAAAATCTAAAAGAAAGAAACTAGAAAGTTCCAATTAAAAAAATTGAATTTGATGATTGAATTATAAAATAGAAAAGGTATCATACGCCTTACTTTACGTGCTTAAGTAGTTACCTAGGTTTGACAAAAAGAAATTGCAAATTTAGGAAGCTTAAAAGAGTTAGGGTGTGAAATTTAAAAGCATAATAGCGTACTTAAAATAAATCATGAGGGTGAATGCTAGGAGATCACAATTTTACCTAACGCTTAAAATAGAATACATAGATTGATATCTAGGGTTTATAATTAAAATCAAGGTGAATTGTTGTATACCTAAGAGTTTGTTGTTTTATCTAGTTTGAAAATAAAAGTAGAATACCTAGAAAGGATCTAAGGTCTAAAATGAAAATTTATTTTGAATGGATCATAGATCTTGGAATTATAAAAAAAGGGATAAAATTGAATCTTAAGCCTTAGGATAAAAATAAAATACATAGAATGGATCATAGTTCTCAAGATTAAGGTTAAATGCATAGTACATAGAATGGATCATAGTTCTCAAGATTAAGGTTAAATGTATAGAGATATGTATTATGGCTTAAAAAATGGAAAAAAAAATATTATGGGTCTTAGGGATGTGAAATGAAGAAAAATGCCTAGAATCATATCTTAGGGCTTGAAGTAATTGATATTTCTAGAATTGGGTCTTAAGGCTTAAAATTAAATTTGATATTCCTAGAGCTGATTCTTAGGGCTTAAAATGATAAAATGCTTGAAGTTGTCTCTCTGGGCTTGAAATTAAAATGAAATGCCTATTGGGGGATCTTAAAGCTTCGAAAATGAAGAAAATGCCCTAGATCTTAGGGCTTTAAATGAAATTGACAAGCCTAAAATTGAATCTTGAGGCTTGAAATGAATTTGATATGTTTAAAGTTAAGTCTTAGGGCTTAAAATGGAGAAATTGACTAAAAAAAGTTATGTTTTATGACTAGTACTAAAGGCTTCAAATAAATTATGGATTAATTTAGAAGGGAGGGATAGGAATTGATGACTTGGTCTTGACTTAAACTTTGAGGTTTTGTGGGCTTATGATTTGGATTTTCTTTTAACCTTATCTAGCATCTTAGTGGTTTTCTTATTGAGTGCATTCCCCTTTCTTGCATTGTGTGGTCCTTTAACAACTAATAAAGTAAAAATAAAAAGAAAAGGAATGATTTTAGGTTTATTTTACATTTGGGTATGTACTATACACTTAGGCACTGAGCATAGAACCCAATTATTAGAAGAGCTTATTTGATTTAGACTTTTGAGAATTGAAGGTCTAAATGATATTTTAATTAATTTTGAAAACATGATGGTTGAGTGTATAGTTGATTATATTTCCAATGCTACTATAGCTTTTCCTATTATAAATCTATCACTCATTAATTGAGTAAGTGTACCTATCGTTGGTAAGTAAGGTATTGATCCCACAAAGAAGTGGTATGGATATAGAGGTCTAACAATATTAAATAAACTTAATAAATAAAGAGCTTTCTTTTTTTTTAGAATAAAGAAACATAAAACAAAACTAACCTAATAACTTATAATAATTAAAGAAATAAATGATAAGACGATTATTAGAAGAAAAAAAAGTGCAATCAAATAGTTATGTAAAGATGAGAACTTCCCCTAGTATCACTATCTATTCATGATTTAATTAAACTAGAATGTATATATTCTCTAGACTAATATGACTTGTAGATATTGAAACTACATATGTCGAGTTAAACTATCTACTCTCTTATTGGTTAATTTATATCTCTATCTTTGCGAACACCCCTTTAAATGCATTAAGTTGTATGAAATTTCATGAAAGGTTTCTGTAACACCCAAATACCCCCTGGGAGGATACATGGATGCCACCCAAGACAGAACAAATAATCCAAACATTTCACACA
>JAOSBM010000002.1:25020291-25038751 GCA_027568955.1 Erythroxylum tenue | reverse complement strand
ATATTGTCCGAATCAGTCCGAAGTTTCATTAAACCAATGTACCCGGAAAATGCCATGAATGCATGCCAAAATACTTATGCACAATTAATCAAATATTTAATAAGCAAATAACAAACATAATAAACTTAATTCGTAGTAATTTCTTTTAAAATTCTAACCCCAAATTTGGGGCGCTACAGTTTCACCCTAACATTAGGAAGATCACGTAGGTCTCCATCGTGAATCCCATTTGACCCCTCTATTTAAGCCATGAGCCGCCCATATGCAAACTCTCTTGAGTCATTTACACATGAATTAAAATAATATATAAACATCAATATGAATAAATTAGTATTAATACCAATAAAGATAGCTCATAAAAACATATCCTATATCATAAATTAAATTAAATTACTCCATATAAAAATAAAGGTTTTCCTATCTAAACACAAAAAGAACATTTGATTATCAAACATATTTAAAATAATGAAATTAAATGAAGAAAATACATAAATCATAATAGAAGTAAATGTATATAAACTCCTTAATTTCATTGCTAGCTTGATCCACTAAGATGGTTTTTGGATCTTGATTGTCTAGTTAAAAATAACTTAAAATTAATTGCCCAAGGGTTGATAAGCCTTTTAATAGCTAACCCTAGCTTTTAGAGAAGGTTAGCTTTTAGAGAGAAAAAGATGTTTTTACGATGTCTTTTCTCTAAAAGATGATTAAAGTCCTAAAAAAATTAGGGATTATATTGGACCCTGTTTTCGAAGCCCAACATCAGAGACATGAGAACGTGAGCATATTACCCTGTAGGGTTTTTTTGTGAACCCTCATTAGCCATCATCCTACAAGGGTGGTGTGCCCAGACGAATCAATCACCAAAATCACAATCTTATTGATTCAAACATAATTGTAATCTCAATCTTATTAAACCTGTTTTGGAACAATTGACATAACTTTCACTAGAGATATCGGATTTAGATCGTCTCAGAATGGTTTTAAAGAGGATTTCGAGGTCTACAACTTTCGTGAGACCTTGAAGAGAGATTTTGTCATCTAGAGAGTCAAAATCTCGAATTTCCAAAAGTTTAGGTGGATCAGACGAAGGGATTCAGTCAAAGATGAATCAGAAGGAGGGATTCAGTCAACGCCAAATCAGACGGAGGGATTCAATCAAGGCTGAATCAGTCGGAGGGATTCAGTCAAAATTGAATCAGACGATGGATTCAGTCAAAGGCTGAATCAGACGATAGATTCAGTCAAAGCTGAATCAAACGAAGGTTTTAACCAAAGTTGAATCAGGCAATGGGGTTTCTACAGGGTCTTCCTTACATCACCTAAAGTTATAAATCACTAACTACACTCTCCAAAGCGTCTCCAACTTATAATTGTCATATCTCTCAACTCCGATTTCAAAAATTTCATACTATATAGCGTTGAAAAGCTAGAAAGATAAACTACAACTTCCCAGAAAACAACTTGTCTAATTTAGCCTAGAGTAAAACAGTTTTTCCCCAGAAGTCAGAACACAATTTCTTACCCCTATGAAAAGCTCGAAAATGCAATGAAAAGGCTTGGATAGTCATGGACAAAATGCCAACATATTTCATTAATATCAAAATATAAGAGTTTTACAAAGCTTTAATGACATTTCGAGCCATAATACATCATTTGCTTCATAAACTACAAATATAAAAGATATTTGAATATTACTTGAAGTGTTGCTAAAGCCTTGAATTCCCAAGAATATAACTTAAAATACAAAAGTATGTAAATTCAGAGTGATGTCGTAACCCTTGACTACTCGATCTCAGATGGGACGGAATGGGAGGGGTGAGCTTAAAGCTCGTAGGTAACAATTTTATAACCGGTTATAACAAGCAAAACCATTGAAATAATTATTTCCATTGTAAAAATTCACATTAATGCAAATCATGTATGCATCACTCTTGTCAACATATCATGAGCACATAAGCATATCAAATTGGTTTGGGTAGATCCATAAATATGACAAACTACACATTTCCATATAATGGTCATGTGTAGTCGTAAACTTGACGTACTATCACAATCCCACTTAGTGGTTTTGCCTAGACATAAACATAAGGGAGTGGTGAAGGAGTTCCGTGCCATTAGCGTGCAGGCAGGAGAAACCTTTAACTTGGTCAACGTGCATGTGACATACTTAAATAGACTACACAAAACCTACATAACATGTAATTCATGAATTGAAAACAGTTTGCCCAAATGACACATTTTGGAAACTTGATTTCATAAAGTTGATATCCTTTCAAAAATCATTTTCATTTTTTTCATTTCATAATTCAAAACACAATTCATATACTAAACATGTAGCACATTCTCAAAGCATTCAAAGAGCAATAAATGCACATTTAAAAAGTAGTTGAAAATATTTATTTCCATTTCTTGAAAGGGACATTAATGACTTATTTTTTAATTATAAAAATGTAACCCACCTTGAATTCCTTGCTTATAACTTACTCAAATGTGCCTCTCCTCTTGCTCCTCTTGTCTTTCTCGATTCCCTTTTCATAGGCAAAAATTTCCAACTCTAATAGGGTTGCAAAAATTGAAAACCCACAAAGCATATTCAATAAAATTGTTTCTAGAAAACTTAAACTCGTGCATTTTCTTAAGTTTCATGAACCAAAACCCTTCCATAAATCCAAAGGATTAAAATCAAGCTTACCTTAAATCTTCACCAAATGAAGAGATTATTGGCTCAAATGGAAGCTCTTATCTTCCTTAACATTTTTCCCTTCTTACACAACCTGAAAATCTCTCTAGAAAGCTTAGCAAAGATGAAACCCTAATTTCCCCCCTTCTTTTCTCTCTACCGATGACTCTCTCTCTCTCTCTCTTCCTTTTTTATTTCCGTTTCTTCTTCTTCTTAGAACAAGACAACACTCTTCTTCTCCCCTTTTTATCCTTAATGAGTGAAAACGGACCATTTTTCCCTTATAAAATCTTACTACCTTAATTCAATTAACCCATGCAATAAAATCCCACTAACCTTGACATAATCATTAACTCCAAAAATTAATTCATCAAAACCTCATAATTCATTTAAATCATGCCTAATTAAAGAAAAAATTTGTGGGCCAACAGATTATACTCTTAAATATATTACACTTCGCCTATGCCTCAGTCTACCCCATAGTCATAGCTTGAACTATAAACCTTTAGTGTTTTTTTAAGAAGAAACCTTTGTTATAACTGTGTCTCCAATTTGCGGAGCTCACTCTCTTCAAGATGAATACATGACTTTTGGTATGGTTGTCTCCAGTATTGAATTACACTATTTTTTCTTGAACTTGCAAAGTGATCTCCTAAATGGCTATGGCCCAGGTCGATTCACTTGCTGTGGCTTTGGCTCAGGTTGATTCACTTGCTGTACTTGATCTTTTAAGGCACAGGCTAGCACACAAGTGAGAACCAGATCATGTTACTCCAAAAATTGCTAATTTCTTTATGTTTTTTTCTTGGAATCACCTTCAATTATTAAATAATACCATCTCAATATTTAATTTGCACAATTACCTAAAAGATAACAAAAACCAAGTAAAACAAGGTAACATAGCATTAATATGTACATATTTCATATATATTGAATAGTCCTACACTTAGGCTTTTGTTGTTTTTAAGTAAATCAATTTCATCACTCTTTAACTTAAAAATATAGAAATTTTATGAAAGAATTTAACAAATCGATAGGAGTAACCACGACTGTCCATCATGTATTTAGTATCAATGTTCATTGATTAGTTAGGCTTTTAGTTGCTTTTATTAATTTATAAATCAATTCAATTTACCTAAACTATCCTTTAAATATAAGCCAAATTTATAGAATTTAACTCAATGCATAAAGTAGACATATATAAGAAAGATATGCTTCAACTTTCAAACATTTCAATCACCTAAATTAATAAAAAAATAAAACATTAAATTTTGAATTAATGAAGGCAAATTTAAAGGCTTATCTAAGAAGTCACCTAGCTTTTAAAACAAAAGTAAAAATCTTGTCATAAATGCTCTCACTTGTTCAATTTAGGTCATTGTTTCAAATGATTATTAACTCCATTATTTACCTTAGCCCTTTTAGGTTAAAGCTAGATTTGTTTATGTTTATCTATATTTATTTTTATTAAGATACTAATATGTGATGCAAGTGTATCCAATTAACAACTATGCTAAAGATTATGAGGCAAGTGCGTCTATCGTTCCTATAATATAGTTTTGGTTAATACAAGTGTAGATTCTACGAGGACTATAAGTACTAGTACTAATAGTCTTTATATTATTTAATATAACAATAACCGATTGATTTAAAGAAAAAGATAAACAAAACTAGAATAACTAATCTAAAATAATAAACCAAAGCAAGGAACAAGAATGGAACAACTAAATGACAATTAAGATCTAGATATAAAATCCCCCAAAACCTTTTTTTTCTTGAGTGTATTTTGATTCAATGATTAAGTCTAGTTTCTTGGCCTAGTAAAAATTTTAAAGTTACAATCATATTCTTTCTCAAGACATATAAGCCCTATCCTTAAGTTAATTGATTGAAATATCTTTCTAATCATTAACTGATTCTATGAATTCTTTTGATAGATTTAACTTTAACACATAAGAGTTATGTAGTCCTATTTTTAAAAACAAACATCCAAACTAAAATTTTTAAAAAGTTTGAAACTAAATTAAAATTTTCTCAAAAAGTTCAAAATCTCTTAAATATTATTGACAAACTATAATGAAAATTTGGATTCTTTCTAAGGTCAAAATATGTTTATTAAAATATTAAAATTTTTAAATACTAATAAATATTAAATCTTAACGTGTGCCGTCATCGAACATCAATAAACATTAAAGGGTACGTACCAAAAAAGTAAACCGTTTGACCAGCTGCCCGCAGACTCTCGCCGGTCCAACACTCCGTCGTTAATTGCCATCCAAAGATCAATTTTTTTTTACTCTGTTGTCTTGTTCATATCGTTTTGGTGTCAAGATTATAGTTTTTGGGTTCTTTTCCGGTTCCTATAATTTTTTTTTCACTGCCCACTGTCACATTCTAATAACAGCAAGTCCATGGAGAATTCCGCGGAAATAAATGGAGAGAAAGGAGTAGGAGTTGTAGATCATTATGAAAAGGGAGATGGCACTGATGATGGGGTGGTTTTGGGGTTGGATGGGGGTACTACGTCAACAGTGTGTGTGTGTATGCCTTTTTTCCCTATCTCAGAGAGTATTCCTAAGCCTCATCGGATTCTAGCTCGTGCAGTTGCTGGTTGCTCTAATCACAACAGCATAGGAGGTATTTTTCTTTTGTTCCTGACTGAACTAGATCTCTTTTCTCATTTAGGGAGGTATGTTGATATTGTCTGGCTGATGTAAAAATTGGAAGTTTTTGTTTTTTTTTAGATTGAGCAATTGTGATCAGCTTCTCCTTCGGTTGGGGACAGTTGTTTAGCTTTTATGTTTAACAGGTTTTGAGGCCCATGATGATTACGAAAATTCATTCGGTCGGAACTAACCTTTTAAGAACATCAAGTTTTATAAACCTTCACAGAGATGCGCCAGACTTCTTTCTGCAATTTGGCACAATTAAGAAAATATGCAGTATTACTAACGCACGAGTAATTTTTATGAACATTTTCTCCTTCAAAAGTTTGGTTCTTTTATATTCTTTCTCGTGCCATGCCTGGCTCTTGTTGCTTTTTAGTGGCTGGAACCACCGTTCAACGTACAGCCATTTTGTCTTCTCCCCTCCATAACCCTTGTTCCTTCTCTATGAAATAGAAGATCAGTTTCTAGTGTACCATTTTGCTTCTAAATTTTCATGGATTTCACCCTTTTTAGTATAGGTTTAAAGAAAGATTAAACCTATTTGTCATCTTATCTCCAAAGGATTGAAACAAATCATTTATTGTCTAAAAATGTGTATAGAAAACACTTTTGATGCTGTTACTTAAACTTATATTTTACCTTTTTATCTCTCATTTGCTATATCTGTTTGCAATCACCTATTCTATCCCCTAAATTGAGAGATTAGAAAGTGCAATTTGGTCTCTTTGTATCTACAGAAACAGCTGCTAGAATTACACTAGAGGAGGTTATGAGTGAAGCCCTTTCAAAATCTGGCTCAAAACCATCTGCTGTCTGTGCTGTTTGCCTGTGTATATCTGGTGTTAACAATCCAACTGATGAAGAAAAGATTGTGCGTTGGCTAAGGTGTGTTCAGATATATATCAAACTATTGAATATGGTTTAGCCAATATAATGGGTGGCATGAAGCTTGGTAATGCTGCAAGATCAACATGACTAGTGGAAACGAACAATAATATATATCTGTCTGTAAGGTTATAATTAATCAAAGTGAAAATTAAGTTCAATTATATAATGTATAATGTTGTATAGCCCCTACATAAACCAGCGAACAGAAAATGTTTGATTTCAGGTCTAGGACTTCTCTATACCACTTACCAATAACTGCTGCACTGTTCAACTGTAAATATGTCTGCTTTTTCTGTTGTGTATTCTCCACCAAAATGGCATGGTAGAGTTTGGATGCTTTGCTGCTGTCAAAATATCGCAATTTTGCAGCCTTAAGAACCCTTTTGGTAGGGATTCCTTGGAATTGGATTTTGAATTAGCTCAAGTTTATCCAGGGACATATTCCCCAGCCATGTGAAGTTATATGTCCATAATGATGCTATTGCTGCTCTGGCAAGCGGAACCATGGGCAAGCTTCATGGTTGTGTTTTAATTGCTGGTACTGGTTGCATCGCATATGGAGTTGGGAAAGATGGTAGAGAAGCTCGCGCCTCAGGTGTAGGGCCTGTATTAGGAGACTGGGGAAGGTAGTTGCCTCATGCCTTAGTGTCCTAAATTTTGAGCTTCATTTTCAGGTTATTTATCTATTATAGTTGAACAATTGTTAATTACTTTCTAAGAAAACTTCTTCCAGAATGATTCATTTATTTCTCATTGATTTTTTTGTAGCACTTTTAGAGTTGTCATGTACTGTCAACTATTTTTGTATGGCCTGGTTCATCTATTCCATTCATAAGTCCTTTTACTTCATATTGAGAAATTAAATTTCGATAATTTACAGTGGCTATGGCATTGCTGCTCGGGCGTTGACTTCAGTTATAAGGGCTTATGATGGTCGTGGTCCACAGACAATGCTTACAAACAAAATTCTTAAGGTGCTTGGTCTTTCTTCCCCTGATGAAGTAATTGGGTATGGGCTCATTTTTCCTTGTACATGCATACATGCATATATACTCACACACACACATACACACCCCCTAAAGTGCTTTCTACTATCCTTTATATGGAATCTTGTTGTTCTTTGACTTATCTATACTTCCATTTTTTCACATTAATTCTTCTAGAAGTGAAATCAGCATACTCTTGGCTTTTAGTCCTAAAATTGAATTGATGCTGAAAAGATTTTAGTTGCTCTCATTTTGGATGATTATTGTTACTTCATTCTTTTGAAATCTAAGTGATTGTGAGGCCCATAAACAAAGAGTAACAATTCTTGAGAGGATAAGATATTAAAGACCCTGTATAAAATCCCTATATCTAAGCATTATTTTAAAATGTGAACAGTATGGTGTCAATTCTCTCTATGAATCTTTGGGTAGATTAATATCTCTCTGTGATTGAGACCATCTATGGAACATGCACATCGAACTGTCCATGAATAAAGCTTTTGCCATGACAAAAACAAAGAAGAGGGCAATAGTCATCTTCTACATGCGAAAAAGCACATAAATCTCTTCATGGAATTTGAAGGTGTTGGTGTTGCGAATCGTCAACAATTTTAACTTTTGGTCTTTGATAGAAGATCTTAAGGTGTCTTACATGATTAGTTAAGATGTTAAGCACTCGAATTGAATTATATTGTTAAACCTGTGGGATGCTATGGCTCTGAAAAGCAATATCTCCGCAAAACAATTGGTCGATGTGTGTTTTCCTGATGTGGTGCATGTAACTCGATGAAGTGATATTTTATCACTGGGTTTTAGGTGGACATATGCAGATCCATCTTGGGCACGCATTGCAGCCCTTGTTCCAGAGGTTGTATCTTGTGCAGAAGCCTCAGATCAGGTGGCAAATAAGATCTTAGAAGATGCTGTCCAGGAATTGGCTCTAAGCGTGAAAGCCGTTGTCAAGAGGCTTGGTTTGTGTGGTGAAGGTGGTAAACTAATCTGAAATCTTGCTTATGATGTGCATAGTGTAAGCTTGTTTTGTCACCCATTGTGGACGACATAGATATTTGTTCCTGGTATTATAGTGTGCTACTACTGGCATGATTTATCTAAATAAAAGTAAGTATGAATCTCTTGAGCAAATTTTGTGTAGAACGCGTAGACTTTATCTTTACCTGGTTATTCAACTTCTTTAGGTCAAATTGACTTCTTATTGCAGATGGAAATGGTTATTTTCCTCTTGTGATGGTTGGTGGTGTCCTTGAAGCTAATAAGAGTTGGGATATTGGAAAAGAAGTTGTGAAGTCTATAAAGGAGCTCTTCCCTGGGGCTTCTCCAATTAGTCCACAGGTTACTACTCACTCATCTGTTCTCAAGTCAATGGTCAAGAAGTTGATCTAATGCATCTTTGCTTTTAAAGTAGTTTGATTATTCTGTCATCTAATTTTGCATTTGTAGGTGGAACCAGCAGTTGGAGCAGCTTTACTGGCACGAAACTTCTTTATTAATGAGTCAGAAAGAAAACATCCTTAGCTGACCATGGCAATCCCCAAAATTTTTCTTGTGAAATTACGAGATAAGTTATTTTCAATGTATACCCTGTGATGCTCGGATGAAGGGGTTCACTTCTTAGGACTTCTATGCGCACAATGCTTGAAAAAGCTGCCATTAGACCAATTGACGGAGTGAATTGAGTTTGAAGCATCTGTGCAATTTGATCAAACAGAGTAGAAGACTTTTTTGGACGTGGGAGGAGCTACCTAAACATGTTACACGTACAAAATTTAGTAAAAGCGTCCAAAACAAATGGCTCTTATTTTCTTTGCATGATACAAAATGACCAGAGCTGACAGGCCTTCATTTGGTGTTCACCTGAATATTCTTTTCTAAGGTTGATTGGTAATGTTGAATCGATGATGGGACAATCGTTTGATTGTCAGCTACCAAGACTGCATTTGTGCTCGACCATCTGAAGTTCGTACCAACAAAATGGTTTGACCAATCATTCTTCACTCCTTGTGCATAGGAGACCAGGCTATGCACTAAGTACAGGAAATATTACCCAATACAAAGAGCTGTCCTAATAGGTGAGTGACCATTCCTATGCTTAATTGCTGCATTTTTGTGGTGAATTAAGGGAATAGGGGCTCCGAAACCAATGTCCTCAACTGCACCACAAAAGCAAACTCTTTGACTTATCCTTACCTGCACTTTTGTCCCTATTGGAATCCCCTTATTTTTCTTCAAAAATGTCTTTGATAGGGACAAGCATATTGCATCTTTTTTCTTACCGGAAACCTTCGTGGCACCCCTCTGTTTTCAAAGAGGCAAGGCATGGTAATAATTGAGTTTAAGGTGAGCCAAGCAAAATCATTAAGAGATCAGCAGTGGAAATTTAGGCTTCACATCCTAAATCATAAGCCCAGGAAATCAGCTTCCAGAGCACCCATGACAAATTGTCCGTTTAAATTCTAAGCTACAACAAAATGCTAAGGTAGATAACATCTCAAGGAACGAGAATGAGACCGTTAGCATACTGTACCATAAAATCTAGCTGCATAATAAGACATTAATCTTGAATATTACCTAGCAAAGCAGTTCAAAATTATTCAATAGATTCTCCACTCTGTTCCCTTACAACCAGCTTCAAAATTTCAATAATCTGCAATACAAGTTTGGAAAATCCTTGATCAGTAACGAACCCAGAAAAAGAAATTCTCTTACAAAGATATCACCACTCAAAATTTAACTCTCCAGAAACATACATAAAAGACTATTATTTCTACGTTCAACAAGCTTGGGATCTTCAATAAGTTGTCCACAACTCGTATCTTTTGAGGAGATTTCACTGTCAAAAGATGATGTACTACATCCCAAGTCCATAGATTAACGGAATTCTTTTGGTGCGTAAGGAAGAATGACCTGAAAATATGCAAGCATTGTGCCTCACAATCCACCCCGACCCGCAATCTCTTAGAACAAGTCCGAGAAAAAGGTGAGGCTACCTATATCTCACACTGATGCAAGCACATTTAACTTGTATATATCACTGACGAGAAGTATCTGACTCCAGGATAATGTTTCAAGACTGGGGAGTAGTGATCTAATGCTGGGTATATGGTTTCAAGCAGGTCAACAAGAGCATCAACTTCGTCACCCAAAAGAAAACAAAACGATTTTGGCATTTGCAGAAAATAAAATGATGTAAAAAATCAGGATTTTCTGGTGTAACTTGAGACATCCCAACCAAAGGATAGCACTCCATATAATCTTACTCTTTCCCATGAACAAGTTCTAAGGCAACATTTTCTACAAGGAAACTGCATCATGAACAATTCATACACAAATCCCTAACAACTATATTTTGTCATGTCATGTTGAACTGGATTATGAGCAATGCTAATAGCATCCTTTTATCATAGCATAAAGAAAAAAATTTCAAGCCATAACCAACACACACGATGGGCGATAGCTCTATATTCAACTTTTGCAGTTGACCTTGCTACAATAGCTTGTTTTATACTTCTCTAAGTAATTACATTACCACCTGTAAATGTGTAATAACCTTGTAGACATTCTATCATTAGGACATCCTGCCTAATTTGCATCTGGGAAACCTTCCATTTTTGGGTGACCATGTTTAGAGAAGAGTAATCCTTTTCCTAGTGTAGATTTTAAATACCTTAAAATACGAAGTACAACATCTAAATGTGATTCTTGAGGATCATGCATGTATTGACTCACTACACTTACAGCATATGTTATATCAGATCTAGTGTGGGAGAGAAATCAACTTTTGATGTAGTCGTTAATATCTACCAATGTCAACAGTTTTATCAACTCCACCTCATTTAGGATTAGATTTTTTAAAAGAATCTACTAGTTTACAACCAAACATGCCAGTTTTTTTCAAGAATATCTAAATCGTATTTAATCTGGGAAATAAATATTCCTTTATCAGATTTGGCAAGTTCAATTCCAAGGAAATAGTACAACTTGCCTGAATCTTTAATCTTAAATTCTTAAGCTAAATATCTTTTAGACTGAATCATTTCCTCCATATTATCCCGTATTATTATTATATCATCAACATGGACAGTAAGTATTTGGATCTTACCATTAAAGTATTTAATAAATAAGGTATGATTAGCATTGCTTTGATGACACCCAAAATGGCTCATGGCTTTCTTTAACCTATCAAACCATGCCTTAAGAGACTACTTTAAGCCATATAGTGCTTTTTTAATCGACAGACCCTTTCTTCATTTTTTAGTGTTAAATCCAAGGGGAATTTTCATACAGACTTCTTCTTTCAACTCCCTATGTAAAAATGCATTTTAAACATCAAGTTATTTTAAATCCTAGCCGAGATTAGATGCATAAGGAAAAATAATTCTAATCGTGTTAGTCTTTGCCACTAGAGCAAATGTCTCTTGACAATTAACACCACAGGTTTGGATGAACCCCTTTGCCACCAACCAATCATGCCTTAAATTTATCAACAGTTCCATCGGCCTTATGCTCAATAATGAACACCCATTTGTAGCCTACTGGTCTCTTTTTTTTTTTTTTGATCGAAAGGAGAATGAACCAGTAGCACTAAGCAACCATCCGAGGGAAAGAGATCCCAGCTATATCCTCTAAAAGGATACCAGAATAGCCCATAGGAGGTGATTGTAGAAAAAATACTCTAATTTCAAAAGATTCAGCATAGTTAGCTAACCAATCCGCAAGTCTGTTGACTTCTCGAAAACATGACGAAGCTTGACATTCCAACTCTAGTAAGCAGATTTTGAATCCCCATCACCAAAGAGTTATGCTCTTGCCATCTATTCCTCGATGATGAAAGGATGTTAATGACAACCAACGAATCTATCTTCAATTTAACTCGCTTGTACCTAAGGTCCCAAGCAAGAAGCAATTCCGAAAATGCACCCCATAGCTCTACACAAGCAGACGTATAAAAACCAATATTATGAGTGAAATCACCTAACCAAGTCCCAGAACTATCACGAAGAACACCATCAGCTGAAGCACGAGATGAGGAAGATTTATAAGCCCCATCGGTGTTCAATCGAACCCAACCTGAAGGAGGGCTAACCCGGCCTATCAACTTCTCCACCCGAGAATCTGGCATTACTAAAGCACGTCCAACCAAGTCCTTAGCATTATAAATCCAGGACACATAATCAAGAACGATTAAAGGAGGATTGGATGGCCATAAGAATTGACCATCAAAGATGCTTTTATTGCGCCAAAACCAAAGAAACCAATACGACGTGCCGAAATAATTGGCCACTCGAAGCCGTGCACTTCATGCTTATTTTGCAAATTACTTTTTAGCCAATCTAGTCTGCTAAGATTAAAGAAATTATCACTGATTATTGTCGTAGGAAACGCCAACCAAAAGTTTCGAGCTCTTGATCAATCCCTTATGACATGAAGATTCGTCTCGCTATCTCCACACCTTGGACAAGAGGCATCTATAGTCAAATGGCGAACGCAGCGATGCTGGTTAGATAAAAGGCTGCCCCTCGAAAGAAGCCAGAGAAAAGATCGAATTCTTTGTGGTCCTGCCCACTGCCAGATTAAAGTCCAATACATACTATCCACATGAGAATTAGTTGTATCAATTAATGCATACGCAGAAGCAGTGGTAAACGCACAATTATCAGAAGCTCCCCACACTATTTGATCATTTCCATGAACATGATGGGGGAGGGGGAAGCATGCCAGCAATGGATAAGCACACGGATACCGGCAGTAAATCCTGAAACATGTCCCATTTCCATCCTCCGCTGCCATTCACAAAATATTGCACTGGTAGGTTGATCAGATGCCTAGGAATAATTGAGGTGGCAAGCGCAATGAGAGGTCCCAAATCATGAACCCAAGCATCCAACCAAAACTTAGTTGTACCACCATTCCCAATTATCCATTTAATGTCATTCAAGACATAATGCCACACAGAGGCAGTGCTTCTCCAAACCATCGATCCCTCAGTAGAGTCAAGAGTGGGCAGCATACAATTCACATCAAACTTGTACTTGGCTTTAAGAACCCAAACTCATAAAGCATCATGTTTGGTAATAAAAAACCAACCAAGTCTGGAGAGAAGGGCATCATTATTAGCACGAATTCTTCTGAGACCAAAACCCCCTAGTTTCTTGGGTTGACAGATGTTATACCAACTAACCAAGCTAGACTTCCTTTGATCGGGATTGAAACCCTATAAGAAAGAACACGCAATCTTCTCCAAATCATCACACAATTGTCAGAGAAGTCTAATCGTATGCATAGTATAAATGGGCAATGCTGAAAGTACTGATTGAATTAAGTTTACTTTGCCTGCTAAAGAAAGATGTTGAGTTCTCTAACCTTCAAGCCACTGTTGGACCTTATCAATAATATACTGGTACGTTTGCCTAGAGGTACGATCATGAATAACCGGTACACCCAGATATTTTCCAAGATTATTTGCAAGTTGAAAACTCATTTTCCTACTAAAGGATCGAGCTAGGGGATAAGAAACATTTTTGGAACAAAAACGTCGAGTCTTCTCCTTGCTTGCTTTCTGCCCTGAAGCCATGCAGAAGGCATCCAACGTCTCCTGGATGAAACCAATCTAATCGTCTTTAATCTCAGCAAAAAGGATGAGATCATCGGCAAAGAATAAATAGGATAGCCCAGGTCCACTCCGACTTAATTTTATCGGTTTTCAGTTGCCTTAAGCCACTACGCTATCAATTACATGCCCCAATCTCTCCATGCACAAGACAAAGATGTAAGGCGATAATTGATCCCTTGCCTAATTCCACGAGTTCATCTCATTAACCATGGCTTCTTTTCATTTGGGTTCACTAAGAGTTTCCTACCAATCCTATGGGATAGAAATAGAAGACGACAACAATACAAAGGCTTTACAAGAAGGAGATAGTGAATCAAATGAAAGAAAGTTAGATATAGGTTAAAGTTAGATATAGGGTGTTTAGGGTAAGTGTGAACACCTTTTCTAATAACATCAAAATTGATAATAGGAGAATCAGAATCAAAAGGCTTAAGAGATAAAGGAGACTCATTGGATGATTTCATAGGAGCTAAATTCAAAGATGACATTTAACTAGGTATAACATGCTCAATAAATTTATCTACATGTTTTATTCAAGTATATGTTTTCAAATATGACTTATTAAACTTTTCATCTTTAGGTTTTTCACACTCATTATTAATGACTGGATTAAAAAATCTACATAGGCACACTAATTTGGTAATTCCTCTTCTTCCTTATTCTGCCCTTTAAGAGTTGATTAGGATGAAGAAAAGTAGGGCTTTAATTCCTTAAATGTGACATCCCTACTTTAAAAAAAATCAAGTTGGTGGATGATAACATTTATAACCTTTTTGAGTTGTTGAGTTCCCAACAAATGCACATTTAAGAGCACGAGGATCTAATTTCCCTGCATTTTCTTGTGAACAAAATATACACATTCAAAAAATTTAGGAGGCACAGTGTAAGAATTGTACCTTGCAACATTTCCTAAAGAATTGTAAAGTCTAATCTTTTTAGAGTCGTTTATTAATAAGAAATGCAACGAAAAGTACTACATCACCCTAGTAGACTTTTGAGACATTCATAGTGAACATGAGGGGTCTAGTCACTTCTAATAAGTGCTTATTCTTCCATTTAGAAACTCCATTTTGGGCACTTGTATTAGCACAATTATTCTGGTCCAGTATTTCATATGAATCAAGATAGTCACGAAAATTACCTTTCATGTCCTATGTGCCATTATCAGTCCTCAAAATCTTCACCTTAGCATCAAATTGTGTGCCAATGATTTTATGTAAAGATATAAAACAAGAAAAACTTCATTCTTAGCTTACAATAAGTAAAACTATGTCATCCTAGTACAACTGTCTTTAAAGGTGAAACCATCTACAACCAGATGAGGAAGATGTTAGAGTAGGAGCCTACATATCAAAGTGAATAGTTATAAAAGGAATAAGACTCTTATTACTAATTAAAGCATAAGAGCATCTTATGTGTTTGGAAAATTGAAAAGCATTATGAAACAGTAAATCTAAATTGCACTATTTAAACAAATTTGGATATAATTTTTCTACAACATTAAAAGATGGGTATCCTTTAAAAAATGACATTAGCATAGAACATTAAAAAATGTCTTATGCTAATGTCAAAGCAGTGATTGATTCAAATCAACGGTGTGATATCTTTATTGATTGGAGAATATTATACCTTAATATTATCCCACTATGGAGAGGAGGACATGTATTAATGACTTAGGAATTCATCTAGTAAATTCAGCAACAAATCATACAAGGAATTGCTTAGGACAACAGGTGAAATTAAAGAATGGCATAGGGTGGTATGGAGTTCAAACATGGCTCCTCAAGCTTCCTTTCTATTATGGTTATGAGCCAATCCAAGTTTAGCTACTATAAATAGATTAAGCTTCCTAAACATTCCCATAATTATTTGAAGGTTTAGAATAATTATTTGAAGGTAGCCCCCCAAATAATTACTTCCTTTTGATTAATGAAGAGACATACATAAAATAAGTATGACTCAAATTAAGGATATAATGAAGGGACAAAGGCGAAGATGCCAAAGGTTAGAAGGCTCACTTTAAACCTTACAAAGCCTACGACTATTATATTGGTTCCACAAAAGCACCAAAGTCTCCATTCTTACTCCCTCACTTTGAATCTAATGCCATTAGAAAGCAACAGGAAAAGTCGAAATATTCACATCTCAGGTACATGAGAATGCATACAATCAGTCCATTTCATTAAAATCTTAATAAATTTATCACTTTATGTAGCTTTTACGATGATTAAAACCTTAGTTAGTTGAACTTAATTACTATTTATAGTACACGTCTACGAAAGCAGTGTGGAGTGTGGAGAAGAGGAGTTATCCGGTTAAAAGTGCTGGTCCCTACAACTGCTCCCGACAAGAAATCACGCGCTCTCTCTCCACAGGCATAAACCACGAAACCACTGGGGACGACACTGTTATCATCCAAACTACGACGTTTATATAGAGCTCCTTCTGCCGCTATATATATTGAGTATTGACATTTCGCTGTCTACAAACATATCAAAATGGCGAAACTGCTTGTTATGTATTTGTCTTTAGCGATGATGATCGTGGGAGACTCCGTAGCTCGAGAGCTACGGCCGTCGTATCATGGTCTGGACTACCAGAGCAGTCCACCGTCGGGAGAGAATTTGTCTCCAGAAATGAAAGCCTTCTTTGGAAAAGCAACATCCTCGTCGTCCAACGTGGCGTTTCCGAGAGCACTAAACTCCAACGACACGGCATGGTGGAGGAGCGTTAACGCCGGTGGTGGCAAGGCAAATGACGCTAAGCACGTGCTCCTGGTGGCCAGCTTGGTGTGTGGTGTCACGGGTGTGGTCCTCTTAGTTGCTTCTGTTTCCATTTACCTTGTTTGGCATAAAACCCAAGCAGCACCTTCTCAAAGTATTGTTATAGCTAATGCTGCCAAGTAAAGTTAACACTTATTTTCTGAGTGTTTACTTATAATTACATGAGTTATATATTAAATAGTTTCTCAATGGGCAAAATGCTATATTTTTTTTCTTTTTTCTTAATTTCATTTTCTAGTAGTTAGATTTTGCAATTTTATTTTAACCGGTAGAATTGCCCATCCCAGGCACCCTCATACCTCGACAAACAGAATAGTAAGGGAGGTAAATCATGGTTTAATCTTACTCGTCTTTTTAAAAAGACGGTTTAGTATTCGATATGCACAAGGAGCCACCACATTGAATGAAACTCTCACACTATCGTTGTCGAGATTCGAAACTGAAATTCTTGCACTCAACGACCTTCTTGAGGATTAGTTGAACTACCGGGCTCAATTCTTTTAACTAATCAGTAAGCAATGTGTAATTTTTTATTATTGGGGCTAAATTATTTGAATCTTACATATTACATGGTACTTTTGACAAAGAAATTTCGTTCTAAGTACCAACTGGTAATATTCGAAAAATGAAAACCACCAAATTTTGTCTTTAACCTCGAAAGATAATGCGGCAGAACAGACTAATGAACCGTGACTATAGACCTTTTCTCCTTCTAAGCTGGAGTTGTCTGGTGGTGGATTGGATCCAATGACTTGGTGTTAAAATTATGCGTAATAGTGATCTAAAGTTTCTTGTAATTGTCAAAAGTTGAGGCATTGAATTTGAATGGCTGTCATGTCCCTACCAACCCATTGAAATTCAGGTTCAAGTCCGTCAATCTGTGTCTCTTTGGCATGGCACACTTAATGATTCCCATTTTAGATAATAATGTTAGGAGGTCAGGTACATACTAGGCTGCATGTGATTTGTTGGTAGGTGGGACTAGGAGTAGGGAAGGACAAAATAACCTTGGTCGGACGAGTAGCTCGGAGTCCATCTGGACAACCATCCAAGATTCGACACAATAACCCAGTTCAAAGTTCAAAAACCATGTTGTTTTGGATACAAGCTAATCTACTGTAACCTAGTTCTGATGATCGGCTGCGTTTGGTGAATGAAGAATCAGCTACTTTTTAGCTGATTCAAGGCTTTCAACTGTTTGACCATTTCAAGCAGCTGAAATTATTATTTACAGGGCTGTTTGGAATAGTAAGAATTGAATTCTATGTGATAATTGAATTTAATTTGCTTGTTCGAAATGTTGAAAATGACATGAATTGAATTCATGCAGCCTACATGTTTCTTTATTAATTCAATTCACGCACCAACACACGTGAATTCAACTCCAAGTCTTTCAATGCTCTCACTCGCTCAAAATCTTTTGTTTTTTTTCTCTCCGTCTGTTCTATCATTTTACCGCTTTATACATGTTTTCAAACCTGGAGAAATTTTGTTAAACTAATCTTCAGCGTCCAAAACCCAAGGAAGTCGTCGTCATCTTCAACAGCCAAAGCACCAAGCAGTAGAAATATAAACCTTTATGTTAATATAATTGGAAAAACAACAAACCTTTATTTTTGTGTTTAATATAATTGGATTGTTGTGTTATTAATTATTTATCAAATTTTCAATACCACTAAATAATTTTTAATTTTTAATTTTAGTTTTGTTTCTTCAAGTTTTCAAAAATTATGAAAATCATAAAAAATAATTTTTATTTCTTGTTTCTTTTTTTCATAATCTGATTTGATATTATTTAAATATATATTATTTAATTTTTAATT
>JAOSBM010000002.1:24963226-24983965 GCA_027568955.1 Erythroxylum tenue | reverse complement strand
AAATGGGCAAGGGCTCTTACCTATATAAGGAGGTTGCTACCTCCTTGTTTGGTGCACCAAACAAAGTCAAAGATGTAGTGCAAATTTGACTCTAGTTAAATTCCTCTTTTTGAGGTGAGAGTTGGAGAGTTTGTCTTGGATATTTTTTTGTGGGTTTGTTGGTGTATTAAGGGATTGGTTGAGAGGAAAAATTGTGTGATTGTAAGAATTTTTCATATAGTGGATTTTCTTCTCGGTGCCCGTGATTTTTCTCCGATTTGGGAGTTTCCACGTAAATTCTTTTGTGCTATTATTTTCTGCTATTTTGTCTATTAAATATCCTTGGGTGTGGGTTTGGGAAGGTCTAAATTCCCAACACGGATAAGAGACATTATCAATGAGCCCGGTATCCACAATAGATACGGGACAGTTTAGGTACTCAGTCACAACAACTTCATAATCGAAAGTGAGTCTCACGAGTACTGCATATATATTTAATACGTGTGTTTGACTGACTGAAATATATTGTGGACATGTATTTGAATGAGAGTGGATATGTGAAGTAAATGATATGTGATGCTATATGCTAAATGAAAAGATGTGAAATATGTGTTTACATGTGTTGATGTGTTGTATGAATTGTGTGAACCATTGAGGATAGTTACCTCACTGAGTTCGCAAAACTCACCAAAATTGTAATGTTGATTCTTTAGGACCGAGAGAGGACATCAGCGATAGAGAGACTCTATAATAAGCATAATTCTTGTACTTTTGGGAAGAAGAAATGTCTCAAAAGTTGGTCAGCTGAGACTAAAGGATTAGATAAAATTTTTTGTATAATTCCTCTTTCTTGTAATGTGTTTTGTATTAGGTTTTGGGATGATGTACATATTTAGTTTTTATGAAATGAAAGTAGGAATTCAGTTGGTTTTTAAATGTTGTGTCTTTTCTTTATAATACCTTATAAGAGATTATAAATGATGATGCCATGACTAAGTGATTGTAGTGACTGCTCTAACATCCCATTATTATAGGTTATGTACTGGAATGTCCTCAGGGTGTTCCGGTATGTACTCTATGGCAGTGGAGTTTTACAAGGAGGATTACAATGATGTAGATTTTGAAGGACCATTAAGTGGAGAATTGCTAAACATTAGGTGAAATCTTAATATTTAAATTAAGGATTAAATGATAAGGCCTAATGTGAACATATCTTTTATACTCACTGCTATATGAATATCAAAGTAAGTAATATGGTCATTGATAGTAAGAGTTACATTAATGT
Organism: Erythroxylum tenue; assembly: GCA_027568955.1. NCBI lineage: Eukaryota > Viridiplantae > Streptophyta > Magnoliopsida > Malpighiales > Erythroxylaceae > Erythroxylum > Erythroxylum tenue. Next base: position 24,982,701 of record JAOSBM010000002.1, on the reverse strand, counting down.
TGCTAACACATTATTGGTTGATAAACTAAAGTTGAAAACTCTAAAGAATCTAAAACCATACAAGTTGTAATGGTTGAATTGGTGTGGGGAAGTTAGGGTGAAAAAATAGGTTCTAGTGGAATTTTCCATTAGGAATTACAATGATGAGGTTCTATGTGATGTAGCATCAATGCCTACTAGTCGTCTTCTTTTAGGGCCTCTATGAAAGTTTGATAGAAAATTTCAACATGATGGGTATAAAAATAATTACTCCTTTTTAATAAACAAGTAACATGTGAACTTAACACCTCTTAAACTATAGGAAGCATATGAGGATCAAATTAAGAGAGCAAGAGAATAAAACTTGAAAGAAAAGCATGTGAGTGCTTAAGAAAAGAGTAAGGATGATAAAAAGAGTGAGAGAGTAAAAAAGAGTGAAAAGAGCATAGTGATGAGCAATGAGAGAAGAAAGTTAGATTGTGAGACTCAAAATAGAGAGAAAATTTTGAGGGCTAGTGCCTAGCTAATAGCGATGAGGTCAAGAGTGTTATGTTAACAAGGCGATAGCTACTTAATCTTATGTGCAATGATCTTTCATTAACGACCTAAATCCTTCTTTGCCTAGTGCTTTTGCAACTTATTATAGGAATTTGCTAATTTATTCCTTGAGGAGTTACCACAAGGATTAACAACCTTCGAGGCGCTGAATATCAAATTGATTTCATCCCAGGTTAAACAATCCCTAATAAAACAACTTGTAGAGCTAATATAGGGGAAAGAAAGGAGATTCAAAAGCAAGTGGATGAGTTAGTAAAGGGTTCATGAGAGAGAGTCTCATTCCATGTTTGGTTCCTGTCATTCTAGTACTAAAAAAAAGATGGAATATGGAGCATATGTGTGGATTGTTAAGCTATCAATAAAATCATGGTAAAGTATAAACATCACATATCTAGATTAGATGATATGCTTGATGAGTTCTATGAGTCTTGCTTGTTTTCAAAGAATGATTTAAAAAGTGGGTATTATCAAATTCATATGAAAGAGGGAGATTAATGGAAAGCTGCTTTTAAAACAAAATATGGTTTATATAAGTGGTTGGTATTACCTTTTGGTTTAACTAATGCACCAAGTACGCTCATGAGATTAATGAACTATGTTTTGCGACCTTTTATTGGAAAATTTATTGTTGTCTACTTTGATGATATTTTTGTGTATAGAAAGAATTTGGCTGACCATATCAAACATTTACATTTTATGCTTTGTGATTTAAAAGAATATAAGTTGTATGCTAATTTAAAGCACATAGTTTGTATGGAATATGTTATGTTTCTTGGTTTTGTTGTGAGTGCACATGGAATTAATGTAGATAAGGAAAAGATCAAGGCAATTAAGGAGTGTCATACACCTAACAATGCAAATGAGGTATAAAGTTTAAATGGATTTCCAAATTTTTATGGGAGGTTTGTAAAGGATTTCAGTTTTGTAACAACTCTTCTAAATAAACTTGTTAAAAAGAATATTGTGTTTAGATGGACTAATATGCATAAAAAAGGCCTTTAGTACTTTGAAAGATAAGTTGACCAATGCCTTTTGCTTTCTTTAACTAACTTTGATAAAGTTTTTAAGATTAAATGTGATCAAGATTTGGTATAGAAGTTGTTTTGATGCAATATTCTGAAACAATTGCTTACTTTAGTGATAAGCTTAGTGGAGTAGCCTTGAATTACCTAACTTATAATAAGGAATTATATGCATCGGTGAGGACTCTATAAACATGGCAACACTATTTATAGCCAAAAGAGTTCAATATCCCTTCAAATCATAAGAGCTTAAGGTTTTTGAAGAACCTAAGGTAAAATGTGCAAAAGACTTGTCAAGTGATTAGGCTTCATTGAAACATTTCCTTATACAGCAAAACACAAGAAAAGAAAGGAAAATGTTATAGCTGATGCATTGTCTAGGAGGTATGCACTATTGATTTTTTTTATAAACCAAATTTCTTTTTTTTTAAGTTCATTAAGAATTTTTATGATAGTGATGTTAATTTTGGATAAGTACGGCTTGCATGTTCTAAATTTGCATATGATGATTTTTATAGGCATGATGGATTTTTGTTCAAGAATGATAAACTTTGTGTGCACAAATGCTCTAAATGTGAATTGCTTATTATGGAGACCCATGGAGGCTGTTAATGAGGAATATGGTATTAAAAAGACCTTAGATATATTACATCAGCAATTTATTGGCCCAACATGAAATATGATACGCAATCTATATGTGATAAATGCACAACCTGTAAATAAGCTAAGTTAAAAGTAATGCCTAATGGTTGGTACACTCATTTACTCATGCCTAATCAACCTTGGATTGACATATATATATATATATATATATATATATATATATATATATGTTATTGGGTTTACTTAGTTCACAGTGTTAAGGACAACATACTTGTTGTTGTTGATAAGTACAATAAGGTTGCACATTTTAAAACAATGATGCCACACATATTATTGATTTGTTCTTTAAGGAGATAGTTGAGTGATAGAGATGTTAAGTTCTTGACTGCACTTTATGGAAAAAATTAGGCACTAGACTATTATTTCTATGTTGCACATTCTTAAATGGATGGACAAACTGAGGTATACATTCTACTACGTCTTATTCACCTTTTAAAATTATGTATGGTTTTAATCTTTTGACTCCTTTTTTTCCTTTATTTACTAATTAATGTGCTAATTTTGATCGAAAGAGAAAGGTAGACTTCATTAGGGATTTTAAAAAAAGGGATTTTATTAAGCATTTGCATGCTAAGATTTGAGTTAATATAGAGAAAAAGAATGAGTAATCTGTAAGGTAAGCTAACAAGGTGTGCATGAAAGTTATCTTTAAACCTAAAGATTGGGTTTTAGTTCATATGCGTAAAGAAAGATTTGCTCCCTAGAGGAAATCAAAATTGCAACCTAGAGGGGATAGACCTTTCAAAGTGTTGGAGAGAATCAACGATAACGCCTACAAGCTTGATTAAACGAGGTAGCGTTTAATTTTTCTAACTTATCTTTATTTGATGTAGGTGATTCGAGAATGAATCCTTTCAAGTAGGGAGAAAATGATGGAGATTAGTTTGCTTCAACACTCACTAATCCACTACAAGGCATTTGAGGTCTATTCAAATGCCTTGTCTTATGGCAAGAGCAAGAACTAAGCATATGAAGGAGGTTGTGCAAGGGTTAATCATGGACATTTTAAGACAATATGGTTGTTGTCAAAGATTCTAAGGCACTACAAAGATTAATTACTTATCTTGAGGCCCAAGAAGATGGAAAAAGCCTAACATATAAAAAATAATGCTTAAAGCATAATATGCAAGGATGACTGACCCATATGCTTGTTTTTAATGAACCTTATTCTGCATATTTACCTTTTGAAAAGGTTAAAGACGTGGGATTAAATGGAAATTTTATGTTTTTGGCTTTCTTTCATTAGTTGTTATTAGTTTTTAAGTTATTTTTGGAAGGAATTCAATTAAGGTTAATTGGTATCCATTAGTTAAGGGAATCCTTCTTAGTCAAGTCTTTTGCATTTAGTTATGTTTAAGAATAGTCAAAAACACATTTCCTTATAAGATTTTCATCATTTGATGCCTATTTAAAGAGACAATCTAGTGTATTATAAAAATCATCTTATCATCAATAAACTTTAAGTGTTTCTCTATTGTGAAAGCTTTCTCCTAGTTATTCAATGATCAACTTATAACTTTGTTTCCAACCAACAAATTTGGTTAGAGTCCGATTCTTTGCATGATTCAAGAAAGATTATAAGGTTTCTTTTCCTTGTTGATTTCAAGTCCTAGGTATTCTTTCACCAATGTTCATATCATAAAGTGTACGAGATAAAATATACTGCAAATGAAATTATGATGAGATCATAATTATAAGATTCGTATTACATTTATGTATTATCTCTAAATTATTTCTCGTTATTATTTTACTGAAACTAGACATTAATAAAGTTTAAAAAGACTTGCACACAATATGTTTTTCCTTATAAAAGAAGTAATCGATCTCTTAGACTAAAATATGAAGATATTTAAATAAATATATGAGTTTGTTAAAGAACAAGTTTACTGAATTGATTCTATATGAGAAATCCATTTGAAACATTATTTGTATATCTATAGAAATTCTCATTATGATGATTGTATAAGTGATCCTTTCACTTGAGATCTCCAAGGTATCTCATATAGGGGTTGTTATATTTTGATACTACTTATGACCTATTCTAGTCAAGAGTATCTTAGTCTGTAGTTATTATATCTAACATGTATTATATAGAGATAGTTGGTCACCCTAATTAAGGAGAATATTCCATTGTTTTTTATTAGTATTGATTTGGAATCTTTGACCAAGGTGGTGAAACTTTGAAAATAGTTTTCAAATGTCATTAATTGAATCAATTACTAATGGTGGAGAGCTAATATAATTGGACTCATATAGAGTAGACATTAATTTCATACTCTATATTTAATCAGAGTATTGTATGATGAAATGATTACATTAAACGAAAAAAATCATACATGGAAAGACTACTTAAAAAATACTTTGACATTCTTAAAATTTTGAAAATTTGGGTGATCATGATGTATTACTATATACCAATCTTTATATATAGATATAAATTAGTTAGTTAGAGAACTATAGATAAATTAAAGGAGTTTAATTTATCCAATCTTAAATATAATTTAGGATTATAATTTATATCCATTGTCAACATATTTAGAAACCTGATGTGTCACACACAAAGAAAGGATTGAAGAGAGAAAAAGGTATTTTTAATTAAGTTAGACTTGATTGTGAAGTTTACGAAGCTTTATAATGAAATATGTGATATTTAACAAACAATGATCAATATAAGATATTATATCTTATTTGGGTATAATTGGTATTTAATTATAATTATAATAAAATTGAAATTGAAATTAGAATTTTAACTTCAATTAAATTATTAAATGTTCATAACTATTATAAATAGGCTTAGGCTTGAGCACTTCTTGCTTAACCCTCCGTAGAATAGTTATAAAGTTCTCTCAACTTATTTTGTAGATATCGTTAGAGGTTGAACACTTATTCTACTACGATGATTAATGTGAACCAGTTTCAGAAATGATTTGAGGGAAATGACAATAAAAGGATCAAGCTTCAAATTAAGTATGAATTACGATTCATACTTTATTATGTTTAATATGTTAATCATGTTATAGGTTTAGAGTAATCTTGGCTTTCAAAAAAACAAAACCAAAAAGGTTTTGTTATTATTTTATTGCCAACAAGATCGAACCTTGCTCGAATTTCTCAAAAATGGTATTAGAGATTATTTTAATTTTGTAACTAGATTAAAATTGTTTGATTGTTATTGATCATATTTATAGAATTGAAATAAAACCCTAATATAAGATTGAATTAGATTCAACTTAATTTGAAAATTTTTCATATTAATACCTTACAAAAAATCAGATCTGGATATAATTAATTTTAATTTAAAGAGTTCAAATTATAGAAACAAAGATGACAATTCCACAATTTTGATTTTGGAAATCCAAATACCTTAAGCTTTATGGAATCTGAAAAACCTAAGACTAAAGCCACAGAACCATAAAAGATAGTAAACCTAGAATTGTTCTAGAATTCTCATTGGTGTTAAGGCCTTCGATTGGAACCTTATGGAAAGATTGTAACATTGGTGGCTCCTAGTTGTGGATTGCTTGTCGTGGTCTGGTTAAATACTTAAATTGTAGAGTTTGCTAACTGTTAGGTTTAATAAGTTTGCGGTGATATTTTGGCGACTTGAAAGGAAATTGATGGCACTTGGGACATCACTGTAATCACATGGTGGTTGGATCGTGAGACCCAAATGATTGCATCTTCCTACTAGCAAGCAAAAGACATTGGTGTCTCATGGCATCTCACTCAGACAAACGACATAAACAGTTGCTTATCCTCGAGGTGCAACATCAAGCAAGGGCTATGTAGGAGATGACGACGCAACACATGTGAAGCTTGCCAACGATGAGCTACTACTAGACCTAGTAATGGGGGCAGGACTAAGGGCAATGCTGAAACATATTATGGCGGATAGGGTTTATGATTTTGGTTTCTCGTTTGAAAAGTGGGTGTTTGGATATAGGTTTAGGGTTGTTTTAGGTTAGGAATAAACATAATGTGGTGTTTAGGGTTTGTAATCATTGTGGCTAAGGTCTTCTTAAAGATGAAGAAGGGGGCATTTGCTAATGAGGATAAAACTATTTTAGGGTTAGCAGAGTGGGTGCCTGGACATAGAATTAGGACTTTTTTAGGCTAGGAGAAAAGTATTTCAAACTTAGAACAAGGCTTGTTTGGGTACAAGGATAGGCTTATTCTAGTGTTGGAATATGCCATGTTTAGTTATTGGATTAAAGTAATTCAAAGATGAATAAAGTTATCTTTGATTTAGAATAGAGTATTCCGAGACATATTTCCAAACTAGATCTATTTTTTTTAAGTTCTCAAAATCAATTTCATAATTATATTAATTGTTTTTCTTATTATAATTAAGATTAATAATTAAATTGATTCCTATTTAAATTTTAGAAAAGTTGTTTCTAGAATAAAATTAATTATTTTTAATTATATTGAAGTCAATTAATTATATTCTTTAAAATTAAGAATTTTTTTCTTAATTAAATTTCTTTTTAAATTTGATTGACAAAAATAAATTTCTTATTTTATTTATTTATAAAATTATTATTCTATTATTTAGAAATTGTTTATTTATTTATAAATAATAAGTCTCTTGATTTATTATAAAAATTCTTGATTAAATTTGAAAAGATGTTTTCATTTATTTAATAAGAAAAATAAGCTTTCTATTAATATCTTTAAAATAATTTTTTTAATTATTAAAGAAAAGTCTTCTAATTGGTTAAGAAATCAATCTCTAAATAAATAATATAAAGGACTTTATTAGTTAAATTTAGAAGGTGTTCTATTTAATCTTGAAAGTAGTTTCTTTTAATATTAGAAAATAGCTTTTTAATAAGGAAAAGTAATTCCCAATTAGATTAGAAATATTTTTTTAATTTGATTAAAATCTCTTAGTTATAAAATTTTGAATTTTTTTTAAAATTATAATAAGTAAGAAGCATAATTTATTAAAAATTGTTTTAATTAAATTATGTTAAAGGAGTTAAGATAATTAGAAATAGTTTCTATTTGAATTTGAAAATTGTTTTCAAATAAAATTACATTTATATTTGAAATAAAATTTAATTTATTTAGGAATCATTGAGTTAAATCTAGTTTAACTTTTTAAGAGTTGGAAATAGTATTGTAGATTATTTACCAAAAAAAAAGTATTGTAGATTATGAAGATCAATAATTATAATCAAACAAAGGTTGATATTTTATACATATAATCATATTATATGCATAAGTTCCATTCTTTATTTATATGTTTAATATAAATATTAGATTCATGTTAAATTGTATATTTTTATATGTATGATATTTTACACATAATTTTGTCTTTGATTAAACGAATAAACTAAGTACATGTTTTGAATATGATTGTTAAAAAAACTAAGTACATGTTTTGAATATGATTGTTGCCTTTCATTATTATAAGAACAAATCATAATTCTATTTATCGTTGGGATTATTGAGCAAACTCAGGACTGCTTTAACCCAAGTATGTTTGATCTTATAACAACGAGTCTTAGCTAACTAAATTTGTGTAATTTGAATGAACAAATTCATGATCACATAAATTTAAAGGTAGGGTTAGGAATAACATATAAGATATGTTTTAGCAAGAGTTGTCAACTAACTGAGCTAGGAGTCACATGAGATGTGATTGATAAAATTGTTATCTATCCAATTTAAGTTGTTGGTTTGTTAAAGAAATTCAAGATCAACTAAATTTGAATAAGATATTGGCCCACTAGAGAGATTAGAGTAATGTTTATGGATAGTAATAAGTGTTATTATTTCGAATAAAATAATAGAGTAACCAAATACATGATTAAAATCATGATCTTATTTAATAGTCATAACATGTAACTAATACTTATTTTTCTTACATTTATATTTTGTTATATGTAGAAATTATATTTCTTTAGTATAAATAATACTAACTGTTAGTGAACCAAATTTATTGAAATACTTATTAATAAATATTAACAATAAATTTATTATATTTATATTCATTGAAATACTTATTAATAAATATTAACAATAAATTTATTATATTTATATTAAAATAAAATTTAAATCTTGGGGCAAATGATTTCTTTGTATTAAAATTATCTACTTTATTTTTTATCTTTTGATAAAATAATATTACTAAACATCACCTTATTATAGATTAAAAAAAACTAGCTACCATCAAAGGTTTAATATTTTGTTAACTAAATCTTTTAATTAGTTATTAATCATCAAAGGTTATTAATCCCTTTATATTTTATAAAGAAGCTATTTTCATAAATCAAATCTATGACCTTTTGATCACAAAAAAGTAACCTTACCAATTATTCTAAAGCTTGCTCTCTTGAGCCTAAATAGAAACAATAAATAAGAGCTTTTTAAGAAAAAAATTATTAAGAAATTAATAGCTCTTTCACTTTATGTAGTTACTCATTTTTATTTACTCAATTTAGTAAGATGTTTAAAAATAAAGTATTAATTTTTTTAGAAAATTGATGATACAACTAAATACTAACATATTATAATTATATATAAGATACGAGTTCAAATAATATTTTTAAATCATCAATACAAGATATCATTTTAGATAATATTTTAAATTATAAAATAATGTTTCAATTTTACATTATCAAAAATTAGTTCTCCGTTATAAATTTTATCTTTTAAAAGATACAACTTATGTGAAATTTTTTAAAGAACCTTAACATTAGTAACGACGACTTGAATAATTAAATTATGTTTATATTTATTTTATTATTAATTAACATTGAATAGTCAAATTATTTTTAATAATAAATAAGAAACTAAAATTATTTCATATGTTTATTAAATTAAAAGAAAAAGTTTTAATTAAAATTTAAAAATTCTTTCAATTTAATCCTTCAATTTTTTTAATTGCTATATTTCAATGCACCTATCGTACTAACCTTTAATTCTTTGATAACTTTTCTATCCAAAACCTAGATTTAAGCAATCACGCATTTTTGTTTAACGTGTAGAGGACTATGCACACAAAATATTGGAAACGGATCTGTGTTGGGACATTTGTGCCAATATAACAATATTTTTCAGGATATATAAAAGTAACATCAACCCTTTAATTCCACTTTCTTCTATTGTAATTACTACACTTAAAATTAAAGTTGATTTATAGATTAATTAATTAAAATAATTTTATTCTAATCTGCAGGCGTAGTTTTGACCACGTCTGATCTAAACATGTTAAAAAACCTACTCTTGATTACATGATTGAATGTGCATAATATAAATTTCGCAATCTTGATCACCATGGCAAGGGCCAACTTACTGTCGAAGATGCACCCATCAAAATCACTAGCAGGAGAACCCATGTCTCAACACACCATAAGTTTGCGCCTCAAATGGAATGCCAAAAGATAAGCTTCCATAAATGCTGTCCATGCCAAACCTAGAGAATTAATAGGAATAAATTCCTCTCCCCCTTCTCAAGAACCTGTAAGTACTCGAACACTAGGCCAAATAACTGGACGTTATCCCTCGGATTGTACTAGGAGTCTAGAAACGTTTAACTTGATGACATTGAGCAACCAGCACCCGACATTGAATTATACAACATGTACAGATTAGCGTGTGCTTAAATGCCAGTAGAACTAACCATTTCAGTTATTTCGAAGGACACTACCATCTAACCAAAACTCCACATTCTACCATTCAAGCCTAGTTCACGTTATGAAAACTCTTAAACAGAAAATTATTAAACTTGAGAGATTCAACCCCATGCAGAGGAATCCATCACCGTAAAGTCAAATACAATCAAGTTGGCCTTGACACAACTAATGGTTGGTATATGATTTATAAGTCATGTAAGTTGCCAAAAACATGCCCAGACGTAAACTACCTCGTAACAGTAACAAAAAATCTTGGAGTAGATGCAGCTAGTTTTTTTGTCTACAAAAATTCAAACTTGATAAGCTCTAGATTGCATAATGGCTCATGTCAAGTAACAACTCACTCCAACATGTGCAGAAGGCATTCACAAAAAGAAATGCCAAATTGGAGTTTTTGACTCATCTCAAGCTCCAAGCATAAGTCCCTTTACAGCTTCATAATTGTTAACCATCATTACGATCAGGAAAGAAAGAACATTCAAATTTAAGGAGAAGCAACAGATAATGAAGTTTTAATGTTCATATATGTTAAAATTTCCAAAGGAACTGAAACATACTGGTTTCGAGAAAAATGTAAAAGGCATCAGCAAAACCTCAACATTTGTGATTCAATGTTCATCAGGAATCTGCAATCACTTTTTTGCCCTTTTTGTTCCCCTACAAAAAGACGAAATTGTTAGCGACAGTGTAGTTAAAAAAGATAGTAGCAAAGTCAACTTCTCTACAGTCTTACTCAGCCTTTTGAGAAGCAGGAGGAGCTGCAGGTACTGGCTGCACTCTCTCTCCAGGTGCCTGAGATGTCAAAATACCTTAACCATCATGCATCACATTATAATTGACATATGCTCAAGCTAAAAGCACTCTGTCCACTTATTCTATTCAGTGGCAAGAGGCAGACATCAGCACTTCTAGCATTTATAACTTGCTTAGGCGAGATGTCAACAATTTAAATACAATAGCAAAACAATGGTACCATTTTAACAATTGAATGGCATTGAAGATTTTGTCAGAGCTTTTAAGTTACCTGTGCCAAGCGCTCCTCTCTTCTGGCAAGTTTTCTCTCCCTGCTTGCCTTACTCTTTGCACGCTTAGCCTCAAACTGGTCAGACAAATTCTTTTCTCTAGCCTTTTCAGCCTTTGATTTATGGATACTTTCCATCAGGACACGCTTGTTCTTGAAGACATTACCCTTCACCTTCATGTACATGTCATGATACATGTGCTTATCAATCTTTTTTGCTTCCCTATACTTGCGCAGCAATCGCCTCAAAACACGCAATCTCCTCATCCAGAGGATCTTAGTGGGCAGCCTAGCTTCCCTGGTACCCTTGCGCTTACCTAAACATTGAGGCAACATTAAGAAAGAAAGTTATGTTTTGAATAAGTTCCTGACTCCCCAGTTTGTCAACTAGCTTAAGGCTTGTTACCAATCACCATACAAGTACTAGGTAGCACAATCCATACCATATCCAGAGTGGCGACCCTTTCTCTTGGCCTCCTTCATTCTGCGAGCACGGGAACGTGAATGGATCTTTGTCGGTTTTCTGATGATGAAACCATCTTTTACCAACTTCCTAATGTTCTGCCCTGCACCCGGTTCAAAAGAACTAAGCAGATTAACCATCCAAAGTTAATCAAACAAGTTGAGACTTAGATATTAAAAAATGCCAAATAAACAAAAGACAAAAAATAAAAAACCACATACTTAAAAGAACAGAATCACGAAATAATATCCCATTCTTAACATACTTTTCAGCTTGACAGACTACCATTACTATTTCAAATATCCAATAATCCGTTTCAAAGAAACGTTAATGAATATAACACTGATCCCAAAAAGTAAAGCAAAAATTTGAGAACGCAACTTGAGTTGGCCATGGAGATTTCATTGACCTCATTGGGATCAAGCCAGACTTTTCCCTTCCCGCACTTGAGTACGCTTGCGGCGAGCTGCTTCTGAAGCTTCAGAGACACCATCTTTCTCTATCCTTCCTCTCAGCGAGCTCTAGCCTCTTCCCAGCACCCCTTCCTTCGTGCTTCTGTCCGCGATAGTAAAAAAAAGGGTAAGGGTTTTTGCCGATCGGGTCGGATTATGACCCGAGTTGGGTCCGCTGGGTCCCGGATTTGATTCTTCATTGTTATGTATGCAATGCTAATTTAATTTGGATCCACTACAGAAGAAGGCCCACCGTAAGTGCATTACTAAAAAAGGTTCTCATTAGGTGTTTAATTTGATAATATTATTAATATTATATAATCTAATTTAAATTGATGACTACATCATGAATTCTATAGAACAGTGGCCTTTCTTATTCCAATCTCATATATTTAATGCAATTAAAATAGTCTTATAAAATGAACCAAACATATAATTATCCTTACATTAAAGTTAAAAATAGGAAAAGTGACTAGTTAACTAGTTATTAATATTAATTTAGATAATATATTGCACAACATTTTTTTTTCACATAATCATTCTACGAATAATCCTATCATAAAGTAAGTCCTAATTTAGTTTGAGATATAAGCAAAACCTTCTTTCGAAAGATAAATTGATTGAAATTAAGAAGAAAGAACTAATGGAGGTTAATTATGTACATTTCTTTGTAGATACTAAAGCTTGAAAGCTTTAACCATCATTTTCCAATTATCATATCACTAGGGGTTTATCACAATCCAGATGAAAGAGGAGATAAAAGTAGTATTAGATTCGCCATGCCTATGAAACAGCAGTACTGCATCTTTTATTTGACCATCACCATCTCTCTTATGGAGTTGACAACTTCCCTTTTTATTATTTGACTATTTTCATCCCCCTTGAACACTCTATCGCATCTTTCTTTCCATAATGTAAAAATGCAGGTCCCAGAGGCTATGAGTGAGATTAATTTTATCTCCCCTACGCATTTTGTTATTCAAGAACCAATTGGTAAAGGTCCTTCAACTCTCCCCTCTGTGTTAATATGACAGATACCTAGTATGTTAAGTCATAGCTCCTTAGAGAATCTGCATTTAAATAATAAGTGATCCACACTTTTCTGCTGTCTGTTATGAACAAAAAAACTTCTATTCACCATATTAAGGAATAAGAGACTATCCATAATATGAACTCCTCCACAGAATAGTAGCTATAGGAAGAATGAAACTATAGGGGGAGGTTCTAGTTCCAAACCATTTTACTCCAAGCCACTTTATCTTCTTTACTTCTTAATCTATCCCTGAATGATGCATTCATGAATCTCTTAGATGCATGTGTTTTCTAATAGTAGGAATCCTCTCAATAATTGGGAGTGTAGTTTATGATGATGTGAGCTAGCCTTTGTGGGAAGTTTCTCCACTAATTCTCTTATATCCATACACATACTTTAGCATTTAGGAAGCTAATATAACCCTTCTATTTACATCTACAAGTCACTAAAAATACCCATCTTGAACCAAATATCATGGAGTATTGAGGCCAATTTACCATCCCCTAGCTTGCATATTATGTGCCTTGAGATAAAGTTCCTTTCTTTCAACAATTAAGTGAAGAAATATGATATGCCTAGTTTTTCTTGAAGTTCCTAATAGTTTTTTCCTTTAAATAATCCTCATGTATCCACTGTACCTATAACGATTACTTGTGTGTCATGATTCTCTAAATTCTTTTTCCCATTGAAACTGTATTGCATAGTTTAATAGGTAACACTCTCAGACCACCTTTCCCTTTATCCTTACAAACCTATTTCCATCTAACCTTGGCTTTAAACCTTTTGTTACAGGGAAAACCGCACACAAATTGTCTCATTATTTTCTCCAAAGTTTTAACTAGACCCTTATTAAAGCAGAAATGGGATCTCCAATAAACCTACATTGAATTAATTACTGACCTAATCAATAAGATTCTTTTACTGGTGATAGATGATGATTACTTCAAGGCTAATTCTCTTATGGATCTTTTCTACCAGGGGTATGCATTCATAGAAAAAAAACAAGAATATTTTATCTACATTAGAGTTATAGTAGCTAGCTAAGGAGTAGAAGGTTGAGCTCTTCGATATGATGAAGAATCTTTTCTAATAATTGATTGCTAATTAGAGAGATCTTTCAATTTTTGCAAAGTTTTCATAAGTGGAAAGATATATTTATCATATACTTGTGCAAATAAAGAAAGATCATTGACAAAAAGGAGATGGGAAATTCTCAATTTCTTGCATCTATGATGGAATTGAAAAAATGGATCTTGTGACGTATTGTGGTTCAACAACTTGGAAAACACTTCCATATACAATACAAAAATATAAGGGGATAATAAATCACCCTTTGTAATGCTCTTTTACTTTAGACTTGTTTGGAGGGTTCCCTATTCACTAAAATTGAATACGATGGTTTAGTATAGCATATGCTTAACCAATTCTTGAACTTGAAAGGGAAATTGAACACCTTAAACACCTACTCAACAAAGCTTCAACTTAATGAGTCATACACTTTATGAATATCAATTTTAATCACACAAGTAGTAGGGGAACTCCTTTTTAATTATCCTTTGAGCAATTCCTAAGATAAGAGGATATTATCTCCAATATGTCAATCTTCCATGAAAGCAACTTAAGTTGTATTGATAACTTGATCCAAGACTTTCTTCAATCTTTTACAAGTAGCTTGGTAACTTTTTTGCAAAGAAAATTACAACATGAAATAGGATTATCAAAGGAGTTAGGATTTTGTGTTTGTGGGATTAAACAAATGAAGGTTTTGTTAATGGCTTTAAGAAGCTTACCAGACTCAAATATTTCCATAATTGCCTTTGTAACCATATCTTTGATTTCCAGCTAAGCCTTTTGTTAAAATTTCCCATTAAAAAAATTAGGTCCAAATGCTTTTTTAGTATGCATTTAAAAGGTAAGACCATGAATTGATTCACTTCATTTGAAAAATTGGTTAGAAATAAAGGATCTCAATACCTGTACATTTGAGCTAATCACCACTTGCTCCCCTAAGATATTCTTGAAGTATAAATGAGCTTTCTCCTTCAAAAGATCATAAGATGTAATCTAATATGATTGTTAGGCTAATCCTAGATACTGCTAATTATGCTATTATTTCTTCTTGAAATGATTAAGTTGAAAAAGAATTTGGGGCTTTTATCCCTATCATGCAACTAGGATATCATAGCCCTTTATCTTAGGAGGGAGTAATGATCATCCAGTACACTTGTATAATTTTCCAAAACATGCTTTTCTTGTTCCAACCACCATTCACCACTTAGTTAATCGTAAGTCATTTTTTAAACATTCTTGCTATCTTTTGCCTGCTTAACTTAGAAAAGTGCATCACAATAGATTCTCTTTTTTAGAAGTTTTAGCTCTTCTTCAATGTATTAAGCTTCTTGACACATGAAAAGGCTTTTAACCCTTGAACCAACTTCTCCCATCCTCTTATAACTTCCTATAGTAAACCTTGATGATTCACTAATCATTAGATCTAAAAAAAACCTCCTTATTACCCTATCAAAAATTCTTTATATCACCATAGGAGTATGATCTAATATGTTTGGATTTAAGAAATCTGCTTTCTTTATGGATAGTTCTTCAGTCATTCCTTATTAACCAGAACTCAATTTATTTTTTTCCTAACATCCTCCCTTTGAAATATGAAATTTTTTCCATAAACAAAAGTGATCTCCACACTTTTTATAAAACTTATTCTTATGTGGATGTGTTAGTAGCTAGAGTGTAACTCCTCTAAATAGACCCTCCTTGTATCAAACATGATAATCACTCTACCATAGTGATGATGGGTGCTGTTTGAGAAAAAAAAACCACTATGATCTATTCATTTTGAGCTTCAAAAAGTTTTCCTATCATTTTAGATTCTAACATTCCTATAACTGCTATAATGTTATTGTACAAAAAGTCATCTAAAACTTGCTTTTATGGGGCCATTAAGGCCCATATTATTTCACACTGCTATATTCATTATTAGTTGTTTTTATTGAAGGAGCTCCCCTTCTTTCTTCTCCTACTAGCCTTTCTCTTAGAAACTTCCTGAAATCTGATTTCCTCCTCTACTCCTTTATCTAGAGTATTTAATATCCTATTTTCCTTCTCAAAGATTTGCTCATCATTTTCTTTTCCAATGATAATCATTTCTCCATCTGTGCCTCTTTTTCATTATCTTTCTCCTAGATTGTTGAGGGATTATCATTACTAGTAAGGAGGCATTCCTGTGAGTCTATTGTAGGATCCTGTTTGATAGCGCATCGTAACACTAGTCAAAATAAAATAAGTAGACTACTACTATAGTAGTGGCGAGTCTAGGTCGATCCCAAAAAGAGTATGTGAAAAGTTGTTGAAATGAAATTAATCGGTGTTTAGGAAAAGGGGGGGGTTTGGATATTGGAATAAGAAAATAAAATAAAATAAACCTAATGAAAACAAATTAAAGAAAACATGCGAAAAATGATAAAATGGAGGGTAGGGACCTAGTTCTTTGGTTCAATCTCGACCTACACCCTAATTAAACATATTTCATGGATTTGTTGTTTTCTAACCTCTCATAGAAACTATTAATCGTGGGTTAATAATTAACCCAAGTTTTTCCTTAGGTTTTGTTTAATCAAGATATGATCATTAATTAAACCTAACTATCGAATAACCTAAGATACGATCTCTAGATTTAATTAGGTAGTAGCATTACGAATTAGAAAAATCGATTAATTAAGACAACAACCACATACGATGTGTCATTTAACCTAGTTCTTGTTATCCCTAATGATTACAAATCATTAGTCGCTACACATGAATTTCAACATAACAATTACAAATTATATTGAAATTCTAGCAATAGGCTTGCAAATAAATGATTCAATGAATGCATTAAAATCATCCTTTCACAATACCCAATAAGTTCACACACAAATAACCGAATAATAACAAAATACACAACCCAAATCTATATGCTTAAGATAATACAATCAAGTCAATAAGACAGAAAGAAACAACAAAAACATGAAATACACTTAACCTGGGTCGTCAACGTCGATGTCACCTTCAAACCAGTTGTCGGGATGTATAGCTCTCTATGGGTCTCTCACAAAAAAAATGCTTAAGCTCTCATAAAAATTGTCCGACTCGAAGACCACTTCAGCTCTTTTCTGTCGCGCCTCCCTCTATTCTCTAATGCAAGCTACTATTCTTGATGCGACTAATTAGCTCTTTGGCCACGCACACTATTCACGTTTTAAAACCCTCCCTCATGTCTTGGCCAAACGTTTGCATTTCGTCCATAACATTTGCATGAAACGCATTTGCGTAAACGCAGACACTGTTTGCGTTTAGTAAAACGCATGGTTTGCATTTCAGGTGGCGTGGGTTGCATTTTGGCTTGCTCCTGCCTACATCTGCGCTGCATTGTCGTTTGCTTCTTCTTTTCCCAGCTTATGCCTGCGCTGTCATTTTCTTCTTGGATGTTGCTAAGCATTTTTGGTCTTGGCATGGTCTACTATGTGTTGGCGTTTTCTTCATCTTGCATTGCCATTTTGCTCCTTCCAGCCATCCATTAATTTCACATGCATGGGTTGTCCTATCTGCTGGCTTCCATCTTTGTTTTTACCATAATTCTATGATGCTTTCCTCCATTAAATTTATGTTATTGCATGCAAAAACATGCAATTTCCATGCACAGTAGTCGTGAGCTATATTGCTTCATTATCTTAATTTTCTTGTCTTTACTTGTTCCAATATTTCTCATTCTTCCAATATTTCTCATTCTTACTCCATGAAGACAAGTAAAAATTAATCTTTGAAAAATGGCCCAAATATTATGCTTTCGGCTCACTTTAACTTTTTTACCTCTGAATTGTGCCTAAAATCACATATGAGTCAAAGTGAGTATCTTAAGCAATTTTATTTCATTAATCACTAAGTGTTATGGAATAAATTCATAATCAGTTAAGTACCTATCACTGGTGATTTTGATCTTCGAGGAATTTGGAACCAATTATGTTTAAAGCCCCTCTATTCTTATCCGTAGGGGAATGTTTCTTTTATTTATCTATATTCACCAATTCTTCGTAGTCCCCCTTTACGAATCTTCTACCTGTTTCTTTCCACCTTTTGATTTGTTGGCTTGACTTGGGCCTACATTGATATGTGACTCTGACTGCATCTTCTACTAGATCCTCCTCATCAAGTCTTATTATGGGAATGATTTATGATAGTTTTTCCCCCATTTTCCATAATGTTGCTTTATTCCACAAATCTCTTTCCTTATGCATACTTTTTTATGCTAGAAAATACTTCTATAAAAATAGGCTTTTCATTTATGTCCATATGGTAACACTCCCTATAGGTAAATCAAAAATCCAATCTTTTATTGCACCTTTTAGTGAAAATGGAATGGCTCTAAATATGATTTGATCTTCCATCACCCTTAGGGTTCCATACTAAGACAAACTACATCGAACTCCTTAAGATGCTTATGAGCACCCTTACCTACAAACCCATGAAAATTAGGTTAAAAAAATGTATCAAACTACACTTAATCTCAAAAGTAACATGCTTAACAAAATTTAGGAAAGTAATGCATAAAGATGTTTAAGTCAAATCTAGTGCAACCAACTCCCTTAGAGTTCTCAAATTGGTTATAGCTTCTTTAAAATTAATTCCTTTTTCTATGCTTTAAGTTTTTTTATTCTCCTTGTGCAATCTTTGCAATATCTTGTCAACCATGTGATCAAATTGTATAGGATCTTGATGAGGAGATCTAGTCACGGTCATGTACAAACACTATTAAACATAAAAGAATCAAGAAAAAAAATTATAAAAACTAATTATAAGCATATATGTACAAAACACCAATTAATATCAAATACAAAAACTAAATCAACTTCACTATCTAACAATGGCACCAAAATTTTTCTTAGTGCATATTGAACACACTAGAAAATAAAACCTAGCTTTGCACAACTAAACTTATAATAGTGATAAGAAAAATTTATATCCATAAAAAAGTGTTTGATTAGCTTTTGTAATGAACAAATAAGTATATAGGATTGGGGGATTTGGTTAAATTCATGTAATAAAATAAAATTAAACAATGGAAGACAGATCAAATCAAACAGTACAAAATTGTAAGGATTAATTAATAGGTTTTTAAATCTATTTCTTAATTCAATCTCAACCTTCACATGAATGTGCATAATCAATTGTAAAGTTGTTCTCATACCTCTCTTTAAAATTATTAACCATAGATTAACAACATGCTCTGTTAATCTCAGTTTTCTCCTAGATTGTAACTCATTAAGACACTGTTTGTTGGGCCCCGAACTTTTTTGATTAATTGAAGAATTGTTCATGATTATTCATGTATAAAGAAATAAGAATTCATGAATTGAAAAGAAATAGAAAAGATGATTTAGATACAAGATGGATTACATGTGAAATATTAGAAGTTAAAAGCTGGAAAATGTAAGTTCATTGAATATGCTTCGGTGCTTTAGCCATAAATTGATCTCTAGTTATCCAAATGAGATGATTCTTGATCTGGAGTACATTAGAGACATAAGGCTACAAGTTTTATGAAGAAATCGAGTTTCAATTTTATCGTTAAGAGTGTCAATTTTTGGATG
>JAOSBM010000002.1:24878416-24895447 GCA_027568955.1 Erythroxylum tenue | reverse complement strand
GCTGGGCCTTGGTATATACGTGGGTAACTGGTGCTCTGGGCCTGACCTATGAGGGTAGCTGATGATTGGGCCTGAGACCGGCCCCCGAAAGGCCGACCCGACCAATATAGATTAAAATTGACATTTGGTAACGCATCATGACCACTCAACTATTTAGGTATGTCAAAGTAGTTTTAACTAATCTTTTTGTGCATAATTTTTCGCATAATTTAATTCTTTCATCATACAATATTTTGTTTAGACATAAAATATGAAATTAATATCTTTTTTATTTGAGCCTAATCATGTCAATTCTTCATCATTAGTAATTGATTATATAATGATATTTAAAAACTAGTTTTTGAGTATCATTTCACCTTGGCTAAAGATTTCTCGAATCAATACTAATCAAGAACAACAGAACATTCTCCCGAACTTTAAAGTGATGAATCCTATATTGATCACTCAACTACCTTTATATAGTTTCTACCATATCCAATGACCACCGATTGAGTTACCTCTAACTAAATATCCAATGACCACCGATTTAGTTACCTCTAACTAAAATAGGTTATAAGTAGTATTAAAACGTAGCCATTCCTATACTAGATACTTTGAACATCTCAAGTTAAATGATCACTTATACAACTATTAGAATAAAAATTTTACTACATATACAAGTAATATTTCAAATGGATTTGTCATATGGGGTCAATTCAATGAACTTGGTTCTCTAATAAGTACCCTCACATTTGTTTAAGTATCTCTATACTTTAGTCTATGAGATCGACTACTTCTTTCATAAGAAGAAAACCATAATGTATGATAGTCTTTTACGTCTATTAATGTCCAATCTTAATAGAACAATGATTATGAACAATTTAAGGATAATACATAGATGCAATATGAATATCATAATTATGATCTCGTTATTTAAGGATAATACATAGATGCAATATGAATATCATAATTATGATCACGTTATAATTTCATTTGCAAAGTATATGTATCCTATGAACTTTACTATCTACTTCTAAATATGTATAAAGGTGCCAGTTACTCCTTTGTTACCATAAGGTTATAGGTTCAAGTCATAGAAACAACCTCTTTGTAAAAATACAAAGAGAAGGCTGTGTACATTATGACCCGCTCTAGGAAAAGCAGAGAGCCTTGTGCATTAGGTACGTTGACTTTTTTTAAAGAACGTCTTTAAATAATTATGTCACTAATCTACAACCAATTGATTGATTGTAAAAAATAAACCAACACATATATCTGTATATAACTATTTATTCTTAAAACTAACTACTTCCCCCTTTTTTTTACATCTCCATTTCCTCTTCTCTTAAGTAAATACCTTTTCCTTCTACCTTATATCTTTAAGGCTTAATTTTTTATGAAAACTTTTTTTTATGAAAAAAGGGTATCCTTTATTTATCATTGTTTAATCAAGGCTCTAGGTTGTCTAAGCAGTGCTCACATATTTTTCTATCCTTGTGCACTTTGTTTCTCTTTTCTGATATAGTTCTTGCTTACCACATCAAGATCTAAGAAAATAAAGTTACTATTTCATAAGTATATTTCCCTCATGTTTATATGTACTGTTTATATCTTTGCAGTTGAGTTCTAAGTTGAAATATGACACTAGTCTTTATAGGGTTTTTTATATTGATTTATCTTCACAATCAATTAGTTGGTTATGATTTAATTACATATTTTTTTAATTGCATTTTATCTTATACATATTCAGATATATATGTAAATATAATAAAGTTCATGAGATAAATGTACATTACAAATGAAATTATGAAGAAATCATAATTATGAAATTCATATTGCATTTATATATTATTCCTACATTATTACTAATAATTGTTCTATTGAGATGAACATTAATAGAACATAAAAAAACTAACACATATTATGTGACACCCTAATACCCCCTGGGAGGATACGTGGATGCCACACAAGACAATACAAACAAACCAAAACATTTCGCGGAAGCATAGCATTCAAAAATAAACATTTCCAAAAACATACAAAACATTGCACACATGCATTTCAGAATCTCAAATCAACCATACAGTACTTAACATATCATTCATACTGTGCCTATCATATGACATACCATAATTTCAAAGACCAACATGTATTTTTACCCAAAAATGTCAATGAATGCATGTACAATTATTTGTTTAAGTCAAAATCTATATGCATATGTTAGCGAATACTCAATTATGCAAAGCATATGATGTACTGTAAATTCCTAAATTTTCTAACCCCTAACATGGGGTGTTACATATTATATTTCTTTTTTATGAAAGACGTGGCAAAATGTGTAAGTCTTTGTTAGAGAACAAGTTTAATGAATTGACTTCATATAAGAATTTCATTTATAAATTATTTGTATGTTTATAGAAATTCTTGTTGTGAGGATTGTATGAGTGATCTTTAACTTAGGCATGAAAGTGTAATCCCACTGGCCATTTTCATTTCTAGGGTCCAAGTCTGGCCTAGCTTGATAATTACAATGAAATTAGGCATGAAAGTGTAATCCTACTGGCCATAATAGCACTGAAGTCGGCTGAAAAATCAAAATTTACACTAATCGCTAAATTTTAATTCATTGTTTGGAATCGAAGTGAGACTGATGTAGGAAAAGGAAAAAAAAAGAAATTATTTGACTTTTTTTGTAATAGTTGATTAAGGAAAATATGTTAATACTTTTAGCTTCGATGAGGAATAACTTAGGTAAAATCATTTTATAAAAGTGAATGTGGTGTGGGAGATTGATATTGTGCCTGTTACTACTGTATGTATTTCACTAAAGTTCATCACAACATATCCCACCTGACGAATTGAAAACCAAAGTAAGCATTCAGATATTTATATATTTATGACAAATCCATCGGAAATCCTTAGGATTTATATATACTTTCATATATAGGAAGCTAAACCTATTTATATTAGATATCCCTTAAAACCTAAACCTATTTATAATATGTTTTAGATATTTTAGTAATTTATATAGATTAAAATTGGCATTTGTTAAGGCATCATGACCACTCAAATATTTAGGTATATCAAAGTGGTTTTAACTAACCTTTTGTACATGATTCTTCTGTATAATTCAATTCTTTATCATATAATATTATGCTTGGACATAGAATATGGAATTAATGTCTACTTTATCTGAAATAATCATACCAGTTCTTCATCATTAGTAATTGATTATATAATGATATTTAAAAACTAGTTTTTGAGTATCATTTCACCTTGTCTAAGGATTTCTCAAATCAATACTAATCGAAAACATAAGAGCATTCTCCCTAACTTTAAGGTGATGAATCCTATATTAATAAATCAACTACCTCCATACCATATAGTTTTTTCTTTATCCAATGACCACCAATTGAGCTACCCTTAACTATAATAATTCATAAGTAGTATTAAAATATAGCAATCCTTATACGAGATACTTTGAAGACCTCAAGTTAAATGATCACTTATACAATCATCAGAACGAAAATTTCAATACGTATACAAGTAATGTTCCAAATGGATTTGTCATATAGGGTTAGTTCAATGAACTTGGTTCTCTATCAAGTACCCTCACGCTTGTTTTAAATATTTCTATACTTTAGTCTATGAGATCGACTACTTTTTTCATAAAAAAAACATAATGTATGCTAGTCTTTTACGGTCTATTAATTTCTAATCTTAACAGAACAATGACTATGAACAATTTAATGATAACACATAAATGCAATATGAATATCATAATTACGATCTTATTATAATTTCATTTACAATTTATATTTATCCTATGGACTTTACTATCTACTTCTATATATATATAAAGGTGAGTCTTGGAGCAACCGGTAAAGTTGCTCCTTTGTGACCAAAAGGTCATAGGTTCAAGTTATGAAAACAACCTCTTTTGTATATAAAGAGAAGACTGCATACATTATGACCCTCCCCAAATCCCTACAAAATGGGGAGCCTTATGCACTAAGTAGGTTGACTTTTTTTAAAGAATGTTTTTAAATAATTATGTCACTAAACTACAACCAGTTGATTGGTTGTAAGAAATAAAGCAACACATATATATGTATATAACTATTTATTCTTAAAATTAACTATTTCATTTTTTTACATCTCCACATTCTTTTCTCTTAAGTAAATACCTTTTCCTTCTACCTTATATCTCTAAGGCTTAATTTTTATGAAAGTTTTTTTATGAAAGAGAGGGTGTCATCCATCTAAGCATTGCTTACATCTTTTTCTATCCTTGTGCACTTTGTTTCTCTTTTTCGATATAGTTCTTGCTTACCACATCAAGATCTAGAGAAAAAAAGGTAACTACTTCATAAGTATGTTTCCCTTCCAATTATTTAGGATGTGTTAGAAAGTTTTGAGTTTTTTTTTATTTGACTGTGTTTATATGTACTGTCTATATCTTTGCAATTGAGTTCTAAGTTAAAATTTGACATTGCTCTTTATGTTTTATATTGATTTACCTCCACAATCAATCAGTTGGTTATAATTTAATTACATAATTATTTGATTGCATTTTTATCTTATACATATTCAGATATATATATATATAGTATAATAAAGTCCATAAGATAAATGTACATTGCAAATGAAATTATGAAGAAATCATAATTATGAAATTCATATTACATTTATATAAATTTTCCTATATTATTACTAATAATTGTTCTATTGAGATTGAACATTAATAGAACATAAAAAAAACTAACACACATTATATTTCTTTCTTATAAAAGACGTGGAAAAATGTGTAAGTCTTTGTTAAGAACAAGTTCAATGAATTGACCCCATAAAATAATTTCATTTAGAACATTATTTGTATGTTTATAGAAATTCTCACTTGTGATGATCGTATGAGTGATTCTTTGACTTAAGATCTCTAAAGTATCTTATATAGGGATTGCTATGTTTTCATAGTAGTATGACTTATTCTAGTCAACAGTAGCTTATTCGGTAGTTACTAGATATAACATGAACTATATAAAAGTAATTTAGTGATCAATATGGAATTCATCATCCTAAAGTGATTATAGAGAATATTTCTTTATTCTAGATTAGCATTGATTCATAAAATTCTTAGACAAGGTAGAAGACACTTTGAAAATGATTTTTAAAGGTCATTAATGGAATTAATTGCTAATGGTAGAGAACTAACATAATTGAACTCAAATATAGTAGACATTAATTTCATATTCTCTGTCTAATCAAAATATTACATAATGAAAGGATTAAATTATACCAAAAAAATTGCACAAAAAGATTAGTCAAAATTGCTTTGACATTTTTAAATATTTTAGTGGTCATGATGTGTTACTGGAAGCTAACGTTGACTTATGAATATGAACTATTTAATTTGATAACTAAATATAAATTAAATGAGTTCAATTGATATAATCTTAGCATTATTAGGGTTATGATTGATTCATTCTTAATATATTTAGGAACCAAATGGACACATATAAAGAATGAGTTAAGATTAAAAAAAAAGATATTTTAATCAAGTTAAATTTGATTGTAAAATTTAAGAAATTTTATAATTAAATATATAATATTTAATAAGTAATGAACAATATGAGATATTGGATCTTATTTGGACTAAATTGATATTTAATTAAAATTAATTCTAATTCTAATTAAAGTTTCATTAAAAATAAAATTTTGTTTTAATTAAATGACTAAAAATTCCAAATCTATTATAAATAAGCTCTAAAGAAGCTAATTGGAGGCCTCAGATGTACAATTCATGTGTATCTTTTCTCTTTATATCTAACATTGACATTGGTATTGGTGAACAAAATTACTATCCTTGCAGAGGGACTAAAAGAAGTGTATGGCACTGTGTGAATTGGATGCCTGGCAAAATGACTTCTCTCATATGGATCATCAACATATACACAGACTTAGATGCCTACAATAAGAAAATGTCAATAAGTGCAGGTTTTTGGACTACACTTTTCATAGCTCAGGTCTCTTTCCTAGCTTTATATTACCTTTTCCAGGACAAATGGGAATGTTTGAAAGGAGTAAACAACTAGTAGTAAATATTTAAACTAGAAATAGTTATAAAAAAAAACAGTTCACTACACACACACACGTAAATATTTTATATGATAAGATGGATTATTTCCTTTCTAAACTTTATGTATTCTCATTTATGTTAATTAATTTAATTTGAAAGTTACATAGTCTTTTTTGTTGGATTGAAAACAAAAGCATGCGAGATTTGGCTAAAATGGTATATTCAAAACTTTATCCGAAAGCAAAACGTAACGGAAATATAATAACTAAATCAACATGCCAAGCCATACATGATATGGTATAAGGAAAATAATTAACATAAGAACAAGATGGAAATTATACCGACTCCTTGCTACAGCTTTGACTCCTCGCATTTGTATCCTCTCCTTGTTAATGTATCTTCGCCTCGTTATTGTATCCTCGACTAATCCGATCTACCACTTTTTTTTCTTGGACAACTTGGTTAACAAGATCCTTTGGTGGGAAAGGAGAAGAAAGATTTTGAGGAGATTTTCCTTAATTGAAAGAAGCCAAAAATGAGACTCTTCTCATTCAAGTTTCGACTAAGCTATCCAAGAGAGGAGAGAGTGACTCAAAAAATGCAAAAACACCTTCTTCTCTCCTTCTCAATTTCGATTAAACATGAAAGAAAGAAGTTTTATGCATCCAATGCATCACTTCATTATTTAATGAATCATAAAAAAGCCAATAAATGAGACTCTTCTCATTTGTTTTAAGATGGTTATACGAAAAGACAAATAACTTAAATGAGACCTTCTCATTTTCGGTTATTAGATTAAAGAAGGGAGAGAGTACATCAAATGAACCTTCTCCTTCTTTAATCAAATGATTGCTAAAAGGTTCATTACATGCCATCATTAAAAGACAATCATTACTCAATTTACTGATAAGATCAGTACTCAATTTAATGATGATAACGCTTGATAAAAGCCATGTTAAATTTAGCAATTCAATGCTAAATGTGCAGCTGCACATTTAGCTATAAAAAATAGAAATATCCGTCCCTTTTTCTTTAATAACTTTGTTTCAATTTAATTAATCTAATTAATCAAATAAAACCAAAGTCAAGCCCAATATTAAATGTTCATTTGGGCTTCTAATTAACAATTAATTAAAGTAACCCCAACATTTAATCATAGGCTTTAAAACCTCTATTTATATTTTTACTTTGCTTGATAATTTCCCAGAAGTCAAATGGAGAATTTGGTTGGACTTATATAATTCAAGCTCCAATAAGCCTGGAATTAACTTAATCTCATTAGAATTAATTCCAGCTTATTAACCAAATGTCATTCCACTAAAGACAATTAATTGAACTCTTGAATTACTAAATATTATAAGAATACATGTTTCAAATAAGATGTTCAATTGGAAACTCTATTATAAAACATATTATAGCCATCCACACAATAAAAGGTAAAATTATCGTTTTGCCCTTATGTTGATTTTTCTTTCTAGATCTCCCGTTTTACTCTATATGCTGACTAACACACAAGATCTCTTCTTGGTGTTAAGACTTAATGGATAGTTAATCCATCAAACTACTGGTGCCAGTTTAATCACCAATCTTCGTAAAACATCTAGAAGTGATTATATCACTATAAACTATTTATTTGAGTAAATATTTCTTGATACATATTTCAATTAACAATTCCAACTTACAGACACTGGATTGAAAAATTAAATTAATTAAAAATAAAAATAAAAATTGCTGGCGCTGCATATATTGGCCATTTTGCATCTGCCAGGAGACAGAGGAGACAACATCTCCTGGCCTATGGCGCTGCAGCTTCTCCTGGCTTGTGGCGTATCGTATGCACCCCTTCTTCTCCAGAAACCTTCTAAAAAAATTTCAGAACAACAATTTATTCTGCATTGCTCTACCTTCAGACTACCTCAAGACACTCTATGCTATCTATTTCGGCATAAACACACTAATATAATTACACATAAAATTCTAGAGAGATCAAGCTCTCTAGAGTGATTCGGTGGTGGTTCTCTAACCACCGATGGCTACAACAACCTCCGGTGGTCCTAATCTTCATCAACTATGAAGCACAATAAAACTCATTAATCAAGCATTCATCAACATTCATTGAAGCATACGTTACCCAAGCATCTGGTTCGTATAAAATGCAATGAATAAAAACAATGAATAATAGACAAACATAATGGCCACTTTCAACGTAAATAGAAGGTTGATTTAATGGACTAAAATGCTTGAGTAAATGGACAGAACCCTTTGTCTGTATCGCAACCGTTTGCAGTTAATAACCCAAAGCATACGTTATAAATAGATAAACAGAGAAGACCATTTGTTTCGTTTTCTATTGTTCAGTTATGCAGATGCAAATGAAGAGACAACAATAACGCATGCAACTCTTCGTCTGGTTTTCAAGAAACATCGCACAAGTGAAACACAAGTGCATCAAAGATCAAAATAAAATAAGTTCCAGAAACATATGAAACATTTTCCAGATTTTCAGAAGCACATGAAAACATTTTACATCACTTCCAGAAACACATATCAATGCAGTAAACGTGTAGAACCATTTCTTAACACACCATAAAAGCTTTCCAATAATCACATTTTCAGATCACCAACCAAAATAGGTTCAACATAAAATGTGCAACTTTTGCATATTAAAACCAAATCAAAATTAAATCAAGCTTATTAATCAAAATTAAAACTGTTAAAGGTGGCTCTGATACCACTATTAGAGAAAACACGCAAGATCGAATCTAAGCGCAACGGAAAGATTAATTTTTTTTATAGAATCAACTTTAACAAAAATTAATTAGAAACATAAAACAAGAAATTGACAAATCTATACTAACCTGTTTCGATTTCTTGTTACAATTTCCTGTTTCTTTGAATCCGTCAATCCATGAGCCGTTCAATCGTCCGACCTCTAATGTTATCCACAGATCTATTCAGAGAAAACTCAAATCTAATTTGAGAGGAAAAAAGTAAGAAGTGCTAGCTCCATAATTTTCTAATTTTTCCTTTTATATGAAAAATCTTATTTTTCATATTCTTGGATTTTATTAAAATTATAACTAAAGTCAAACTTTAATTATAATTATAAATTAATCCTTATAAGATCAAATATCACATATTGATCCTTAAAGTTTTTAAAACTTCTCAATTAAGTCCAACTTAATTCAAATTTTACTTTCTCCTTTATAGACCTTTTATGTGCGACCGATTAGGTTCCTAATATGTTGGTCATGATTATAAATTCTAATTCTAATTCATAATTAGAACCAGATAAATTAAAACCCCTTTTAATTTATCTTTAATTCCCTAATTAAACAATTGATAATCATAGATCATGATTGGCGTCTAACAATATGTCATGACCACCCAAATATTAGGAATGTCAAAGTGGTTTGACTTAACCTATCTATGCATTGCTATAATGTATAAATTAATCCTTTCATCATCTAATGTTCCAATTGGAACTAGAGTATAGAATTCGTGTCTACTCTAAATAATCCAATCATGTTCGTTCTTGCTAATTAGTAAATGATTTATAATTGATATTTGAAAACAACTTTTCCAAATTTTAATTTACTCTGGCCAGAGATTCCCAAAATCGTTACTAATCAAGAACAGCAGAACATTCTCCCTAATTACTTTAGGATGACGAATTCTTTAATGATTTGCTCAACTATCTCCACATAGTTCATACTATATCTAATAACTACCGAATTGAACTAGTCCAAGAATAAAACATAAGTAGCATCAAAATATAGTAATTCCTACATAAGATAACTTTGGTAATCTCAAGTCTAAGGATCAATTATACAATCATCATAATGAGATAATCCACAGACACACAACTAATGATCCATTCGGGATTCTCATAATTGGGTTAGTTTAGTGAACTTATTCTCTAATAAGTACCCACATGTTTGCTTAAGTATCTCCACACATCAATCTATGAGATCAATTACTTTCTTTATAGGAAAGAAACAAATATGTGCTAGTTTAACTATTTCATCAATACCCCGTCTTGATGAAACTATGACTAGGAACATTTTAGGAATAATACAAAATACAATTCGAATCTCATAATTATAATCACATTATAATTTATAATTGTATAAAAATTATTTCAGAGATTTTATCTTTATGATTAATAATTAAACAATTAACAAATACACAAAGATAAAAATACCTTTTATTGAATAAAAAACAAAATTTATACAATTAAATATACAACCAAAAAATTGACCGGAAGAACATGAACTAGCAATGAGCCACAAAGAAGTGGAAGAGGGAATGAATGCTGGACAGACAGAAAGAAAACCGGCTTTGATACTACTTTGTTAGGAAGAATTTTGAGTGAAAAGAATAAATGAAAGAGCAGAGAAGTTTTTGGCAAAATATTCGATACCTTCTATTCATTATCCTTCAATTTAAATAATACAGAAAAGCCTAACAACTACTACTATTTCCTAGAAAATATAATAAACAATAATACCACGACCTTCCACTACTTACAGCTATCAAATCAAACTGAAACTAATCATAACTATCAAATTGACAATTTTTGAGTACATCACTCGTACACGTTTGAAGGCAGGAGATCTTCTGTTCAATTAATCAATTTTTACCGTATTTTATTTAATTTTATTCGTACATTTATATAGCATCACACAAATATGTAAATAAGATTAATCAATACAGATTGGAAGAATACGGCTTGAGATCCTCTATCACTATTTATGTGTACTTATTCTGTCTCATTTGATTCAAGCCATCCATTTAGACCCACTATGAGTGGTCTACAGCATATGCCATGCTTTGGAATGTGTGAATGTGTTAGTCGTCTACAGCATTTGCATGTGCCTTGGAAACGGGTTGGAGCACCCTGTATTCTTCGAGGACAGATCCTCTGTCCCTATTTGTGTGTACGCACCTATTCTGTCCCATTTGATCCAAGCCATCCATTTAAACCTACATAAATAGATGATTTGAATCAAATGGAACAGAATAGGTACGTACACACAAATAGGGACAGAGGATCTGTCCTCGAAGAATACAGGGTGTTCCAACCCGTTCCCAAGGCACATGCAAATGCTGTAGACGACTAACACATTCACACATTCCAAGCATGGCATATGCTGTAGACCACTCATACACGTTCCTTTGCATGGCACATGCAAATGCACGTATCACCTTGCTGCAGTGAGTTTCATATATTTTGTGCTTATCTTTGCTCAGATTCACGTCTGCAGAGTTCTAATATTTAGCTGGGCAAATTTCAATTGAGGAAAGGGTTGGAAGCAAGTTATGAATATGTGTATTGTTTTTGGTCATTGTTTTCATACGATTGTTCATTTAATCAGTGGAGCTTGAATATGATCTTACATATAGTTTAGGGGATCATGAATTGCTTCATGTGCGGGATATGACTACAAATTGGTATGAACAAAGCAGCTGAAATGCCCATTGCAGAACCCCAAGATTAATCAAAACCACTGCGCTTGTCCATGAGAGTCATTTCTCTATGTGCTTGTTAAAAATTGGGATGTTTCATACAACATCATAAGGCAGATAGATCTTTATCATAATGTTTCATTGAACTAGTAATGGACCACCTTGTGTTCTGTTGCTTATTCAAAATTTTGCATTGATGCCCTGTTGAGTACAAAACTAATCATCATAAGGCCAGGTTAACCCCCCTGCTTAACAGAAAAAAGAAAGAACAATGGCGGTCGAGTTGTTGGAATGGAACTTTTAAGTTTTTGAAAAAAATTCTTCAGTCAATTTCTATTCCTTCCCAGAAAGATGGAGAAGAAGAAAGGACAAGAAAATTCCTGGTTTCAGCTAGAGCAATAAATTCTCAACTACTTAACATTGCCACCTGCTATACTGTATTGGAGTTTGTGAACATAGATGAGAAGAGCTATCTCTTTATTTCAGGTGATGAATGATATATTCATAAGAGAGGATAGTGAGTTCTTAATTAAGCGTTCAGCATTTCCTGAGGAAAGATAAGTGTTGTGGAAACCAAGGGATGCCCACATGCCGCAATTTGTGAAGATATCAGCATCAATCTTGGCCGTGTAGAGGAACTTACTAACTTGTTCAAAGCTGACTTACTTCTTTGTGAATCTGGAGGTGGTGATTTGCCAATTCTTGTCTTAACTGATATCAAGGTTTTGATGTGATGTTCTTAAATATGTTTCTATATTAGCTCAGAATATTTATTGCTGAACATTGATTGTGATAAGTTGAATTTGCTTAGATACAGATAATGTAGCAGCCAACTTCAGTAGGGAACTGGCAGACTACATTGTATATGTAATTGATGTATCTGGTGTTAATAAGATTCCTGGGACAGGTGTGTGTAATTTCTTGTTCTTGTAGCTTCTACTGCTTTTGATGTAGGTTTGGAAATTTTGTCATGTCAATCATATGCACTGACGTCAATGCACAGTTAGCCCAAAGTTTGAGTTGATTGCTTATGATTCTAGGTAATGAATCTTGTATCAACAGTTGGGCTGACTTAGCAGTTACGGATTATGATCCTTTGGAATGCGGGATAGAGGGTCATTTGTCTTTAGTCAGGTCAGTGCATATTTTGTTCCCTCGGTGACTATCACTTTTGTATTTAACCCGTCGTCAACGTTTAGGATCTTCGAACACGAGTCGAGTCTAGATCATTTTTTTAATATTATGGTGTTTTATTGTGTTCAATAAATCTTAGCCATTTATTTATGCGGGTCTCACATAAAAATCGTGTGAATTCCGCAAAATAAATTTCTAAGATTTCATGAGATAGAATAAAACATAGTAATATTGAACAGAAAATTTGGACTCTTCGAACAGAGGTCTTTGTCTACTCAAATGATTTAAAAAGACGCATACAGAATCTATCGTTATCACTCTCGCACCACAGAGCAAGTATAATCGACATTGTTTTGCTACGGAGCCATATTTCTACAAGATAGTACTAAGATGATCGCCACCTACACCTTGTGATGCCTCAACCTTTGGTCTTGGATTAGCATGCTTGCCTTCTGAACTACCTTGCTTCTTGATTTCAATCTACCTCATTGCAGCCTCTAGTTTAGCGTTAGCATTTATGTTCTCAGCCATAAAAGTCTCTCCTTTTCTATACAGTGTTCATAAAAATTGAACCTTTACGGAACCTTAAAGTTCTTTTTAACTGTGTTAGAAGGATTAGGTTTAACTTAAATTCTAATAAAAACGTTATCATCTAATCGAACCTTTTTGTCTAATGCAGATTCAAAATCCTTATTGAAGCAGCAAGAGTTCTTGACATCAACAATCCACTAATCAAGTTTGAGGTGCTTGGCATGTTGCATTCCAAGGGAAACAAATTATAATCTATAAATAAATGTAAGATGTTCATTGATTTAATTAAAAGTCAAAACCTAGACATGGGCAGCAAAATTTAATAAATCATAATGCATAATTAATAAAAAACATGCTGTGCATTTTATAGAAATCTTGTCAAAAGTGTAAACAGTAAAGAGTCTTAAAAGTCTAATCCATTTAAGACACAAAGTTCTAGTCACTAGGGTTAGGATGCTTGATGGAGCCAAAGAGATCCTCGTATGTACGCTTGGGAGCATCACTGCGGGAGATTATTTCCACCACCTTGTAGGATGATTCTGGAAGGAGTAATGCCTCAACAGCAACTTCTGCCACCAGATCCCTAGAAATACTACCTTCATAAAGAGTATCCTGGGCCAAGAGTTAAAGTAAGTACTAGCTTATCCAAGTAAAAGCATCAGAACAGGTATTTAGATGAAGCACATTTACCTCTGCTTCCATGACCAAGTTTCCTGCTGGGGGATCATTTCTCAACCCACCAGGTCTAACTATGGTGTAGTTTATACCAGATTTCCTAATATATTGCTCAGCCTGAAGCTTTGCTATTAAGGTCAGTCCAAAAACATTGAGGAAGATGTAAGCTGGATTAAGTATCTGCCCCATAGCTGCTCCATTAACTAAAATGGAGCTAATAAGAATAAACCTGTTCACACCAAGTTTGCGGCAAGCTTCAACCAGGTTTATAGTGCCGTAATAGTCAACCTGCAACATACAGTCCTACTTGAGACTACCATAAATCACATGAAAATTTTCTGGGTCTGAAGTACCAAATCAACGAATTAATCCAAGAATTAAATTCTGTAATTCTAGACAGATTCGATGTCAGTATAACCTAAAAGTACTAGTCCCACAATTTCACACCCCCAAGCCTATCATCGAACCCAAACCCACTCTTTAACACTTATACAGATGTTTCATTTGCGCCAACATTGTTAGTTCAATATCGAGTTAAGATTGTAATAAAAAGGACTCGCAAATCAGAAGTAATGTATCAGAAGTGGAGTGCAACAGCCATTAAAATTAAGGTAATACGAAGGAAATTGACCTTCCAAGGAGCAAACAAATCCCACCCAGGCCGAAATCCGGTAGCACATATTACAGCCTCTGAATCAGAACCTATTGCCTCTGCTAGCTTCACAGACCCCTCTGTCACATCCGTTTTAACCTGAAAAATCGAAATTCTCGTAAAAAAATTAACCTTAACAGACAGAACAAAGAAACTGCTCCACAAAATTCCGAGAAATTGAGAAACAACCGAAGCCCAATAAAGTACCAATCGTTTTCAGTACTAACAAATTCAAGAGACGGGTACTCCTTTGTGAATGTAGATTTAGCCTTCTCTAAATCTCTAACTCCAGCCTTCACCTGAAAACCCTTTGCTAGCAGCAGCTCCACAATCCTCTTACCGGTCTTTCCAGTTGCTCCGGCCACAAATATCTTCTTCTTCTTCTGTCTCATATCGACTCTTGCTTCTGCTTCCTCTGCAATTTCGCTACCTTCCATCTAACAACCAAAAAGAAGACACAAACTCTGAGCACTGGAAGTGTGTGTTAGTGGGCGTGGGTGCTTTTAATTACTACCTTAATGGAACTGAAATTGGGCTTGACTGTGGATGAAAAGGAAACAGAGGAAAAGGGGTTGCAGGAATTGTGCAGATGTTGGTGGAAAGAGTGAAGAGAGATAAGAAAAAACCTTCTGGGGATGAAGCAAGTGGCCATGGTCGAAAAAGAAAAATTGGAATAATACAAGAAAAGGGATAATAATTAATGTTTTTGAAGCTGAAAATTGACAGCTGCTCTTCTGTTTAACCTGAAATTACGTATCAGCCATGCTCGCCACACAATTTCACAAACTTATAATACAACAAAATGCCCCCAACCCACCTCCTCTAAATTGTAGGATAATGTTGAATTCCCTAAATTCACAAACTTACAAGAAGATTATCACGTGAAGATTATTTCGTAGATTTGACAAAATTCAATATAAATTGTCTCTTCCACTTAGCAAGCGAATAATGTCAATTTACTGGACTAACTTAGATAATTGTCAAAAATAGTGGACCAACAACCAATTGTTTTTATTTTACTACAAAAACTTACACCCGAATAGCGAACCCAAGGCCCGCTCGCGAAGGCGTCACGTAATGATTAGCAGTAAAATTTACTTCTTTTCATCTTTTTACCTGTTGGTATTACTTCCTTTCTTTGAATAACCTATCTTGGTAGAAAAAAAAAGAGTATACTCATTTTAAAACTACAACTATTATAAACTAAATTAATTAAGAAAAATATTGCTTGTTTTTTATTGCATAATACCTGCCTATATACAGGAAAAAGAAAGACAATGTCTAAAATCTCAAAAAGAAAACGAATTTCTACCTAAACTAGGACTCCTAATTAGGTAGTAATACTAACAAATTCAAAACATAATAATATATATAAAATAGTTGTTTCCTGAGCAAGCAATTTAATAAAAGACTTCCTAATTAAGAATTTCTAGCTACCACCACTTTTGTTTTGTTGCTCCTACAATAGTCACTTCTTTCAACAAAAGCATCCACATCATTACTCCCTTCCTTGACATCATGCTTGCCCTCAAGCTCAAACTCAAGTTATGCTACCTTAAAATCATCTTGATTCTCCCAAGTAGCATCAGTTGGAGAAAATCTCTTCTACCAAACTAATAGCTCTTGTATGCCATGGCTGAGTCTAGTTGACATAAACTACTACGGTATAGGATAAGGCTTATCCTCTTTTAGTGGTGTCAATGCGGGAATGGAGTCAGTGGATGCTCCTTTGAACTCCTTCAAAACTGATACATGGAACATATTATGGATACGGCTATTAGCAGATAACTCCAAGCAATATGCCACCGTGCCCACTTTAGCTATTACTTCGAAAGGGACCATAGAACTTGGGCATTAGCTTTTGAAAGTTCCTCTTGGTCACTGAGTGTTGCCAATATGGTTGTAGGCGCAACCACACCCATTCACTTAATTCAAATGCAAGCTTCCGGTGCTTAGAGTTATGAAATTGCTTCATTCGGGCCTGTGTTTGGAGCAGTTGCTCCCGAAGTTCCTCCAACACCTCATCTCCTGTTTGTAAGACTTGATCTATGGCATACACCCTTGTGGAACCAACTTCATAGGATGTTGGAACCCGTTACCGGATGTCCAACCTACTACGAAACAAACCAATATGAACCAGAGCATTTCCACCCTTGCTCTGATACCATATATGTTGGAACCCGTATCCGGAACCCAACCTCTTAATCCGAAAATCCCGATATATATTTTTTTTTTCTAAATCCATTTTTATACTAATCTGTTCTCATGCTCCTTACTCAAGCTCAATCAAATTAACATTCATGAAGAAGGTATAAGATGTTGCAAAGATTTGCCTAAAGAAAAACCAAATGAAATAGTACCTTTTTAACCATATGAATAGTAAAAAGTCAATTTCCGACCCTTATATCTTTTTACTCCGAACTCGGATTAGGACCCATCATACCTCGTTTTAAAGATAACAAGATTCTCTACATCTTTCATGTAATGACCGAAAACTCGATTCCCGCTCTAAAGG
>JAOSBM010000002.1:24857225-24874665 GCA_027568955.1 Erythroxylum tenue | reverse complement strand
GAGACACAAGTCGACTAATGGTACTGTATAAGCATAAGTCGAGTTACAGCAAGTGTACAAGTCGACTTACACTTACAGTAAGGCCCCTGGGTCAGATGGTTTTCAACCTATATTTTTTAAGAAGTATTGGGATGTGGTTGGTGAAGAGGTTTTCTAGTTTGTGTCTAAGACTTTTAATTTTGGTGTGATGGATGCTCAGGTTGCTAAGGGTTTTATTGTGCTTATTCCTAAGTTTTGATTTGCTGTTTCCTCTCTCGGTTTGGCGGGTTGGAGATGGTTCTCATATTAGTCTTTGGTTTGATAATTGATGCTCGGGGGGTCCTTTGGTGGATCATATGGATGGTTTGTCAGTAGGGGAAGAACACTTTCGGGTAGCACATATAATTAATGATGGTTTTTGGGATTTTTCAGACTTACGTTCTACAATTCCAGATCATCTCAGGGAGGTTATTCAGGCAATTCCTTTGCCTTTATTTACTTCAGTGTATGATATTATGTCTTGGAGTTTTTTTTCGAATGGTGTATATTCGGTTCGAGCAGCTTATAAAGCATTTCTTTCGGAAGAGGTGTCTAATATTTCTGTTTCGGTTATTTTTTCTTAGTTATGGAAAGTGGCTTGTCCATCGAAATTGAAACATTTCTTGTGATTGCTTGGGCACTCATGTCTTCTGACGAATTCTTTGTGGTTCTTCAAGGTTTTGGCTACTTCAAATTTGTGTGGAGTGTGCTCTTTATATGTTGAGTTTCCTTTGCATTTGTTGCGTGATTGTAATCGTGGGGTTGCATAGTGGTAGCAGTGGGCTGTTCTTGGTGATTTCTTTATTGCGGCATATTTTGTTGATTAGTTAACTTTGAATCTGCGTGCTCGTGCTGTAGGTCCTTTCAGTTTTGATTAGGCACATTAGTTTCTGGCAGGTATTTGGTGGTTGTGGAATGCTCGGAACTTATGGGTCTTTTAAAAGGAGCTTATTTCCTTAGCAAATTTGAATGGTTGTGTATTTAAAGTTGCAATGGATGTGTCCTTGACTTCTGATTCAAAACCGAAACTTCAAGGTGTGAGGCGTTGGATTGGTTGGACTGTGCCACCATCTGGTTGGATGAAGTTGAATTATGACGGCAATTCTATTGTTAATCCTGAGCTGACTAGTGGTGGAGGGTTGTTTCGTGATTCGTTTGGTTGTTGACTAGGGGTATTCGTTTCGAATTGGTGTTTCAACTTTCCCGGTAGGAGAGTTATGGTCTATTCGAGATGGTTTGATTTTTGCATGGAGTCACGGTTTTAGGCAAGTCATGATAGAATCTGATAGCATGGCCATGGTGCAGATGGTGAATTATGATGTTATCTCTTCACATCCCCTATCTATTTTGGTTGTGGATATTCAAGCTTTACTTGCTAAGAATTTGAGTTGCTATATTAAGCACGTGCTTTGTGAAGGTAATTTTGCAGCATATTGTCTGGCTAAATTAAGTCATAACATTTTTTTTCAAATTTTCAAGTTTGGGACGATATTCCTGAAGCCCTCTCCTTTTTTTGATAAATGGTAAATTGTATTTATCAAAAAAATGGGTTATATACATCCGGAGTAGGGACATACCCCTATCGGCAAAAACAAGGCATAAAACCCAATAAATCCCCTTACACTCAAAATGAGGTTAGGTATCTCAAAATGGTGCAATACATCCAATGAAACACTGGGACAAAAAGGAGTAGACAACTATCAACGTGGCCTGTGAAGACCAGTGATAGCAACAGTAAAAGTATCGGCCAAAAAACAAGCTCGGCTGGGCATGGAGACCGCACCAAGACCGACCTCAGCCTCTCAGAACCGTCGCACCAATTGCACTCAACGCTCGCACCTTGACGTAGCCCCGCAAGGAGACCATGTTGACGCTGCATGGGCCATGCAGCCCTTGGCTACATCCGTCACCTTCGAACCATACACAACCTGTGCATAATTTTAAAATGAAGGATAGAAGAGGGCAGAAGAGTTGTGGTGTAGTTACAACCGAACTAGGGGCATACCCCTTTCTGCAAAGAAAATCAAGAAATTTACCCTACAATTTCCCTTACACCCATAATGAGGTTAGGATAGCTCATTGTGGTCCTTTACACCCGAAACAACACCGGGGACAAAAAAACATGGAAACTAACATCAGGACCTATTATAATCAAAGGCAGCAGAAAGTAAAATGTAACTAACAAGAACCCAAGGTAGCCAAGATTGGTTGCATTGCTGTGTACTCCCATGCAAATCCCGCCCACACCCTCCAAATGCAACAGCAGCATGATCACGCTGCCCTCGCAAAGTAACACAACCCAACAGGAGTGATCGGGTTGCATGGGCGATGCAAGCAGCACATACGCCCAACCACTCCAAAATTCGCATAACCTGTTGAATCCTCCTACAATTGAGCAGTGATAAGGTCAATTGGATACAAACGAAATAAGATTTTGTATGTAATCACTTTAATCTTTGATGCCACATCAAACCAGGTGAATATGGCACCGTCAAATTGCATTGCATTTCTGATTTTTCAGATGGTATACACGGTACAAAGGAAAGCAATTTGGATGGTTTTGTTGCGCATAAGAGCTCCCTTAGATTCAGTCCTTATCCATTTAACAGCACATGGAAGGGAGCCCGTAGTTCTTGTAATACGTAGCCAGCCACGAATTTCCTGCCAAACCATGTTAGTGAAGGAACATTGAAAATAAAGATGATTCACCAACTCCACCTCTCTTTTACAGAAGATACATGTTGGGTCCAATTCAAGAAAGGGGAGTTGGTCCTTAGTGGGTAGTCGATTCCGCAATCCTAACCAAGCAGTAAAAGAGTATTTTGGGGGGGGATATAACGCTTCCAAATAGGGGCCATCCAAGATTTTTCAGTATGTTTAACCCGCAGCAGTTCATAAACATTATGGGAGGAGAATCGGCCATTTATGCAAAGGTGATGCAGCCCTCTGTCAACATTCATTCGGCCACCAAGTTTAACCAATAGAGCATCACGAATGGAAGCAACCTTTTTCATAAGGGGGGAGTCTCTGGGGTGGGGTGTCCAATCCCATATAGAGATTCCTCTAAGGAACACTACATGGATCCATTTCACCCACAACGAATTAGCTTCATCGTGGATATTCCAAATCAGTTTGGCGAGCAATGCCGAGTTCCAAATTTTGCAATTTTTCAACCCAAGACCACCTTTTGCTTTAGGTGAGCATATACTATCCCAAGCAACCCGATTATTCTTGCTGCCCCAAAGGAAAAGGTGACAAAGCGAGTCAATTTTTTCTAAGATCACCAGTGGAAGGGGGAACGCCTGAAGCCAAAAAGCCAACACACCTTGAATCACCGAGTTAATAAGTTCCACATGCCCTGCATAGGAAAGAGTTTTCCCATTCCAAGCAATAAAATAAGCCTCCACCGAATCAAGAAGGCCAGAGTATTGTGCTATGGAGACCTTCATTGGAGCAAGGGGCACTCCCAAGTATCTAACGGGGAATTCGCCTAAACGAAACTCCGTCATGTGCAATATATCATCACGATCTCGATCCTATACTCCACCCAGGAAAATATTAGATTTGAGGGGGTTTACCCTCAAGCCAGCCACACAATTAAGAGTTTGCAAGCCATCAAGCAAGATCCGAACAGATGGAAGATCACCCCTAGAGAAGAGCATTAGATCATTTGCGAAGGCCAAGTGCATAATCCCCAGTGGTTTGCATTTAGGGGTGGAAGTTGAAGTCCGAATCCACCGTAGTAGTTTAAAGTATTCGTGAAAAATACTCTAAGCAGAATAGGAACAAAATAGGTGACATCGGATCTCCTTGTCTCAACCCTCGCCTCCCCTTAAACAATCCATGAAGATTACCATTTATCGAGAGTGAAAAGGAGGTGGTTGTGACACATTTAGTAATCCAAGAAACAAAAAGGTCCGGAAATCCCAAACCATTCAGCATGTCGACCAGGAACTCCCAAGAGACCATATCATAGGCTTTCGTGAGATCAATTTTTAGCATACATCGAGGTGAGATTCGTTTGCAACTATATCCCCTTGCCAATTCTTGCGCCAAGAAAATATTGTCTTGCAAATTTCTACCCGGTATGAATGCGGATTGGGTAGGATCTACAATGGCATCCACTACTTTCTCCATACGCTCCGTCAAGATCTTGGATATAATTTTGTAAACTACATTAAGGCATGCAATCGGTCGAAAATCAGAAACTTTCGGTGGCTGTCTCGTTTTCGGTATAAGGGTGATGATGGTATGGTTAAGCTGTTTGAGGAGCCTCCCTTGCACAAAGAATTCATGTACTGCTGCTAATACGTCACCACCAACCCTATCCCACTGATTTTTGAAAAATGTTGAAGTGTAACCATCCGCCCTGGGGGCTTTTTCATTTCCTATATCAAACAAGGCATTGCGGATTTCCTGATCAGTTATGGGGCTAATCAGTTGAGTACACATGTCCTGGTTCAACAAAGGACCACTGCGAAGAATATTGGTATCAAGCCGTGCACAGGAGCTGGAGGAACCAAACAACTCCTGGTAATGGTTAACAAGGCACAATGCAACTTCATCCAAGGAGGTGGTAGGGGTACCGTCAGCCTTGATTAGAGTGGTGACGTATATGAACTGATGTTTGTGGTATTTCTTTTATGAGATAGTTTTAGTCTTCTCTTAGTTGTAACCAAAAAAACAAAAAAAAGGATCTAATGCCATGTAAGAATTTGCAGCTATACACATACACATACTCGTGGTCTTTTCTTAAACCAAGAAAACCCCTTTATGATACCAAGACATGTCTTTAAAGTAATCTTTGGTCGAGTTGACCGTACGTAAAACAGTTTTGTCAACAGGACAGAAATCTATAAAAGAAGTACATGAGCCGGAGCATAAAGTTGACATCCTAAAACTCGACGACCTTGTAATAGAATTTAGAGGAAATAATTAGATGGTGGTGACATGTCGCAGAAAAAGCAACGGTTATAGATAAAATAATGCCGTTGCAATCGTTATATAATATTTTTGTCAACACGCATCGGCAACGGT
Organism: Erythroxylum tenue; assembly: GCA_027568955.1. Classification (NCBI taxonomy): domain Eukaryota; kingdom Viridiplantae; phylum Streptophyta; class Magnoliopsida; order Malpighiales; family Erythroxylaceae; genus Erythroxylum; species Erythroxylum tenue. Next base: position 24,869,610 of record JAOSBM010000002.1, on the reverse strand, counting down.
TAATAGATAAAATAATGTCGTTGCAATCGTTATATAATATTTTTGTCAACACGCATCGCTTCAATTTTTGTAACAGAAATAGTCACTAAGGACACTGTGTAGGAAGTGCAGCGGTGAGGCATTCTTTGTAACAAACATCTAAGATATGGGAAGTAACTAGAGGCGAGAAGTTGAACTCAGAAGGATTGAAGAAATCATCAAAAGCAGTTTGGAAGTTGAAGAAAGGAATGAAAGGTTGCTGATAGAAAATCATAACTGAACTAATAAACATGAGAGAACTAAAGACGATGTTTAATCAGTTTATGCAAAAATGTGAACAAACAAATGAGAAAGGAAATGAGGGCCCCGTGACCAAACCGTTGATTGAAGGCGAGAATTACATAGTGCCTACACGATTCACCAAAATAGAATTCAAGGGAAGGCTGTACAAAAACAAAATTTCACCTGAACCACACCCCTAGTTAAACTAAAGGTTGGGATTACAGCGATACACTTGTAAAATTTTGCCACAACATACTTTAAACATAATAAAATAAAATGTCTTAATTACTAAAAAGGAGTTCATCTAGAACAACACATTTTTAAACCAGACATGGCCTGAACATTCTCAAGTTCGGATCACAGATACAGTAAGAGTATTTTAGTCCGAGGTCGTTTACTAAATTTTAGCAATGCAATTAGATCAACTCATCTTCTTTACCACTTCTCCAGGCCAACAAATTGCACTGCTAAAAGTTAACTGACGTGAGAGTCCTCCCCAAAAAGGCAACTTTTGTCTTCAAACTAATTCCACCCACATTTCTATCACATTCCAAATACCATATGATGTAGGTGAAGGGTTATAGGTCCCAAATTGAATGGGTACCTCGAAGGAATCAATGGTGTTTGTGTTTTGTGTTCAGTGAGAAAGGTTAAGAACGATACACATACTTTACATCACATTCATAATATTCTTCATCATTCCATTTCTCGTGCGAGTTTGTTATACATATAGGAATAGCAGTGATGCACAACGTGAATCAAGGAGGCGGTTACAACACCAGCTCATCCCTTGCCACGCTAGCACTATATTAGTTATTAACATTACTACTAACAGACCATGCATTATTGAGCCCATTAATGGCCCATTGCTTACTCAAACCTGCTGACCCACCCACGACAATTAAAACAAGAAATCCCAATTTGTGAGCTGCAATCCCTAACTCCAATTTGCGATCCCAATTCTCAATTCACGCATCAACGCCCTTCCCTTCAAGTGTGTCCTTGTCCTTAAGGACAAAATCTGGATACCTGATCTTCATGTCATCAACCCATTCCCAAGTAGCTTCAGTAGGAGACCCACCATCCCATTGAATCAACACCTGTACTGCAGCTTTGTTACGTTTACGGTTCAGCCTTTTTCCAAGTACGCTCTTTGGAGTCCAAGGAAGCTCAGGCAAACTTGGGGGAAAATCAATGGTTGGGTAGGGGATGCCAACAAATTTCTTGAGCTTGGACATATGGAACACTGGATGAATAGATGCTCCAGGAGGTAACTTCAATTGGTAAGCCAATTTTCCAATTCTCTCCATCACCTGATAGGGTCCAAAATATTTTGCTGCTAATTTCTGCGTAGTCTTGGAACTCACAGAATTTTGTTTGAAAGGTTGTAATTTGAGTAGCACCCAGTCTCCTACTTCGAATTCCCTATCTGTTCTCTTCCTATCCCCCAACTGCTTCATACGATTTTGAGCTTGCACTAGGTTCTATTTGAGCTCCTCAATCTTAGCTTCTCTAGTAGTAAGTAAGTCATCCACTGCTTGGACATTAGCATCCTTTGGAATATAAGGAATGTGGAGAGGAGGAGCGTACCCATATAGTGCTTCAAACGGAGTGACCTTTGTAGAAGTATGATAGGTAGTATTGTACCACCATTCAGCAAGTGACAACCACTTGACACAATTCTTAGGAGCATCCCCTGTCATGCAACGGAGATACATTTCTAAACAACGATTAACCACCTCGGTTTGGCCATCCGATTGTGGATGGTAGGCAGTAGAGAAATGTAGTTCAACCCCTTGTAAGGAAAACAACTCCTTCCAAAAATTACTTTGAAAAGTAGGGTCCCTATCACTGATGATAGTTGCTGGCATGCCATGCAGTTTGAAGACATGGTCTAGGAATACTTAAGCCACGTCCTTAGCTGAATAAGGGTGAGAAAGAGCCAGGAAATGAGTGTACTTGCTCAATCTATCAACCACCAGCAGTACCACATTTTTACCCCCAGACTTAGGCAATCCTTCTACAAATTCCATGGTAATATCAATAAATACTGATTCAAGAATAGTATTAGGTTACAATAGCCCAGCTTCGGCAACATTGTCTGGTTTATTTCTCTGACATACCTCACATTGTCTGATGAACTACCAAATCATTTTTTGTTGACCCTTCCAATAAAAAACTGATTTCAACCTTTTGGTAGTAGCCTGCATCCTTGAGTGTCCTCCCATAGCTAAATTATGATACAACCCCATAATCTCATTCTGTAATTTTTCATCTGACCCCACCATTAGCTTGCCCTTTGGTGAGCAGTCCATCCTTCCACTGGTAGGAGGGATGCGACAAGGGATCCAATTCCAAGCGAGCGATCAACTGCTGAACCTGTGCATCTTTAGACCAAGATGCCTTAATTTGCTCTAATAAATCTGTAGAAGTAGAGGAAATAACCATAGACAATAGCTCAGAACCAGTGACCCTAGAAAGAGCATCGACAACTATGTTCTCCTTTCCTCTCCTATAAATTATCTCATAATCCAACCCCAATAGCTTAAACAGGCATACATGCTGACTTTCAGTAGAAAGGTTTTGGTCCAGTAAGTATTTGAGACTACTGTGATCAGTTTTAATTTTGAAATGCCTTCCTTCTAAATAATGCCTCCACTTGCTCACTGCTTGTAGCACTACCAACATTTCCTTTTCATACACAGATAAGTGTTGTTGCTTGGGCCCCAAAGCTTTGCTTAAATAAGAGATAGGATGACCAGCCTGCATTAATACTGCCCCAATTCCGGTACTAGAAGCATCTGTTTCTATTACAAATTCCTTTGATAAATCAGGTAATGCCAAAATAGGAGAAGTGGTTAAAGTTTCCTTAACTTTTTGGAAAGCTTCCTTCGCTTCAGGACCCCAGTAAAATCCCTCTGTTTTGAGCAAATTGGTTAATGGCTTGCTAATGCTGCCATAATTCTTAAAAAACCGTCTATAATAACCCGCTAATCCAAGAAATCCCCTTAATTGCTTCACATTCACCGATGTTGGCCAATCCTTCACAGCCTGAACCTGCTTTGGATCCGTGGAAACACCCTCAGCTGAGATATAGTGACCCAGATACTCTACACTAATTCCCTCAAAAACACATTTGCTCCTCTTCACATACAGTTGATGTTGTCTTAAGACCCCAAACACTGATCTCAAGTGTTGGAAATGCTCTGCCAATCCCTTATTATAGACTAATATATCATCAAAGAATACTAAAACATACTTCTTGAGGTAAGGTCGAAACACCTCATTCATCAAGCTTTGAAAGGTGGTAGGTGCGTTTGTCAGCTTAAAAGGCATTACTAAGAATTCGTAGTGTCCATTATGGGTTCTGAAGGCTGCCTTATATACATCTGGAGTGTGCATTTTAATATGATGGTAACCAGCCCTTAGATCAATCTTGGAGAATACAATAGCCCCATACAATTCTTCTAACAACTCATCAATAAAAGGAATGGGAAATTTGTTTTTAATAGTCAACTGATTCAGGGCTCGATAATCTACATAAAGCCTCTAGGAATTACCCTTTTTCTTTACTAGCACTACTGGACTAGCAAAAGGACTAGAGCTAGGTTGTACAATTCCATTAACAAGCATTTCATCAACTAACTTCTCAACAATATCTTTCTGCAAACCTGAGTATCTGTATGGCCTCATGTTGACAGGTTGAGATCCCTCCTTCAACGGAATCTGGTGATTGTGTGATCTATCCGGTGGCAACCCTTTTGGTCCAACAAATAAGTCCTGGAATTCATCAATTACGGCTGTCAAGGCTAGAGATCTGTCCAATTCTGCACTAACAGGAGCCACAAGGGTGAGTAACTCAATCTTGTCTGTACTTCTCATCCTGAGGCTACATAGTTGTATTGATGCAAACTGAGTAGGCTTCCCTAATAACTTTGCCAATTGCTCTTCCCCAATCTGCTTGATGGGTGTTTCTGGCCTACCTTTGATAGTAACCACCTGATCTTCCTAATAAAAAGACATCCACAATTCATCATAGCTTGAGAGAATGTTACCTACAATTGATAACCACTGAATTCTCAAGACCATGTCACAGCTAGGCAAGGCTAGAACTAAAAGATCAGCACAAAACTTTGCTCCCTGCAGAGACCAGCTTACCCCGTTACAAATAGCCCTGCATTCTATGGTAACACCATTTGCCACTTCTACTGTTAACAATTTGATGGCAGTCAGTCGTAATCCCAACCTTTTGACAAAGTCTTCACTTATGAAGTTGTGAGTGCTACCGGAATCGATTAGCACTTGCATGGTCCTCTTGCTTACCACCACTATAACCCTCATAGTATGGAACCCCACTGGTCCTTCCAAAGCATTTACTGATACGTGTGGGGTAGAATCCTCTTGTAATTGTTCCACAATAGGTTCCCTTAAACCTTCTAATTCCTCCACCTCCTCTTCAATCAAGATTGAGAGCACCTATTTATGGCTACATTTGTGACCAGGTGTACATTTTTTAGGGCACCAAAAACACAATCCTTGTGCTCTCCTCTCATCAAAATCCCTAGTCCTGACATTTTTATTAGTATAGGGTAGGTTGTTTGGTTTGGTGTATGTTGTTTTGGTAGTATTATTGTTTGGTAGTAGGTATTGGGTGTTGGCTTTATGTTAGGTTGAAGTGTTCGATGTAGTAGGATTATATTTGGTAAAGGTGGTGGATTTGGTATAAGAATGGGAGGATACCTTAGGTGCTATGGTGTGGTTGTCAATAATAAAGGCTGGTTCACACTGGAGTCTAGCTAAGTCATAAGCATCCCATAAATCCTTAGGCCTGAACATTTTCACCAACTTTTTCACTTCATACTTTAATCCCCCAATAAAAAATACCAAGGCCTGTCTCTCATCAATATCAGATCTATTCCAGAGAGTATCAAACTGACTAATGTATGCCTCCAAGTCCGCAGTCTGAATGAGATCGTTCATCTGCTCTAGTGGGTGTTTGGCACCTCCAAACCTAAATCCAATAGCATCCTCATATTCTTCCCAACTTCTGATTCCGAACCCCCTTGTATGGGCTTGATGCCATGAAAGAGCATCATCTGTTAAATAATAGGCAGCCAATTTTATGCTATCTGCATCTGCTACCTCTTCTACTTCAAAATACTGCCTACACTTGAAAATTCAAGCATTCACGTCCCCTTGCCCATTAAATCCAGGAAAGTCTCTCCTGGGTTTTTTTGTATGTACAACACCTATGTCCCCCCTCACATTGTTGATGGGTTTCTATTGTTGGTGCAGGTATAGTAGATGTCCTGTCACCTTGTTCTTCCTCCATCACAGTCTTACCCTTGGAAGAGCTCGTGCCCCCTTGGTTTTGCTGAAGCTGCTCCAGAATTCCAGATTGTTGAAGACTGAGCCCCCTGATCAAGTTTTTTAGCTCAAGCAATTGCGCATCGTGCCTCTGCTGTGATTCTTCCAGCCGCTTGTCAGTCTCCTTCAACCCTTGGGCCAGCTGGGAATACTTGTCAAGGTTATCCTTTGCTAGGTTGGTCATTGATTCTTCCAGATTCCTGACGTCATGTGACCTAGTACCAGTGGCCATTCTCACAATCCAAGGATGGACGACTTTGATACTAGATGATGTAGGTGAAGGTTATAGGTCCCAAATTGAATGGGTACCTCGAAGGAATCAATGGTGTTTGTGTTATGTATTCAGTGAGAAAGGTTTAGAACCATACACATACATTACATCACATTCATAATATTCTTTTTCATTCCATTTCTCGTGCGAGTTTGTTATACATATAGGAATAGCAGTGATGCACAACGTGAATCAAGGAGGTGGTTACAACACCAGCTCATCCCTTGCCACGCTGGCACTATATTAGTTACTAACATTACTACTAACAGACCATGCATTATTGAGCCCACTAATGGCCTATTGCTTACTCAAACCTGCTGACCCACCTACGACAATTAAAATAAGAAATCCCAATTTATGAGCTGAAATCCCTAACTCCAATTTGCGATCCCAATTCTCAATTCACGCATCACCATACCAATGTACATTCAATTCTCCAAGATTACCAACTGTGAGCTCCCTTCGATAGGCCAAGAGTAACAACGATCAATGCAAGAATAGACTGAACAAATAGGGGAAAAAAAGAGAAAAAAAATCAGCACAAGTAAATCAATGACTAGAAAAAACTTATAATTCAGATAAAAACAAAACACTGCATGATAGAAAATCTGCATTCTTTATGTAACTAGTGTCACACAACCGGAAACTAGCCGAAAAGGAAACTAGCATGACAGTCCTATGGTTTGATTTCTTTGGCAATGTTAACCAAATAAAGCAGCTTCATTGGTAATAATATTCATCATTAGCACAGATATATCCACTACAAAAAAGGAAAAGCCAGGATATTAGACCTTTTTTTAAACCAATTTGTCATACAATGCTATGACAGACCTCGACTCTAAGGCTATGTTTGAAAGGGTAGTTAGTAATGGAATGAAATGGAATTTAATATTATTCCATTGTGTAAGAAGATGGTTTATAATGGAATGAAATGGAATTGGATGAAAGGGAAGGGTTTAACATTACATCTTATTCCATCCTAAATAGTGAAAATGAGTTACCTTCGATTTAGGAGGTTTAAAATAGAATGTAAAATGACAAATATGTATTACCTAATATACCCTCAATAATTTTTTATAATATCAATTATACTCTCAACCCTAATAACAAGCAGCAAGATAATACACCTCATTATTCAATTAAGGGTAGAATAGTAATTCATTATTATTATACATATATTATATTTCATTCAATTCATCTTCCAAACGACATTTCACTATATTATATTATGAACTCTTTCATTCCTCCCAAATAACAATTTTTTAATATTACATCCATTTACATTGCATTTCATTATAAACTTTCTATTCCATTAAAAATCTTACGTCCAACTAAACATAGCTTAAGACAAGCAATTATGTATCCAAAGCAATCACAGGACAACTGACCCACCAGAGTAAGGTAATGCCATCCTAATTCAAAAGTAAAGCTAAACCACATACGTTTCCAAGCATAAGAAATTTGCCTTAAAACAATCATAAAATTGATAATCACAAATTTATAAAGGTTCTAAAAAATGAATCATGAGACATGTAATTATGAGGAAAATTAAGCTCAGTATCCTTAGAGCTAGTTAATATAAATCTATTATCTAAAAGGATGCTTGGGATCATAAATTAAACAACCACAATAATATGACTTTTTTGTGCAATGGAAAATATAATCACTCACAGCTATTGTGCAGGCAACATATCCAGGTTTCTCTCTATAATCAACTCGTACACAGAGAAGAATGAAGGCCCCAACATACCAAGGAATGCCACCTAAAAAGAAACCAAAGAAAAACCTGAAAAAGAAAGGAGGAGAAACCGTCAATTATAATTGTTAAAGGTAAAAAGAAAAGTAAATGAAACTATACAACAACAACATTCAGAGAGAATCCTGCTAAAATGCAGAGTCTGGGAAGATCTAGTAATAAGTAGCCTTATCCGTACTTGGTAGAGAAGTTGTTTCTGATAAACCCACAGGTGATGCAAAATATAAATACATACGAAAAAAATATATAAAAAAATGGTAAAGATAAACAATAAAAGATACAAGAAGTAAATAATTACACAAACTAGCAAAAAAAGACAAGTACAAGAATAAATCAAACCAACCATCACAAGAAAGTAATTAGGTTAAATAAGAAACTATTCGGGCTAAATAATTATGAGGGAAGTACTACGTAATCAAACTATTAAGGCTTAACTATAAAACGAAAGGCTCGACGGAAAATGTTTAAAAGACCTAAGAGAACGAGAATGACCTCTCTAAGAGAGATCCTCAATTCGTATCTTAGTGCACCAAAGCTTTCTATTGCCTGCCTCGGTAATTTCCAATAAAGCCATATCATTCTTGAAACTGTAGTTAAGCTTATTCAACGCGAAGTTTTTAGGTATGTTAAGACTATTTGCGTTTCTAAGAGTAGTAGGTAATATCTGATGAACATAGGAGAAATAAGACCCCACACTGCTCCCTTGTGTAGTCTTATTATCATACAAATTAAGATGGTTTTAACTAATGGCCTTCGTAAAATGCATCATAAAGCAATTGCCTCGAGTAGGCTTCTTAGGGAATCACCCATCTAAACAACATATGAAACACTACCAAGATAATTTTAAAACTTAAACACATACACACACAAATAGAAAAAGAGGGGCATTTTGTGGTTAGGAAGTGAAAGGCAAATTTTTAATAGAAATTTTATAAGTAATTGGAGAACCAACCAGGTTTATCACATAAAAACAAGGTTTGAAGAATTTTGTCATTTGAGATTTTTCTAATTGATGCTTCCAAGATCTTTTTCCACACTATCATTTAAGGACTTAATTGGCCTTAATTCTTCAAAGTTCAAACATAAGGAAATTATTTATTCATTCATGCACTGAGATATTCATTGTTAAGGAGAGTGAATTGGTAACTCTTGACAACATAAGTCATGTTTCATAACTAACTAAGTGATCCTATGCCAGATTTACCCCAAAAGTGCTACTATGGTGATTGCCATTTTGATCACAATTGTTAAATGGAACATGATCACTCATAATATCAAAAGGTGCGACAATGGTCATTTGTCCCTTGCCTCAAAAAATTGGCTCAAAAGAAATAGCAAGCATGAAAACACTATGACAGAACAAGATAATGTCCAGCAAGAACCATTTTTGTTGTGTTCACTTTTTCATTAGTTTTTCTGTCAGCTGATGTACTACTAGATTTAGAATTACGATTCCTTTTCCTTGATTAATCTTGTTCATCTAACTCCAAGCATGTCCTGGAACCTCAGAAAGTAAAGAATGGAATGCAAGAGGTAAAATCACAAACTTACAAGAACCATCCCATGCCTATACCACAGAACGGAAGTCTGCCTTCTCTTGGAGGTGGTCTGGTGTCACATACCGCATAACCTTGGTGAATAACATAAACAATCGTAAACACGTAAGTTCCCAATCTAATTAAGCAAGCATATCAAGCACTTGATATCAATAACAAGAAAACCCCAAACCTCAATCACAAACGCACAGAAATCTCAGAATTTGTCCATCATCCCAATTCGAAATAAGATGGAGCAAAAGAAAATGAAACAATATCCTACTAATCTTAATAGAACAACTAATTTGAGAAAGAATTTCAACTTCATAAATCATTTAAATTCATTCATATAGAAAAACGCACACTAATTATTGAAAGAGCGTTTTCGTAAAATGGTAAGAACCTGTTGCGATGGTCTGGTAACCATGGGGATAGTATTGGGGAATGGAAGTAGCGCCCGGTGGGACAACTGGCTGGGGGAAACCAACCACCTGCGGCGGCGGAGGAGGTGGATAATAGTTGGCAACGCCTTGAAACGTGCCGTAATAGTTTTGTCCCTGCGAATTGCCTGTCATCAAATCCCTACTCTTCCCATCTTCAGCCATTTTTTGTTTTCTCAATTTGGTGCCTTCAGTTCGGTGTAGAAATCAGGAAATATAGTATTGTATCCTCAAATTTTAATTTTATATTCTCTCTTCATCTTCCTGCTCCTCTTCATAAAATTTTCAAAGCGAAGGAAGTCGACGATTGGCGGTGACTTTAAACCATGTCTGTCTGCGGGCGAATTTTGCTGCCCTGTACCCGATTCCTGCGTTTGCGGATTCATAGTTGTAATAAATACATATATTTAAAGGAGAGGAGAGCTACCACCAATATTATAAATATCGTACCAAATTTAATATTAGATTAAGTTTTGATATAGTATTATATTAGTACCGATTAATATCGAGTATTATTTTAAATAATTTTTTAACTTTATGAAAAATCTTTCAATTTTTTAAAAAATTATAAAATAGTCAATTGTTATATTGTACAGTTGTGCTGTATATTTTTAACCCTGTCTCTAAAATTTATAATAATAAATAATAATTACAATTTTAATTTAATTTAATAATTATTAATAAATATAATTAAATTTAAAATATATTTTAAAATATGTAAATTTCAAATAAATTTTAATTTAATAATAAAAATTTATAAAATAAATATTAGTTTATAAATAACAATTTTTAAATTATTTATTTTAAAAATAAATATTTTTATTAATACTTTATAAATAAATATTATATAAAATATTAAAATAAATTAAAATTAAAATTATTTATTTTTAGTTAAATAAAATAACTAATTAAAAAATTTTGAAAAAAAAAAGAGGAGGGAGGGAGATTTTAAATGTTTTTAAAAATTTTGTAAAAAAATCCTCCAAATTTTTGAAATTTTCGATACCGACCAATATTTAACCGATATTTTGAATATGGATTGGTACTATCCGAAACTAACCGATACCGACCGATATTTAAACTCAATACACCTACCTTTTATTTTATACCGGTATTTACTGATACTCATATCACTAGCTAGTACCTCAAATGGTGTTCTCGTATAAAAGTTATTACTCAAATTCAACATATTATTAGGTGATTAACTTAATTTACACGTTTATAAAAATATTTTAATTGAAATAATTGACCTAAACCTAGTCTATGTAGAAGTAACTATTCGCATATTCCTAAACATATTTTAATTGAACTAATTGACATAAACCTTTTACGTGTACAATAAATTGGACAAAAAAGATTAATTAAATATATGTGACAAAGAATATATCTTAAAATTTAATAATTAATATTAAAATATTAAAATATCTTTATGTTTTTATTAAATAATTATTATTTTCCTTTAATATTTTCAAAATCAATTAAGTTGATAGAAAAAAATGCAAACTATATGACTACAAGAATAACAGGATATACGCTGTTACATGTAAGAGGACTCATCCCTGTATGAACTCTCATCTCTAAGAGGACTCAACTCTTCTTCTTCTTTTTTTTTTTTTTTGGGTAAGGAGGGGGAGGAGCAAGAGATACTAGCTCCTCATAAAAATGATAGAATTATAATCTTCCTCTATAAGCAAACGAATCCTAGCAGGGGAAGTCGGCCAAAAAGACCACAAGGGCTCCTGCGAAAACCTAAGCTTAGCAAGAAAATCTGCGCATTCATTGCCCCTCTCGAAGAAAATGTTGAAGCGAGCAACACCACTGCTTGGCTAACAGCTGCTGGATGTCTTGAATAATAGCAAGGTGCGGATGAAAATACAGCGACAAGTTTGAAACAATGGTTACCACATCTAGGCAATCAATCTCCGCTATAACTCTACGATAACCCAAGTCCCACACAAATTGAAGGCCATTTTAAAGTCTCTGTAATTCAACAATCAAGTTTGTCGCAATGCCAATAGATCCTGAAAATCCTGCAATCCATCTACCATCACTGTCCCGAATGAGTCCACCAAAACCTGCTCGACCTGGATTACCAATAGCACTCCCATCAGTATTTAGCTTAACAAAACCATCAGGGGGCTTTGTCCAAGAAATCCACCTAGGAGCACGGCAAGACTCCTGATTGGTTACAGCACCTAATGCTCTAGTAGAATCCTACAGAAGCGTACGATACCACATAAGTTGAGCCGCAGTAGTCAAAGAAGCATCCTCGATGACCTCTTTATTACGCACTCACCAAGTAACCCAACATCCAAGTATAAACTTGAGAATGGAAGATTGAGCAACGTGAGGAGCAAACACGTTGGACACCACCCACTTATCTAAGGAACTGGTAAAGAAATAATTATCCACATTTTGGCCATACAAGCGTTGCCAAAATACCTTAGACCATATTCAATCACGCAACAAATGAAAAGTGGTCTCTGGAAGCGTGGCACACCTAGAACATAACTGGGATTCTGCGATACCACGATTAAACCGAAGAGCGTTGGTCAGTAAGCGATCCCAATGAACCTGTCAAAGAAAGAATTTAAGCTTTGTAGGAATGCGAAGCTGCCATAGCATTGTCCAACACTTTCTGTTAGACCCTGAAAATTTTTCTTTAGGTTAAGCGTGATTTAAAATAATTTTGAGATTTTGATAGATTTAATTGTTGGAGTTATAATTATGTCAAAGTTAGTAGGATTTATTGAAT
>JAOSBM010000002.1:24686814-24702433 GCA_027568955.1 Erythroxylum tenue | reverse complement strand
AGAAATGGAGTTCATTGATTAAAACCTTGGACTTAAAGAGTCCTTTAAGGTTGATCATTTGAAAACTTAGTGGATTTTACTCCCAGAAAATTGTTTTGAACCGAGATAGCTTAAGCTTGTTTTCAAGAGGATTTCCTATCATTCGATAATTTCTTGAATTTTCAGTTTCAATTTCCTAAAAATCCAAAAATATACTTTTATACAATTTTCTTTATTTTTAGTTTAATTTCCTCAATTCGATCAATGATCCAAAACCCCCCTTTTTTATCAACTAGAATTGCATTTTTGACTATTACGCTAGCTTTAACCTTTTTTGTCGATTCCGATTAAGTGAGACTACCTGAGTTTGCATCCTATACTGTAATCCTTGGAATTAATTATTTTTGACACGGTTTCCAAGGGATCGATCTTTAGATCGACACGACAAAGCCGCGATCAAGGTGCCTGGTGTTTAGCCTTAACTTGCTGACACACTAAGCATCTTTTAGCATGCTCTGCAATATCTTTCTTCATTCCTTTCCACCAAAAGTGTTCTTTCAAATCTCTATATATTCTCGTACTCCCCGGGTGCAATGCGTAGGGTGTATTGTGCGCCTTATCTAGAATCTCATCTTTCAACTCTAACATGTCTAGAATACACAATCTGTTACCCATCTCCATCAATCCATCTTCTCTTATCTCTATTTCAGAGGATTTACCATTCTTAATCTCTTCTTTAAGCCTGCTCAAATACTCATCTTGCTCCTGTAATTCTTTAATCTTCTCATTCAACACTGGCCTTACTCTAAAGTTAACCAATATACACCCAGATTCAGCCTGCCCCAATGTCACCCTAAGTTTAGTCAATTCCTTCAATAACTGAACATACATTGTCTCTACATATGCCATAGTGGACTTCCTACTCAGTGCATCCGGTACTACATTAGCTTTCCCCAGGTGGTAGTCCATCATCAAGTCATAATATTTTAACAGTTCTAACCACCTTCTTTATCTCAAATTCAACTCCTTTTGACTCATCAGATACTTAAGACTTTTGTGGTCTTTAAATACCTTCGTAGTAACTCCATACAAGTAATGTATTTATATCTTCAATGCACAAATTATGGCAGCTAACTCCAAGTCATGTGTAAGATAATTCATCTAATAAGACTTTAATTGCCCAGAAGCATAAGCAATGACTCTATCTCCTTGCATCAATATATGGCCCAATCCCTTTCTTGAGGCATCACTATACACTACATATCCATCACTACCAGAAGGCAAAGTCAAAATTGGTGCACTTGTGAGCCTATTCTTCAATTCCTCGAAACTATTTTGGCACTCCTCCGTCCATACAAACTTTTGATTCTTCCTTATCAATTTGGTAAGTGGAGCTGCTATTATGGAAAAGCCCTCCACAAACCTCCTGTAATATCCAGCTAAACCCAAGAAACTCCTCACCTCTACTATATTCTTAGGTGCTTCCCATTTCACCACAGCTTCTATTTTCCTTAAATCCACATGCAATCCTTGCTGTAAAATCACATGTCCAAGAAAACCTACTTCCCTTAGCCAAAATTCACATTTTTCAAATTTGGCGTACAACTCGTTCTTCCTTAATGTCTCCAAGGCAATCCTCAAATGCTCCTCATGCTCCTTATCATTCTTGGAATAAACCAATATATCATCAATAAAGACAATGATAAATTGGTATAAGAAAGACTTAAAGACTCTATTCATTAAATCCATGAATGTTGCACGTGCGTTCGTTAACCCAAAAGTCATGACTAAGAACTCAAAGTGGCCATACCGTCTTTTAAAAGCAATCTTTGGCACATCGGACTCCTTTATCCTCAACTGACGGTAATCTGATCTCAAATCTATCTTAGAAAAGACCATTGCCCCTTGGAATTGATCAAACAAATCATCTATGCGTGGGAATGGATATCTGTTCTTGATAGTGACATGGTTAAGCTTCCTATAATCCACACACATTCTCAATGATTTGTCTTTCTTCTTCACAAAAAGGACCAGAGCTCCCTAAAGCAAGAGCTCTGCCTAATGTAACCTTTCTCTAACAACTCTTCCAATTGCTCCTTAAGCTTCTTCAATTTCGCTGGAGCCAATCAGTAAGGTGGAATTAAGATTGGTGTAGTACCTGGAAGAAGCTCAATAGGAAATTCAATTTCCCTAAGTGGTGGTAGTCCTGGTTATTCCTCGGGAAAGACATCTAAGAATTCCATAACCATAGGTATTTCTTCTAACTGCCCTCTATCTGCCTTCGTGTCTACCACATAGGCCAAAAATGCTTCACACCCTTTCCTCGTCATTTTCTCTACTGTCAGAACCGAAACAACTCTAGGCGGACTTGCTTTTCTGTCCCTCATAAACACCACCTTTCTACCGTCGTCCAACTCAAACTCTACTATCTTCCGTTTGCAATCCAAATTAGCATTATACTTCTCTAATGTATCCATGCCCAAAATCACATCCAATCCTCCCATCTTCAATGGCATTAAATCCACCACTAATCATTCTCCACCAATACATATCTCACAATCCTTATAAACTTGACTAATAACAATATGCTGGCCGATTGGAGTACTAACAATCCAAGGAGTATCCAATGGGCTCACACTCCTACCATACATAGTTCTACCCAGCGAAACAAATGAGTGGGTGGATTCTAGATCAATCAAAACAACAATATCAGCATCAAATAATTTAACCATACCAGTCACAACTTCTGGAGCGGTTTCTTCATCCTCTCGTGTCATTGCAAGCACTCTAGCTGGTGCTTATCCCCTCAGTCTCTCTAGAGGATTTACTTTCCTGGCCGCAGCTGAACTATCCACTTCAGTTGTAGTCTTTTTCCCCAAAGTCTCAGCTCTCCTTGAAACTTGTATCTGAGTTCCCTCTCTTCTTGCATACTTAGGACACTCTCTGGCCATGTGTCCCTCTTCTCCACAGTTGAAGCAAGCTCTTGTCAATCTATAACACTCTCCTTCATAGAAGTTGTCACAATGGTCACACTTAAGGATGTATGACTTGTCGCCTTCTCCCCTTCTACTGCCTCCAGCCATTGAGGCCT
Source organism: Erythroxylum tenue (assembly GCA_027568955.1). NCBI lineage: Eukaryota > Viridiplantae > Streptophyta > Magnoliopsida > Malpighiales > Erythroxylaceae > Erythroxylum > Erythroxylum tenue. The sequence continues at coordinate 24,699,363 of JAOSBM010000002.1, read as the reverse complement.
GATGACAGACAGTCCTCATCTCTCTGGACCTGCTTGCACTACTGCTCCTCTCCTCAGAATGCATAGGGAAGGTCCTGGCACTCCTTTTTGGCATAGGAGTACCACCTCCCATCTTGAACTGCTCTCTACCTTTTATCTTTTTATTCACGAAGCTCTTTATGTTCTTAATGTTTTCAACCCTCAGTGTCACTTCAACCAGCTATTGAAAGTCATAAAAATTTTGTACCACCACTTTTTCTCTATCAACCAAATGCAACCCCGATTCAAACCTACGGCACTTAGCCGCCTCACTTATCATCATCTCAACTGCATACCGAGACAGTTGCGTAAACCTACGCTCATCGTCATCTTCCTATGGGTGAGACTCAGAAACTTCGTCTGGTTCTACTGAATATAAACCTTAAACAGATACTTCTTTTTATAAGTAGCTAGGAAGTCCTTCCATCCCAACACTGACGGTTTCATCTGACTCCCTAGCACACTTTCCCACCAGTGCAAAACATCCCCCTAAAGCAAACTAGCAACATATTCCACCTTCTCATCATCCTCATAGTCCATCTGCTCTAATACTCTTTCTGTTTTCCTTAACCATGTCTCGGCTTCTTCTGGATCAGTGGTCCCATAGAAGTCCACTGCTCCGTACTTCCTCAGCTTGTCAAACTGCTTCCCCTTCTAAACTGGGGCTGGAGTAGAAGTCTATGGCATCTGACCCATAGCCTGGACAAAGGCCTGAGCAAAAGCTTGGAACATCCTCGGATCCAATGGAGGAACTTGCTCCTGCAGAACAGGCAACTCCTGCGTCCGTGACCGAGAGGGCGCACTACCATGCCCTACAAAAGCCTTAGCATTTTCTTGGGATACTGACTCATCAGTACTCTCCTCCCTTGGTGGAGAGTCAGGAGCAATTGATCCTTGCAGAATTCCTTGTGTCCTTCTACAAGGTGGCATCTTACTCCTTCAAATATAAATACTAAGGATTAGCTTACATTTCATTTTAATCTTATTTCCTACATGTATGCATCATATGCATGTCACTTAATGCAATGAATCAATTCATAATGTAACAAGTAATTACATAGCATAACAATTCATACTATTATGCATTCTACGCCTAGGAAAAACCTAAACTCTGATACCAAAGATGTTAGGCCCGGGTCCCGTTCCCTATCCTGAGGCGACCGCTCGAAGTCGTCGGATAAGGATCATACGAGGGCAGGGTCAAAAGAATTTAAATTCAAAGGATTGGCAGTGTGTAAAGTGGCGGGTTCGCTGCTACGAACTCTCAAGGCGAGCACTCCTCACCCTTCGGGACAAATACGCAGCGGCGAAAGGCTGGCTTCGCCGTGGTAAATTCCCAAGTTCCGAAACTTGAACTCCCAACATTCAACATTGTAAATAAACACATTCAACAACCAATACTAAACACACATACTTTCATACATAGAATTCTAACCATCCAACTCACCCACCAGAAAAATATAATCATACACAAAAGGAACTTCAATTCTTCATTTCATTACTAATTCAAAAGATTTTAAGCAAATACATATCATCATACACATCAAAGTTTAAAATAAAATACATAAGGATGCTCAATGTTGATATGTCTAATGAGCTATTCAAAATGTCCACTAACTTAGTGCAAAAGTCTCTAACTATCTTAGAGTTTCTGATGCCTTGCAAGGATTGCTAACCGTCTTGTTCTGCACCTGAGGAGTGGAAAAATGATGGGTTGAGCTACACGGCTCAATGGATAATATATTTATAGCCATTGTTAATTGGCCACAAATTCAAGCATGTGTGTGTGTGTGTGTGTGTGTGTGTGTGTGTGTATTTATTTATTTATATTTATATATAGCAGTTCAAGCATTCTCAATCTATTTTAGCAATTCAAGCATTAATCAATTTAGCTCAAAACTCATATCACATAACATAGACCTTAACCATTAAACATAACACTCAAATGCACCATACTTGACATTTCAAAGATGCAATGCACAACCAAATGGCTCAAGGGGTCCCATGGGTACGAAATGGAGAAACCGAAGTTTACACCATGAACAAAATGAGTCCATTTTTCAGAGCTCATATGCCATAAGTGGGTAGCCGGGAGAAGGTTCATGTCAACATGAACGTGACTAAAGAAACGGTTCCACTCTTGCCTAAACAAAAGCACATATTGATTTTTATCATATGCTCATACTTTCATGCTTTTTCTTATTTAATTCAAAATGTTATAACCTCTTTCAAGGTATAACATAATCATAATTCATCATGCATTTCCAAACAAGTTGCCACAATTCAATTTCAAGCAAATCCATTTCAAGCAATCAACATACACACACATAGGGAAGAATTTGCCCATTCGCACAATAACTATAAATAAATTACCCACCTAATTTCTCTTGAAAATCTAAGCTCAAGATTGCCTTTCCTCTTGCTCTTGAGTAAGGTTGTCTTGATTCCCTTCAAATAAACCAATTTCTATTTAATCCAAATTAAAAATAAATTCATAAAACTTTAATAATCAAAATGCTAAAATTGAACTATAACCCTTTCAAAAATCTAAACCTTTGGGTCAATTTTCCATGATCACTCTGATCAGAGTATTCTGTGCTCAACTTCCATCCAGAATTTTGGAATTCTTAAACACTCAATTAAAACTCAATGTCTTTAGAAAAATTGTAGCCGTATGTCTCTAGTTTATTCCAAATCAAAAATCACTTAATTTGGTTAACTATAAGAAAAATTATGTCTAAAATTCCAAAGCATGTTCAAGCTGTGCAGGAAAAGCTTCGTCGCGGAGAACTTTGATTTTCTTGCAAGTTGGTCGCGGAGAACCATGGGGACTTCGCCGTGGTGAAGATAAATGTTCGCCGCGGCGAACTTTGACAGAAACTCGACTAGTCCAAAATTTCTAGATTTTTAACTCTTCATTGAAATATAACCCATCTTTCACTCATCCAAATCTTCTTATACCACAATATCCCATTACTCTATGTTCCCCTAACTCAAACCCACGAAAATCACAAATGGGTTCATCATCTTCACTTCCAACACAAACCCTAGCCTCTGTCCAATCCCTTTTGTATCTAAACAAGAAGAAAGATGGTAGACTAACCTCCAACAAGTTGATTTCTCTTCTTTTCTTCTTCCTTCCAAGCTTCCCAGGATTTTCCTCTCTTCTCCTCCCTCTTCGGTTTTCTTCTCTTCTTTTTCTCTTATACGACCCTCTCTCTTCTTTGTTCTTCTTACAAGACAATTTTATTCAAATCTTCCAATTTTGTCCTTCTTTTATTTGGTCTTTCCCAATATAACCCTCCTTCATTTAATCCAAAGACTACTTACCTAAGGCCATTAATCTAATACCTTAACTATACTCTAATTTAATTCTAACTTTTCCCTTCTAAATTTCTATTTTCTAGTTTCAAATTATGCTTACTAAACTAATAAAGTCAATTCTAAAATAATTAAACAATTAAATAAACAAACAAATCATAAATAACTAATTAACAAATACATCAATAAAATTTAAAAAATTTCGGGGTCCAACACCATACATTTTAGCATTAGGCACATTATTAATTAATCACACATTCTTTAAGTTATTACCTCAATTAATAGTCCATAACTAGATTAACTTCTACTCAATTAATCTAACATCATCTAGGTTCATTTTCAATCTTAATTAAGTTCAATTAAACCATTACTAGGTACCCTAAGCTTATATATGTCAACAATTGCACAAAACCAAGTTTTTCAGCTTCCTAACCCTTTTCCACGACTGTGGGAATATGCCCTATAATTCCCACAATTGTGGGATGAGTGAATTGAAGGTTCACTCACCCACAACCTTCAAACTGCTTATAAAAATTAACTCCTTGATACACCTTTAACCCCTTCACCATAGTTCATCAATTCCACTTCAATTCCACCTTATTCATGCCTCAATTCCACATCAAATTCATGTCCAAAACCAAAGTAAAAATCATTCATTAAGTAACTTACAATTCAATATCTTCTACACATCAAAACCAAACCAGAAGTTATCATACAAGGATCATTTTTCCAGCATCATTAAGTAACTTACAAATCAATATCTTCCAAACTAGAAGTTATCATACAAGGATCATTTTTCCAGCATTCATTTATCATCATCTTAACACATAATCTATTCAATTCAAGTATCGAACTTTTCATATTATATCATAAAATCAAGTTTAACATTCCCTTACCTTCTTAACTTTAAAGAACAACTCCAAAGAAGCAAGCTAACTAGTCTTCCAAGCAACCAAACACAGCTCAAAGATGTTAGGTGATGACGCTTCAAATTGTAGAAAAAGTCCAGAAGTTTATGAGAGAGTAGGAGAGTTTCAATTGAGAGGAGCAAAGTGAAGAGAGAAGGTAGAAACATCAAGAATGAGGGATGATTCACCACCTTTCTAACTCTTTGGATGCTAGGTGTTATTGATTTAATCAAGCCACATGTGTCACATGAAGGTAAGCTACTTTTCCCTCAATAACGCCATCTACATGCCTTCATGTGTAGCTGCCAAATGTCATAATTCAATTGGGCCACTTGTCACTTAACCAATGTTGCCAAATGTCACTAACTCATAGGCTTATTCGTTCCAATTTTCATGTATCAACCTATCTTGCCACTTGATAATTTTCCTAGTCCAAATGTACATTTTAATACCTTAATTCTGTAATGGTGTTAATTAATTCCAATTCACTAAGTATGGCCATTAAACAAAAATTCAAGTCATATGCAATTCTCAATCATATCATAATTTTTAACACCTATCATACATGTACTTTCATAAACATGTAACATTCCAACTAGGGCAAAGTTTGGGGCCTTACAGTAAGGGCTTTAATTTTAGTACAGGTGGTTTTTCAATTGAGGGTGGGGTGGGTAGGTTTGTTATGTCTAAAGACTCCTATTATAGGTCCTCTCCTACCTCCTCTTCTTCTTCACACCCTTTTTCAATCTTGTCCTTGGCCTTTGCTTGGGGTTCTCTCTTGTATACTACCTCTTCTTTTTCTAATTCCCCCCACATTCATCAATCAGATCAACTCTTATACACACACCTCCTTCTCCTATATTCTTGAGGGTTCTGTTCATGCTAAACTCCACTTGAACATCTGCAATCCTCAAGATGAGCTTCCTATTATGAACATCGATTAGAGCCCTTCCAGTTGTTAGAGAAGTGCTATAAAGCCAATCACCTTTAGCATTTATTGTACAAATCATTTGATGATTAATAAAGGCATTTTCCATTATTTCTATGTTCATACATTTATGGATTTGATGTTGATCTTAAATTTATTTAATGAAGTCCTTGATATAAAATATAGCATCGAGGAAATCATTATAAGATCATGATAATGAGATTCCTATCATATGTAATTATGTTAGTATCTAAACTTTCCTTAGTTATAAGATTAATAAGATGGGATATCATTAATTCGGATAGACTAGCATATGTTATATTAGTTGATTGGATCAAGTAGTAGATCTCACACATTGTAGACATAAGTTGTTTAGAGTTAACACGTGGATGCTTACTAAGGGTTGTAAGTACATTGGATTGACCTACTATGAGACAATCATATGGATATTCTATTCCAGTGTCAATGATACTCTCATTATAGCAATGGTGCAAGTATCCTTGGACTTGAGGTGCTCAAGGATATCTCAAATACTGATCTTGCGCTTTGACTCTATTCATCGGTGCCTTTCAGGGGTTGCTCATAGGGTGGTGATTGGGTGTAGCTTGAGGTATTCGGAGGTAATTGAGTAGCCAATAAAGCATTCACTACTCCTGATAGAAGGAGATGATACCCACGACCTCTTGTCAAGGTCATTACTCAGGAGTCTCTAGCTAGAGTAGACATGTGTCATGAAGAGAGTCTTCAGTGATATATAGAGTAATGAGATCTTTAGGACAAGATCTAATATCACTTGGATTAGATATGACGTAGTTAGTGTAGTGGGAGTTGACACTTTGACCATACTCTGAGCCAAGTGGGGTATAGATGGTAAAAGGATGAATTGTATGGCAACATTGCGTATGGAAGGGTTCATAGTCAAACCATTAACTTTCCGATCAATTGGGGTCGTGACGTGTTGCTAGATACCGCTCTTAACTTACTTGAATTAAGTGTTAATTCAGGTGGCCAACATAATTGATAACCTAATCGGAAGGATGAGTAAAATGGTCTTGAATGGTGATTCAAGATATGAGAGAGTTTTTCAGGATTATATCGCGATGTGATTGTGGTAGAAAACGTTGTATGGAATGGATTAGAAACAAGTGTTGTTGGCTGCCAATTTGGCCATTAACTTCCCAAACTTCCATTAATACATGCTAGTCATGGTCATTAACTTCCTATAACTTCCATTAATACATGCTATTCATGACCATTAACTTCCTATAACTCTCCTTCAGTGATGGGGGTTATGGAAGGTCAAATGGTGCAAAAAATAAAGATGAATTTTGTAAGGCCCCAAATTGTATCGTAGTTGGAATGTTATATGTTCATGTAAGTACATGTATGACGGGTGTTAAAAATTGTGATATGATTGAGAATTGCATATGACTTGAATTTTGGGTTTAATGGATCCTACTTAGTGAATTGGAATTAATTGATACCATGTATTAAAATGTACATTTGGACTAGGAAAATTGTCAAGTGGCAAGATAAGTTGGTACATGAAAATTGGAATGACTAAGCCTATGAGTTAATGACATTTGGCATAGTTGATGCATTGACAAATGGCATAGTTAGTAAATTGACAAGTGGCAGTACTAAATGAAAGACAAATGGCTTAATATATTGTTGACATTTGGAAGCTTCAATGTGGGACAAGTGAAGAACATGCATAGTGACGCATGTTGTTACAATTTGATGACAACTAGCAATGGAAGAGGCAAGTTTCTGCTAGAGTCATTTTTGTTTTGTTCATTCTTCATTGTCTTTTAATCTCACCAACGAAACTCTCTCTCATTTCCCCTCAACTTCTGGAGTTTTTGGGATCATTTTCTCTTGGAATTCTTTCGGAAGTGCTTTGATTGCATAAGGGCTGATTTGATTAGTTCTTTGAAGAAGGAACTTGAAGGTTATTAGGTAAGGGATTACTAAACTTGATAGCTTGTACTATTACAAGTTTTAGAAAATTGAATTGGCTTGAAATATGAGTTAAGATGATGACAAATGAATGCTGGAAAAATGGTCATTGTATGACAACCTCTGGTTTGGTTTTGATGTGTGGAAGATGTTGATTTGTAAGTTACTTAATGAATGATTTTTGGAATAGTTTGGACATGAATTTGATGAGGTATTTGAATTGAAATTGATGGACTTTTGTGAAGGTGTGTCAAATGGAAGTAAAGAAGTCAAGTTTTGGAATCAATTTGGAGGCTTATTCCCACGGTCCTGGGAAGTACTTAGGAAATGAAAAATGTTGGTTTTAGATAATTGTTGGACTATTAAGGTTAAGGTATTCAATAATGGTTTAAATGGACTTAAATGAGCTTGAAAATGAACCTAGTTTGTTGTGGAATAAGTTAGTTAAAGGTTGAATAAGATTTGGATTTTTAATTGAAGCAATAACTTAAGGAAGGTGTTAATAGATAACAAATTATCTAATTTTGGAACTTATAAGTTGTTAAAGGAATGAATTTATTTATGAATGCTAATGTGATTTAAAGAACAAAAGTAATGTGTTAGTTATGAATATTGGTGAGTTTGGGAACTCGAGTGGTTATATATAATATGTAATGACTTAATGTTATATTGATATATTGATGCAAATACTTATGTTTATAAGGTATATTGAGTTTGGTCAAGTGAGAATGAATGTGTTCAAGTTAGGAATAAGGAAATGAATTCATACTTATGCATTATTTCACTGTTATGTGATTCTGGTATTGTGATAATTTCGGACCACCAATTGTCCAAGGAGTCTGATAATTAGGATTGTATTGGAAGTGCTTTCTAATTGTGTGAATATGTGTAATGTGTGATGACTCAATACATTTATTGATTCTTTAAAGCATATATTTGTATTTATAAGGCATGTTAAGTTTGATCAAATGAATAAGGTCATATGTTATACACTACATCATTTACAAGAAATTATGATATCTGAAATGGTTTATTTTAAAATTGTTAAGTCCTAGTTGTGGGTAAATAGGCATGCCTAGAAGGGTCTGCAGTTGCTCCTATAACCAGACACTAAGGTGTCTTTTATAACTAGACACTAAGGTGTCCTCTATACCAGACACTTCGGTGTCTTCTATTTCAGAGACTTAAGTCTCTTAAGTTTTAGAAAACAGTCATAGTATCTTCTGTTCTAGTCCTGTTACTCACTTCTGTAAAAAGGATTAGCAGTCTAACTTGTTTTGTATTATGATACATGTTTAGTTTTGACATAAGCAAATTATGTTATGATAAAAGATAAACTCTGATCTAATACAAAACAAGTTCTGTTCTGACATAAGTCATACCTTAATCTGAAAGGATTATATCCTATTCTGATATTCAATTCTAATATTTGTACATTCTTTTCTGATATTTATGAGTTTTGTTCTGATGCAAGAATGTTCAGTATTGAATGATGAATCATATTTTTTCTAAGACATATTATTTGAATTACTCTGAATTATGAACATTAAAGATTGTTGTGATATGATTTGAATCTATATATATGAATGTTTCATGACTGTTAGAAACAGTCTCCATTATGCATTATGTTCAGTTATTCCCAACTAAGCTATATGCTTAGCACAGTGGTTTTGCCTCCGTGTAGGTTTTGATAAGAATGTTTGAGACTGGGACAAAGACAACCGCAGTAGTAAAAAAGAATATGTTTTGTTCTGAAAATGTTTAGTTAGTTTTTGAGTTGTATTTCAATGTAATGAGATATATATTGTAATTTGATGTAAATGGTATGCAATAACCTTAAAATAGGTTGGCTTTTGAATTTATGACATGTATTTTGTTAAGCACAATATGTATGAAAAGTTATGTTTGTAAAATAACATCTAATGATATGTAATGTATGTTTGCTTAAAGTTTAAGGAAAAATGCATAAAGGAATGTTTAGTATGTTTTGAAATATTTCGATTGTGTTTTATATGACACTTGCGTATCCTCCCAGGGGGTATGTGGGTGTTACAATTTTCGTGCATCTTGTGTAAGACACAAGTGAAAGAAAGGTTTTCTTCACACTCACACTCTTTTTTTCCCTCTTAACTTTTACAAGAGTTCTTGCCTTTTCTACCATAAAGAAAGAATTCTAGTCATCTCCTAGTAAGGTTTCATCCTTTTATCTTCATGTGGAATTTCATTATAGACAGTCTACGTTGATCATTGTAGTTTATGACAACCCAATGAGGAGAAGATTAAAGAACGAAGGAGATCATCGAAAAGGTATGTAAACATCTTACATTTCATGTTTTTGTTTTCTATATCTATATCCATGAGTAGATCTACTTTTTTAAGGTTCTATTTTATTTTCTTCTGTGTATATTTGATATATATTATGTATGAGATGCATTATCTAAACCCTACAGTGGTATCAGAGTCATCTTGTGCCTTGTTAGATGTAGAATACATGACATGTGAAAACTGTTTTCATGGTTGTAACAGCTTAGAGTCCTGCAATGTTTTGTTCAAAATGAATTATATAAAAATGGTTTTCATGATTTTCTTTCACTAATCTGTTCATAAGATGTAAGTGAATGATTCAGAGTGATTGAAAATATTTTTAATGTGATTAAAATATTTAATTTCGAATTTACAATAACATACATGAAATATGTCTTTCTGCTAGGCATGTGATGTCTATTGGATAAATTGACGAGTTTACACATGATTTTCGAGGAATTTGATTATGGAAATATTATATGAACATATTTGGGATGTGTTTATGCCTCTTTAATTTTTGTAGAATTATTAAAAAAGTTTTAATAATTTTATCAAACAATTTTCCAGAAATTGTAGGATCTGTTTTGTTTGATGTTTTTGTATGTTTATATTTCGGTTCCAGAGCCTTAAAAATATTTTTATGAGATAAAAATGTGTTAATTTGATATTTTATGCATGCCTAAATGTTTTTTCTTGAAATTTGATTTCCAAAAAAAATTTAGAAGTCATATTTTTTGTTTTTGGTGTCTTATCAGTGTTTCGGTGATCATAATAATTTTTGGGTGATTCCTAAATTATTTTGATCATCATGAAATGACCTTGAGATGCTTATAATGATGATTTGATTTTCTAAAAATTTTGGGAAATTATAGAAATTAATTTTAGTAGAGCAATAGATTTTCTAGTAAGACTAGAAAAATTGGCATCTCTGACAAAATTGAAGTTGTACAATTTTGGACATCAAATAATTATTTTAAGGTAAATTAATTATGAATTAATTTCTGGAATTAGGAATTCATGTTAATTAGATTAATATTAATTCCAAATGAAATAACATACAATAGTAATTTTAGCCAAGTTAGTAAAAGGAAAATAGTAAATCCAGATGTTGGATTGAGCCTTTCATGTTAGGATCCATAAGATGTCATAACCAAAATGATGTGTTTACATATATGCATTAGAGAATGCATGGTTAGGAGAATGTGTGAGCTTGTATGATGGATGGTTATGGGCTTAGGCTCAATTTGATTGGGTAGTCCATATCATGCCATATAGTATATGTATATGAGTTATATGTATAAGACCATCCAAGTTAGATGAGACCTTAGTCAAACCCCTTACTTAGAATATTAAAACTAATGCCTTTCTTTAATATGGAGAGAACCAGTCCTTTTAAAGTTAGGGTTGTTGGGCAAACCCAAGCCCACTTTACAAGGATATGTTTGAACTATGGAAATAGGATTTCCAGATTAATGGGTCGGTTTTAACTAGAAGCATTGGTTTGTTGGGAAAACCTAAGATCAACGTGGACAGAGACGAAGTTGGGTAGTGTACATTAGATGTACACGTGTCAAGAGTTGATAGCCTAATGAGTGTGCACATATCAACAATTGATATCACTAGATTCGATAGTTGCATTAAAGATGCAATTGGTATGATCGATACCTACCGATTGAACTAAGGTGGCTTATTGGACAAACCCAAGGTCATTCTTAGGGATATTAGATATCGACCCACTAGGAGAATTTTTCTACGAGTTCTCTTGGATTTATATTGAGGATTATGAATTTGTGAAAATAGTGGGAGCAATAATGCATGTTATTAAAGTCCTTATAGACATGCATTTAAATACATTCTAATTTTTCTCTCTTTGAATAAAGGTTGCTATTGCCCTAGTCAACACTATGAGTACTAGTGTGAATATAAGATCATTGATGGAAGCTAACAAGTTGATTGGACCAAACTTCCTTGACTCAGGAACTTGAGAATAGTTCTTAAGTCTGAGAAGCTTGGATATTTCTTGGAAGAACCACTTCCTGATCTCCCTGCTGCTGATACTTCTGATGATGATCGGAGGGCATATAGGAAGCATCTTGATGATAGTGAGATGACTAGTTGTATTATGCTAACCACTATGTCACCGGAGTTGCAAACGCAACACGAGGCTATGGATGCTTATACTATAGTCTATCATCTTAGGGAGCTCTTTGATGAGCAAGCAAGATTCAAAAGGTTCTAGACTTTGCGATTACTCTTCAGGTCCAAGATGGTTGAGGGCACATCTCCAGTGCAGTACGCACTGAAGATGAATGGCTATATAGAGCGGTTAGCCTCTTTAAGTTTTCTTTTGGATCATAAATTAAGTATTGACTTAATTATGACAGTTTTAACCGATAGTTACTCACAATTTGTGCTTAACTATTGGATCAACAATATATTCAACACAATTCTCGAGCTAGTCAACATGCTCAAGGTAGTTGAGCGATCTTTCCGCAAGGACAAGGTTGTGAGTTAGTGGACTCTTCTGGTTTGAAGGAAAAGAGCCAAAAGAAGAAGAAGTCCGAATGGCCTAAGGGAGGTGTCAAGAAAGCAAAGAAGACTGCCTCGAAGGAAACTTGCTTCCATTGTGACAAGGATGACCACTGGAAGAGAAACTGCAAGGCCTATTTGGAGTCCTTAAAGCAGAAGAAGGCATCTGATGCCCCATCTACTTTAGGTATTTATATTATTTATATTCATACTATTTTTGATAACGCCATATAGGTATTAGATACTGATTGTGGCTCCCATATTTGTACTAACATGAAGGGCCTCAGGAACAGTAGACAACTCAACAAGGGAAAGCCAGACCTGCGAGTGGACAATGGAGCAAGAGTTGCTGCATTAGCTATAGGCACATATGTATTGATGCTCCTTAGTGGGCTTGTATTAGAATTGGACAATTTTTTTATATACCTGCTTTGACTAAAAATGTAATGTTCGTTTCTAGTCTAAATAAACCTGGATTCCATTTAAATTTCAGTAATAATGGTTTTTCAATTTATTTGAATGGAATGTTATATGCTTTGGGTACATTGTGCAATGGTATATACATATTGGATATGTCTAATC
>JAOSBM010000002.1:24572713-24591868 GCA_027568955.1 Erythroxylum tenue | reverse complement strand
GTATAATATGGTCGCAGAATTAGATAGCTAGCTATCTACTTGTTGGTGTTGTATTTAATACAAAGAATTCTGGTTATTATAAGTTTTTTTTTTCCCTTTTTTAGATACATATATAAACCAAGAAGGAATAAGCTAGTTTAATCTTTCTTGAGGAGTAAAGGCGCTAGCAAAGAAACCTGCAATTAACCTCTTCTACCAAATAATTGATATATGCGTGTGTGTCGGTATAGAAAACAACAATCGGAATGAGAAATTTTCAAAATGAAGGTAATGCACGCGACTAACATGAAAGAAGTTAGCACAAGAAATTAAATATTAAGAACAGTAACGCTCGTTAACAATGTGGTCGTTTGTTGCTGTGAATATACACATATATGTGTATAATTGCTTATGAGATGGCCCATTTATGTTTTTTGCATACCAGCAATAAAAAGTGGTGTCCATTACTATTGAACTGCGTGGCCGACTGATAACCGTATTCCACTTCTTCTTTCAGACAAATATGCTTTTTTTTTTTTATATATGGTTTAAATCATTCAGCATTTGGATTCCTCGTTTCCCTATTTGGTGGTCTACTAGACATAAATGAATGGATAAATATTTTTCTACAACCGTATATACTCTTGCAGTCGATGTTGCATAAAATCATATCCGTGCATGTGCAGCCCAATACGTTCCTAAGCCAATTCATTTGTTTCCCACATGGTACAGAGACGCCACAGGAAATCTTCTGCTCCTTTGATATATATGGTCCCCCATTTTCTTTCATGCTAACTTCCTACTCAACTCTGGCATATGTAGCGAGGTGTGGGTATGAAAACATGTCACTTGATTCTTAAGTTCGTGTCACTAAAGCATTTTATAATGCCATTCAACTATTTACCTATTACGTAATATGTTAACGTAGCTAGGGAAAAGTAACTATCCCATGTAATAATTTAAGGATAATTAGCAAGTAACTCTCCTGTTTTCTTTTTTTTTAAATGTATTTTTTAAGGTAACTAAGTTGGAAAGGAGATTTATGTTGTCCGTTGTAAATTCCTAAAGAAGTACAATAGCTAAAGAAGATGTGCACTAGCTCCCAAAGTTGGGTGTCCACAATTACATTGTCACCGAAACCACACTAGGTTTGAAGTGTCATATTACGCGGACATGTGGATCTATCGGGACTTAGCAATTTGTTTCAAGATTGATCCAATGGTTTTCAACAAAAAGAGCATCTTTGCCTAACCATTTTATATCTACGTGTGGGGAATTAAAAAATTTTAAAGATAAAATTAGCACTTGCCGTTGTTTTGGAGTCATCCATGACATTAGACATACATACATTGTTCCATGTACTAATCTAATCATTAGAATATTAAACGCGAGAGGAGAGTGAGAGTTTTGATTGGATGTTTCAACTCTCTCTTATCATTATAACTCGGATAGAGAGGGAGAGGCAGTTAGCTTTATTTTATTTTTGGTTTAAGAGAAATAAAATCTCCGAGTAAGAGATTTGCTTTCAAGAAATGACAATATGAACAGATGTGCAAACGCTGTTTAAAATTAGGGCACCTAACTTTCACTTGCCTCCCAATGGAGGAGTATATAAGATATTTACAAAAAGAGCATATAAAATAACAGGCTTCCAAGCGGCTGTCAACTACAGTCCAAAGAATAAATCGCGATTTGAAGGACAGAACATTGATATCAACTAAAAAGAAATTAAATTTAAGGACAAATTAATGCTAGTAAAGTTTAGCTAGGCTAGACTAGGCTAGGCTAGGCTAGGGTAATATTGATCACTTTATCAAAACATTAAATAAGTGGCCAAAACATACACATCCCCACTCTAAACTTCAGCTACACTGAGGGTGGCTAGCAGAGGAAGCTTGAAGAAACCAGATTTGATTAGCACATCACTTTTCATTTCTTTTTATCCAATGGCTCTCCTCAAAAAGGCTGTGTTGTGTCCATGCCAGGACCGCAACCGTGCACTATAAGGGAATAGATCACTAAATTCCAAAGACAGGTGTGTCCTATCAGCAATCCTCCTGTTAAGGGAATCGATGAAGTGATTGGATCTCTGGTCCTAAAGCCTACAAATATGTAATTGAATGCTATTTTTCGCCTAGATGGAAACAAATGGGGGGACCTCCAAACCAGATGCCGTATCGTTACATGACACCAAGAAATGATGGGGAATATCTGTTAGTGTTATCAATAACATCATGAATTTTGGATGTAACACGAATATTTCATCCAAACATGCATGCTAACGGAATTAAAAGCAATTTTAAGTTTTAACCACCCCATTCGCAATCGCATCTTAAATTAATTACATGCAAATAATGATGAACAGGAGTTACTTTTCAACTACAAGTTATAGATATAATCATGGATCGCAATAACGTTCATTGTAAGTTTAGATGTTGCATGAAATGGATAAGCTCATTACCAAAAGCAATAAAAATGTAGAAACTATCTACTAAATCAATTTGTTGGTAAAAAGATAATACTCGCTATATGTTAAAAGTGTTGGATCAATCAAGAAGGTTAGAGCGTTAGAGATGTGAATAAGGGGAATAGAAAATAAAGCAGACGAATAGGTAGGGGTCCAGGGTTAGGAAAATGGTCAGATGTGTTGATAGAGAAGACGCCACTCCACATAGTCCCATGTCAATAAGGTTAGCTTTTGCACATACGTTGTGAGGGTGTCCGTGTCTTCAGAGAGTGAACGCGTGGGCCATTTTGATGCGACCAAAATTTCGTCGAAAACGGCCACGTGGGTTTGTTCGCAGGACCAAAAGGAATTGAGGTTTGAGTTTGAGAAAAGATGCAAGAACGCGGAGTTAGTTAAAAATGCCTTTTCGATCATGGTGGATCATTCACTTACACGGGGATTTTTCTTTTGCTTTTAGTTTTTCGGGGCGGAGGGGTGGGGAGAGTTTTTGTTTGCCAGTTACTTTTATATGCTTATAAGTGTGTCTGTCTCTCACTCTTAATGCTCACTCCTATTGGTCCCTGATTTTCGGTCTAAACCAAGTCGTGAACACTTCCAAGGTTGTGGTCTTGGACGATTGTCCCACGCATAACATCAAATACCTATTCTATTTATGAATTCCAATTTCCGACCATTTCCTAGTGTATTTTTTGAGGCTTCTTGATTGTATTTCGTAAAATGTCAACCTCCAAGTGCCTTTTGGCGAATCCACCACGTGGTCTTCCCTTAGTTGTTTGAGGTGGATCTCCATTCATTACAACCATACCCCTCTTCCCATTTCTATTTATACCATCTTCATTTCTCTCCCTTTCTCTCCAAGCTTCATCTTCTACTCTCTCTCTCTCCGCCTCCCTCTCTCTCTCCCTTTCCCCTCCCACAAGACCACTAAACCATCACCAAAATCCTTTTCTTTGAGAGAACCCCACAGCCATGTCTGCTTCTACTAGAGTTCCCAACTCAAGTTGTTGGGCCATAACCCAAATTCCTCACCATCTCCCTTCTTCCTCCTCCTCCTTTTCACCACTCGAAGTGGGCTCTTTCAGTTTGATGAAGAACAAGCCCAACAGTAAAAACACTAGCATTCACTGCGCTCTTCACACTCCCTCAGTCCTCCATTTCCCCAAACAGCCCTACCCAACCCCGGTAATTACCAGAGAAGACAATTCGGCAGTAACTGTGAAAACCAGAAACCTCCGACATCAACAGCAGCAACAACAGCAGTGGAATCTCTTTCAAAGAGCAGCAGCAGTGGCTTTAGATATTGCAGAAGGCGTGTTGGTCTCACGCGAGCGTCAACACCCTCTTCCCAAAACAGCTGACCCTCGAGTCCAAATAGCCGGAAACTTTGCTCCAGTGCCAGAACAGCCCGTCCGACACGCACTTCCAGTCGTCGGAACGATCCCTGAATGTATAAATGGGGTTTATATCCGAAACGGAGCGAACCCACTTTTCGAGCCTGTCGCTGGGCATCACTTCTTTGACGGTGATGGGATGGTCCACGCCGTCACGATCGCAAACGGTAACGCTAGCTACGCCTGCCGTTTCACCAAAACCGAAAGACTGAAGCAAGAGAAAGTGTTGGGCAAACCAGTGTTTCCTAAAGCAATTGGCGAGCTCCATGGTCACTCTGGTATAGCAAGATTACTCCTTTTCTATGCCAGAGGATTGTGTGGCCTTCTTGATCACACACAAGGCACTGGAGTGGCAAACGCCGGCTTAGTTTACTTCAATGACAGACTTCTCGCTATGTCGGAAGACGATCTTCCTTATCAAGTACGCATCACTCCAAGTGGTGATCTCGAAACAGTTGGTAGATACAATTTCAGTGGTCAACTCAAACACACAATGATTGCTCACCCCAAGATTGATCCCGTTTCTAAAGAGCTCTTCGCTCTTAGCTACGATGTTGTCCAAAAACCTTACCTTAAGTACTTTCGATTCCGTCCCGACGGAGAAAAATTGCCGGATGTCGATATTCAGCTTCCAGTGCCAACCATGATGCATGATTTCGCTATCACTGAAAATTTTGTGGTCATCCCAGATCAACAAGTGGTGTTTAAACTTCAAGAAATGATAAGAGGAGGATCTCCTGTTATTTACGACAAGAATAAGAAGTCTCGGTTTGGAATTCTTGGAAAGAATGCTCGCGATGCCAATGATATTATCTGGATTGAATCACCGGAAACTTTCTGTTTCCACTTATGGAATGCATGGGAAGAACCGGAATCCGACGAGGTCGTCGTAATTGGATCTTGCATGACTCCTCCGGATTCAATTTTCAACGAATGTGAAGAGAGTTTAAAGAGCGTGTTATCAGAAATTAGACTCAATTTAAAGACAGGCAAGTCCACGCGCCGCCCCATAATCGAAGAATCAGGACAAATGAACTTAGAGGCCGGAATGGTGAACCGGAACCGACTGGGAAGAAAGACTCAATATGCTTATTTAGCCATTGCTGAGCCATGGCCTAAAGTATCAGGCTTTGCTAAGGTCGATCTTTCCACCGGAGAAGTGAAGAAGTATACATATGGTGAGAAAAGATATGGTGGTGAGCCGTTCTTCTTGCCAAAGGGTCCTAATTGTGAAGCTGAAGATGATGGCTACATTCTTACTTTTGTTCACGATGAAAAGACATGGAAATCAGAGCTTCATATAGTGAACGCCATGAATTTACAGTTAGAGGCTTCGGTGAAGTTGCCTTCAAGGGTGCCGTACGGTTTTCATGGCACTTTTATAGACTCAAAGGGCTTGGAGAGTCAGGTTTAGGTTTAAAGAGATAGGGTGGCTTTTAAACGGAGTTACTAGTAAGTTGTTGTGAGTGTGAAAATTTACTTGTTCAGAAGATTTTACCTGAGGGATTGCTTTGTCCCCGGAATCTCCTGGACAATTAAAACCCTAACAACCCCTTTGGTTTTTTGTTAGGTATTTTTAGACCTTGAAATCAGGGTTTGGGAAACCAGCTTGCAGCTATTGGACAGTGTAGCTCAGCTGGTTTTCTGTTATAATTATTTTCTTGTGTTATATTTTCTTTTGTAGGTAATGAAAATTTACAGTTTTTTTTTTTTTACGTTGGAAGGCTTTCGCGACTCTAATGAATTTGGATTTGAAGCTTAAATAAGGTTCTCATTAAATGGACAATCAAAATATTAACACTCGTTGGTCGAAATGGTCAATTCTTAATCAGAAGTCTTGTTCAATCACTTTCACCATGCCACTTGAAACTTCTTTTGTGATTGGACAGACATTGTCGTAGGAAAGGTAGATACTTGGCACAACTTTGTTCTACGTTTCAAAGTGCTCTTCTTTTTCGTTTCATCCGATTTTGGTTCCATCCACTAAAGCAAACCTAACTATATATGTGTATATATACCTTAAAAATTCATGTACAGAAAACGAAAAAGGTAAAAAAATATTTTTATTTATATAATAATAAAATGGGGATCTTAACATTTTTTTAAAATAACAAAGTGGGAATGTACAGAAAAGAGGAATAAAAATAAGAGTGAGAATGAGTTATAAATATTATATATGTAACGAATTATAAATATTATATATGTATCTCATTCAAATATATATGTCATTGGTACATTCCGTCATTGATGACTTATATGTTTTCAAAAAAAAAAACAATCATTCATGGTTATGCAATTGGATGGTCACGTAATTAATTTGCGATGTGTATATATATATATATAGATATATTCCGTGTCATTGGTACATTCCGTCATTGATGACTTATATGTTTTTTTTTAAAAAACACAATCATTCATGGTTATGCAATTGGATGGTCACATAATTAATTTGCGATGTAGATAGTTGAACGTCCGTAGTCGATGATTGCTATTCGAACTTGCTTAGTATCATAAATTATGTTAAAGCTCATGTGGAATGGAAATGGATCCGGTTCGGTTCAACGAGAGTTGTGAGAAAAACATTATCTTTTTCTTTTCAAAAAAAAAAGAGAAAAAGAAAAAGGCCCAAAACCCGAAATACCCACCAAACGGTTAGGGGGCTTTCAACCAATTTTAAATGTTGTCAAAGCCGTCGAATGCGCTCTGTCGGTTATGTAAAATGCCTTGGATTTGAAGAACCGTTTGCATCACTAGCCTGGGACCTTCTTACGTCACTAACACTCATTCCACGTAGTAACAAATAATTTCAATCAGGACAACCCCTTTTAACCAGTTAGCTTATTCAAATTTAAATTCATATCTAAATTATTAACGTAAATACCAATGATTAATTTTAATACTTGTATATAATAAATAATAGTGGCTTGTACTATTTTTTTTAATACACTGCTTAAAATGCATATTTATCATATTACTGAAAGACAATAATATTCATCTTGACTGTGACGATTTATGTGACAACTGAAAGAGTGATGGTAAACATGTTTGTCCTCGAGATAAGTTTTGTTTTTTTTTTTGAAATCTAAAACACTTGAAATGTTCAATCAAATACCCTATCGATCTAATTTGATACAAGAAAATACTCACAAACGTTTGTGATTATTCCAGGGGTGAGCATTATTCGGCTCGACCCGATTATTCAATTCAGCCCGAATTAATTCGGGTAATAAAATGCTAAAATATGGGTAAATCGGGTCGGGCCGGGTATTACCCGAATTAGATTTAAATTCAATTATTTATTTTATTTTATGTCTCTTAAATGAGATATGAGAATGTAATTCAAGTATTTAGTTGTTTTGTGTAATTTTTAAAAGAGAACCAAACAAAATTTCGGATAACCCAAAATTACCCGAAATTTTTTCGAATTATCCGATCGGACCGGGTAAATTCGGGTAATGAAATTTTAGGTTCGAACCGGGTAAGATGAAAAATTTTTGAATAATTCGGGCTTTATCCGAACAGTAAAAATTTGACCCAATTAGCCTGAATGCTCACCCCTAAATTACTCTAGTAATTATAAAACAAAAATTAGCATGTTTCATTACAATATCACATATCATTTCAAAAAATAAATAATTGAAAATTTTGTCACATATTATTTTTATTTCCAATTGTCGGGGGAAGAATGTAATTAATTATATTGATGGAGACATTTTCTTGTTAAAAGAAGTGACATGGAGAAGCTTATGAACAAAGAAATATATATTAAAAAAAATCAAAATCTTTTTTATTTTGCCGGTGAATGAATGTTGGCCATAACTTTACAATGCTTGTGGGGTTGCTAAAAGCACCATTTGACTTTTATCGTAGGTTGTCCTAGAAAGTCTTGGTCTTCACATCCAAAAGAGGTCATTTGGAGACATACGACCCTTAAAAGATGGCTTTTCTTTCCGATGAAATATATATGGTATATAACAAAATGGCCCCCATCCATCAATTTAATTTCGGCTGACAGGTCATTAAATCCATCTATTTTCCATATAACTTCCACACCGCCCAAGAATTAATCATTCCCTGAAATTGGATTCAAAATTTGTTGGCTTGGAAATCACAGGGTATGAGAACAGCAATCGAGAAAAGCAAATTAGAGGCAGTGTCCGTCAACGAGGGGGGCAAAAGTCAGAAAACAAAACAGCCAGGATTAAATTTTCAAAAATAACCGTTTTTTTACATATATGATTGACTTAAGTAATTACAAAGAAATAAAAGGTTAAATTTTTAAAAATAACCGTGTTCTTACTATATATGCTTAACTTAGCCCTTCAACATTAATTACATAACTTGGAATTACCAAAGAGAAAACTTCAAAAATCATATATGATGTGACAATAATAAGAATGTTATCGTGCGTGGACAGAACAATTACCGTAGAAAGAATCACTTACATATCTTGACCGATAGCATCCCTAACATGTGTTGATTAAATCGTGGACCATCACTCTAAATGTCAATTGAATGTGCTGATAATGAAATATCTGATTAACATGAACATATATGGAATTCTCTTAAAATTTCGGTTTGCTATATTTGAATAAGGATTATAAACAAGGTAAATTAACCAATTAAAAGCCGTGAAACTGATCTAAAAGGTCATTATGTTTACCTGGATGGCGTGTTTTGCACTTAGAGACATACGAATCTCGTTAGGAACTTGTCTCCTTGTGCAGGAATAATTCCGCCGACCATTGGTACCACAATGAAACAAACAACTGTAGCGTTAAAATGTCAAGTTAACTCCCCTGTTTTATCTAATCTTCTTTCTAGTCAATAGGTCCTGGCTAGTCCAATCCAGCAGCCGACCACGCAAGCAGGTTTGATTTTTTGTATGTGCCTGTGTTTCAGTGTTTGTAAACTTGGAATTACTGATACAACCTCTATTCAATACACGAGTACCAAAAACGTGAGCAGAATACAAAAAGACCGCGTTATTTCCCTTATGTCTTCTTGCGCACACAATTTCAACACAAACGACTTTAACTTAGTGATATGAAACTGTGGAATATAAAACTTACCCAAGACTTTTTTTGATTCATCACTTGATCAGAAGAATATTCGAACAAGAAGAGGAGAACAAAGTTTGTTCCACGAGATTTGTAACCGAACCCTTAAGAACATGTATAACCCAATTCAAGAACAATACAACAAGAAGAGGTGAACTAAGTTTGTTTCAAGAGATTTGTAACCCAGAGATTTGTAACCCAACCCTTAAGAACACGCATAATCCAATTCAAGCAAATTATAAATTGAACGATACAAGATTGAAAGAAGAACAACAAATAAAGACGCCACTAATTAATGAAACAAAATCAATTAGATAAGTCGTATATAAAGTATGAAAATTGTGCAACATTCTAATTATTCAACAAGAATAATAATAAGGATAAACCTCATAAAACAATGTCATAAATAGTGTCCCCTAGTGATAGACGAACCTACTTATATATAGAAGAAGGGTTGACTAAAAATTAAGGAACATAAATTTCCTTAAACTTATAATTAAACCTAATAGGAAACTAACTTTTAAGAAACAAGAGACCTTATAGGATTTGGTCAATTGTCCCTTACAAAGAAGGAAACCTACTAATAGTAAATTCGGCCATGGGCCTTATTTGTCAAGATGGGTTGGCTCAACTTTTTCAAGACTTATTAAGTGGACATGCTTGGACTCCTTAATTGAAACAACTTACACTTGGGCTTGAGAATGAGCTTCTTTAATTAAATTATTCAAAGCTCCTTGCATCCTTTTGGTCCTAACCCATGTCATAGGTCCAACAATACCCACAAGTAGATATCTTTTGAAAGTTAACGGTGGAATTTGAGTTGAATACCTCAAACTCTTATTTCAAAAACTCGAACCATCGACTCCAACTTGAGATGTCATGTCACTAGCCCCTTGATTCATATCATTCCCCCTTCCTCAAAAGGATTCATTCTCAAATCCTGCAAAATATTTTTAACCTCAGTGGGTAAATCACTAGGTAGTTCATTAATAGCAAAACAATTTTCTTTATATATCATAAGGACAAAAGGCGTATGAGCAGAAATAGCCTATCTACATCTCTCACACTCACATAAAAGCTAACTTTTTTTCTCACTAGCTTTTGGCTTTTCACTCTTTCCCTCAACTAGTGCTTCCTTTTCTTCTCTCCCTTCACTTCACTTTTGTGGCTCACTTTGTCTTTTCTCTCTCTCTTCTCTCAATTTGATTTGTGTGTCTACAACTTATTTAGGGGAAAGGGGTTTCAAAGTACATGTCCTACCATCCATTACAAAGAGTACTTGTTAGTATATCCATCTTTATTCGCGCACCTATCAAACTCCTATGGACGACCTAACAATATATGACATGCACACACAGGAATAATATCACAAAGCACCTTATCTTGATACTTCCCAATAGACAAATGAATAAGTGCTTGGCGTTTTACCTTTACCTCAACTCTATCATCTAACAATTGCAACTTGTACGGATAAGGATGCTATGTAGTAGGTAGTGATAACCTAGTAATAAGATGCTCACTAACACAATCAGTAAAACTACCTCCATCAATAATCATAACACATACCTTATTCTTAACTAAACAACTCATATGGAAGATGTTAGTACGTTGCTCATCACTTGACTCAGGTGAGAATTGTGTACTCAAGGCTTGGACTACCACCAATGCTTCATTAGACCCCTCAGCCTCGAATTCATCAACAAAGTTGCCCCCCTTAACACCTTCTTCCTTGTCGCTTTAAGTCAATTAAGGCATATCATCACACTCATGATCACTAATGTAAGTCCCATCATCCAACAACATATACACCATTTGTTTAGGACAATGTAATGCTATATGACCCTTACCTAGACACTTAAAGCATATGATAGGTTTTGGTTGGTTTCAGTTTTGACTCAAGTTTAATGAACTAGCCTTAGACTCAGAAGGTTTAAAGGAAATATTTTTATTGGCACTGGGGTTGAGCGAGTTTCTCTTATCCCCATTGTTTCCCCCATTTATTTTGCTTCCAATGTACATAGTTAGCTCAAGCTTTTACATTAAAAGAAGTAGTAGAAGCATTCTCCTTAATATGTCTCTCAGCAGTCATGGCTTTCTCTAACAAATAATCCATATCAATATACCCATGCATCTCAACTCTCTGGTCGATTTAACCCCCTAATAAAACGAGCTAAAGTAGTCGATTCATCATCTTTAGTGCCGACTTTGATTTTCAGTGCCTCCAACTCTTGAAAGTATTCAGCTACAGTTTGGTTGTCTTGTTTTAGCTCCAGTTCCCTGTTATACAATTAACGAAAATAGGCATTTGGAACATACTTCTTCCTCATTATGCTAGTTAGTTCACACCAAGACATAATAGAGTGTTCCTCATTCCTTCTACATTCACGAACAAGGTTACTCCACCAAATAGCAACATAATTTTGGAATTCAACAGCAACTAGCTTAACTTTCTTTTCTTCAGAAAAATTTTGGTCGTTAAAAATCCTTTCTACTTTTAATTCCCAATCTCAGTAAGCTTCAAGATCAAAATTTCCATGAAATTAAGGAATTTTCAACTTAATAGATCCCAAATTACCATCAACCTTTTTACCTTGTCCATAAGTGTGGTTGGAAGTTTTAATTTCTTCCTCGGTTTCTTCTTGATATTGATTGCTTATAGAAGCTTTGGTTGCAGTCATGTTGTTCATGTAATCCTTAATGTTTTTAATCTCAGCTCCTAACTCTGTCATTTGTTTTACTAATTCCATCAATAAGTCATTATTGTTGGGCTCTATGACGGGCTAAATTAAACTCAAGTTCAGCCTGTTTCCTCCTTGTTGCTTCGTCAAACATGATACCTACAAACAAAAATCTCACACCCTCTTTTGTTTATTTTTGAACCACCTCCCTTGTGTATAACCTAGAGCTATTCTCAACCCAAGTGTTTCACTCTTCAACAGGATTTTACAACCAGATGTAAAATAAAAGCTTAGCCTTTTACCACTCCTTCCTTATTATATTCTTGAGTGCAATGAATAATAAATGCTAATTCTCACACAAAGTATCACAAATAAAACAAGTTAGGAGGCCAAAGAACAAGAATGACTCAAGTATAATTTGCAACGATATTCTAGAACAAGAAAATAGATTAGAATATGTCACAAATTGGCATAATTTTAGGTAAGGGAATTTTGGTAATTTTTGAGGAGTAAAAATATGCAATATGGCTGCTAATCAAAAGATCTCGTCGAGTACTATCAAATTGATGGGTAACACGTTCTTAAATTCCTCACGGTAAAAAAGATATAGCAATTTTAAGCTACGACACCTAAAAAGGAAACAATTCCTAATACAAATAGGATTGACTAAAAGTGGCCAATTTCAACAATATTGACCTTCCTACAAATATGGAAATGATAGAAATAGGCAAGTAAGACTTCTTTCTATGTAAGTAAAGTACCTTTCAAATTGGTAATGCCTTTCACTATTAGGAAATTTAGTTTCTAAAAACAACTTCACAAAAGGAATCTTTCCAAAAACACAACTTTTTTTTCTTCTTTTTTTTTCTAAAAGCAAAGGTGGCCAAAGCTACCTAAAAAAAATTGTATAAAATTAAATTTGGGCAGAAAATTGGAAATACCTAAAGAAGAAATCCTTGAAACAAAAGAAATCAACCAAGAAACAATTTAAGATTGATTAAGAACTCCAAGAATGCAAATTCAAGATGCACGAACTTATTCACATAACATGAATCAAGATAACATAGGCTCTGATACCAAATTGATATGAAAATTGCAGAATGTAAAAGATTGCTGTAGACTTTTCTTAATTCACCACTTGATCTTCTACCAAGAAGAGGATTTGAACAAGAAACAAAGTTTGTTTCAAGAGATTTGTAACCCAACCCTCAAGAACATGCATAACACAATTTAAGCAAATTATGAATTGAACAACATAAGATTAAAAGAAGAACAACAAATCAAGGCGCCACTAATTGATGAAACAAAATCAATTAGATAAGTCGCATATAAAGCATGAAAATCGTGTAACACATTCTAATTATTTAGCAAGAATAATAATAAGGATAAACCTCAAAAAATATTGTCATAAATTTGTGTCCCCTAGTGATAACCGAACCTCCCTATATATCGGAGAGGGGTTGACAAAAAATTAAGGAAAAGAAATTACCTTAAACCTATAATTACTTAACCTACTAGGAAACTAACTTTTAGTAAACAAGAGAACTTACAGGATTTGTTCAAGGAAACCTACTAATCTTAAATTACTTAACCTATTAGGAAACTAACTTTTAGGAAACAAGAGACCTTATAGGATTTGTTCAATTGTCCCTTACAAAAAAGGAAACCTACTAATAGTAAATTCAACCATAGGCCTTGTTTGTCAAGTTATGGCCCATTTTCAAAATCAAAATCAAAATCACAAACCAAAATTCTTACTCTTTTTTCGTATTTCCTAAAAATAAATAATCATAAGTAAAGATAAATGAGTTTCAAAACCTACAGCAGTAACTCAATATTCAAAGCCTCTACTCATGATTAATTAACATTCATAACCTTTAGAAATTGAGTAATCTAGAGGTAGACTTGGATAAAAGGTGTTTGAATAAGATATTTTCACAGGTACACTCATACACCATTTATGATCATAACAATCCACAATTTTGCATATTATTTCATTTTCCACCACTAAAAGTCACATGCATAATCCTGAATCAAAGGACTTTTCTAGGTGTGTAATGTGAGCAAGGGTAAGGTGAGATGTATTTTGGGTAATGTAGCATAAAAGCCATAAAGCTAGTGAAGTAAAAGTAACACTCAATGAGATATCAAGTGTACAAGTTAGCATTCATTCAAAATTAGGTACCGTCAGCTATGATGAATGTACCAATTATATTTTATAACTCAATTCAACTCTCACACCATAAAACGCATGAACATAACATAAAGAGTGCTCCACCCAAAACAACATCTGCTTCATATACAATATATTCAAACCACCTATTCAATACAACTTAAGGAGGAGAAGCTAGTAATTAACAACTTTTCAAAACAATCGTATTTCCTCCTTGATACTTTTATTCAAACTCAAAAATTATTGTTTATTATTTTCTTTTCTTTCTTTTTGCTCTTTTTTCAAATATAACGGTGAAAGAAGCTTCATCAATATGGAAATTCGTAATATGGCATTTTATCAAATATAACCAACTCATATGTATGCATACCCCTACACTTAGGCTTTTGTACACTCGTAGTCATCAACAATTAATAGATGCTCCACTAGGTTTAGGGCTTGGGTAGGACATTTAGTTAGGTTTAAAAGCATGTAATGTGATTTATACAAAAGGAAAGGCTAAGAAAGCTCAAAGGGGGTTAATAAAGGAAAATTCATATAAATGGGTAGGCTATTTGGCTAATGTAGCTCTTAAACAACAAAGAAAGCCTAATCATTTTCATGATAATGCATGTGTTAAAATGTGGTCTTAAGTAAAAAAATCAAAGCTAAGTTAGCATGTACATGTCATGAAAGTCGCACGCAACAAAAGACAATGAGACTGATATGGATGTGTCAGTTTAATACGACTCAAAATGTCACTAGTTTTTTTCTACCACTATTCACCACTCTTCTAAGGATAATGCATATTAACCAATCATAAGAGAAAAAGTACACGCTAAAGTTACCATGGATTTTTCTAGTCAATTCAAACTTTAATTATGATTGTATAATCTTAAAACTAATAGAAAATAAGAAAATTTTTGATTTTTTTGTTTGATTTTGAACATTGCCTAATAAGCCAATATGCAACAATTAAGCTTAAAGATGTATGCATAAAAACTAATATCCCCACCCTCACACTTAAAACTTTCATTGTCCCTAATGTAACATCAATTGCAATAAATGGAGCATTTAACAAAAATAGCAAATGCGAAAATGTAAATAAATAGAAATTGACGTCCCTTGGGTTACCTCCCAAGTAGCGTCTTTGTTTATTGTCATTGGCTTGACTCCTTGTTACTTGCATTAAAGGACACCAATCATGTCTTCCAGCATCAACACTTCCAAATCCTTCATTTGGAAGCCTTTATAATACGACTTTAAGCGATGGCCATTCACTATAAATGTCTTGAGAATTTTTAGACTCCGTATCTGTACGACACCAAAAGGAAAGACATGAGTAACAACAAATGGACCAACCCAGTGAGAACACAACTTACTTGAAAATAATTTGAGCTTGGAGTGATATAGTAGCATTTTTTGGCTCATTAAGAAGTTTTTCCTTAAAATCATCATATCATGAAAAGCCTTCATCTTCTTCTTATATATAATTGTGCTCTAATAAGATTCATTCCTCACTTTTAACTCTTACAGCTGTAACTTCCTATATACACCCGTATCATCTAAATTCATGTTACATCTTTTGATAGCCCAATATGCCTTGTGTTGTAATTCTACCGGAATATGACATGGCTTCCCAAACACCAATTTATATGAAGACATCCCAATTGGTATTTTATAAGCCGTTCTGTAGGCCCATATTATGTCGTCTA
This sequence comes from Erythroxylum tenue, assembly GCA_027568955.1. Taxonomy (NCBI): domain Eukaryota; kingdom Viridiplantae; phylum Streptophyta; class Magnoliopsida; order Malpighiales; family Erythroxylaceae; genus Erythroxylum; species Erythroxylum tenue. The sequence goes on along the minus strand of JAOSBM010000002.1, from coordinate 24,576,426 downwards.
GTCTTATGCTCCAATCCTTTCTATTGGGTTGCACAGTTTTCTTTAAGATTGCCTTGATTTCCCGGTTCGACACTTTAACTTGTCCGTTAGTTTAGGGGTGGTAAGCGGTAGAAACCTTGTGCGTGATGTGATATTTTCTAAACATTATTTCCATTACCCTATTGCAAAAATGGGATCCTCTATCTCTAATGATTGCCTTTGGTATCCCGAACCTAGAAAGAATGTTAGCTTTAACAAAATCTGCAACAATCTTGGCATCATTAGTTCTGGTGGCTTGGGCCTCCAACCATTTAGAAACATAATCGACTACAAGCAATATACAAGTAAAGCCAAAAGATGGAGGGAAAGGCCCCACAAAGTTAATAGCCCAAATGTCAAAAATTTCACAGAAAAGCAGAAGGGGTTTGTGGTAATTGATCCTTACGGGACAAATTACCTGACCATTGGCATATGACACATGATTTATAGAAAATGTATGCATCTTTCAACAATGAGTGTTCGAACCCATTTCCAGAGCCCAACATACACAGGCATAAATCGTGAGCGTATTTCCCTGTAGGGTTATGTCAACGAACCCTCATTAACCATTCCCACAGGGGTGGCGTGCCCACACCAACCAATCATCAAAATCACAAATTGACTTCTACAAAACAATTGTAGCTCTATGTCTCTAGTTTATTTTGAAATAAGGACCACCTCATTCGGAGCTCTATAACTTAAGATATGCTTAAAAACCCAAAGTATGTTCATAACCCAGTTATGCTCTTCCAACCGATCTCTCATTTTCTTTCCATCAATCTTTTCTAACTCAACACCAAAAGCTACAAATTTTTATAGAGATATAGAAGAATGTATTAGGAATCTATTGATTTGAGCATTTGGAGGCTGGATGATGAAGTTATGGCCAAAAGAATCCAACATGTTTATGTCCTCAATCATATGGAACCTGTCTTGGTGCAATTGCCATAACTTTCATTAGAGATGTCGGATTGAGGTCGTTTTTTGACAATTGGAAAGAGGACTTCTAGATTTACAACTTTCATGAGAACTCGAAGCAAGATTCGGCCTCAAATTGTAATTTTATATAGCTATCCCGTGAATGTCCGTTAAATAGAGATAGATGTCCGTTTAACGGACATAGACGGGCCTAAAGTGGTTTCTAGACCTGAGAAGGTCAGTTTAACGGACATAGTGTCCGTTAAACGGACATGAGTGAGGCTGGGGGGTCCTTACAGACCCAAGAAGGTCCTTTTAATGGACCTAAAGTCTGTCTAACGGATATAGGAGATACAAAACTCCCTCTAAAGCCTCTCTAATGGTTCCTACATCCATTCTAACATTATGTTCACTAATAATCTTCCCAAATTCAATTCTTCTAGTGAAATATTACTTCATATCAATTCAACCATCAACCTAGTTTCATTAAATCTTCTAATCTATACTCATTTGCTCCATCAAGACCACTAATTCTTATCATTTAGCATAGCTGTCCTGTACAAACATCCTATGCAGCATCACAACTTGTAATGATCATATCTTTTCACTCCGATATCCAAAAATTACAAACTTTATATCGTTGGAAAGCTAGAAAGATCATCTATAACTTCCAAGAAGGCAATTTTGATCAGTTCTATCTAAATTATTCGAATTTTTCCCCTCAAGTCAGAACACAATTCCTACCCCTATGAAAACTTGAAATTTTGCAATGTAAAGACTTGAAAAGTCATAAGAAAACATATTGTCTATAAATTTTCATTAACATCAAAAGATACGAGTTTATAACGCTTTAGTGGAAATTTCGAGCGACTTTACATCATAATCCAAAAATACAAACTTTACAAGAGCAATAATTTCTCAAAATGCGACTAAAGCCTTGTTTTACATAATCTAGCTTCAAAAACAAAAAATATTGAAATGGGAGTGAAGCCTTGACTCTCGACTCGATCACTCGATATCTTGCTCCTCGCCTATAGATGGGAAGGAACGGGGATGGGAGGGGGTGAGCTTAAAGCTCGTGGGTAACAGTTTTATAATCGATAATAAGCAAAAACTATTGAAAACCTTCATGATCATAGCAAATTCTCACGAAAATCCATAAACCATACATTTCTCAAATTCTCAACTTGTCAAACCAATTCACAACTCACATAAGTCAAGCATTCATTAAACTTGTCAACATATATAAACACATAAGCACATCATAATGGTTTGGGCAGATACATAAATATGACGAACTACACAATTCTTCATAATGGTCTTGTGTAGTAGTAAACTTGAAGGAGTCCATGAAGGAGCTCCGTGCCACTAGCAGGCAGGCGGAAGAAGCCTTTAACTTGGTCAACGTGTACGTGACATTCTTGAATGGACTACACCAAACCCATATAATATGTAATTGATGAACTGAAAATATTTTGCCCATATGGCACAATTTTGGAAACTTGATTTCATAAACGTGTTATTCTTTCAAAAATCATTTCCATCATTCAATTCATCAACAATTAACACAATTCATATACAAACATGTAGCACATTCTTACAACATTTAAAAAACAATAAATGCACATGAATAAAGTAGTTGAAAATCATTTATTGCCATTTCTTGAAAGAAACATTAATGGCTTATTACTTAATTATAACAGTGAAACCCACCTTGAATTTCCTTGCTTATAACTTGCTCAAATGTGCCTCTCCTCTTGCTCCTCTTGCCTCTTTTGATTTTCTTCAACATTGACAAAAATCCCAAATCAATAGGCATTTAAATTGGAAAACCCAAAGAAACCTATGCATGAAATTGATCCTAGAATACCTAAACCCACACATTTCCTAAGCTATTTGAACCAAAACCCTTCCAAAAAATCCAAAGATTAAACATAAACTTACCTTGAATCTTCACCAAATAATGAGTTTCTTGGCTCTAATGGAAGCTCTAATCTTCCTCTTCCTTTTTCCCTTCTTGAACACTCTCAAAATCTCCCTTTAAACCTAACAAAAATCAAAACCTAGCTTAGCTTTCTTTCTCTCCTTTCTTTTCTCTCCATCGACACTCTCACCCTCTTCTCTCTTCTATTTTCGTTTTTTGCTTCTTCCAAATGTAAGACAAGTCTTCTTTCTCCCTTTTATACCCTTAATGAATCTAAAATGTCCAATTTACCCTTCCTTCAATGCCTTAAGACTTTACAACTTAAGTGATCTTCCAACAATACCCCTCATGCAATCTTACCACCTTAACACTTTAATTCAATTAACCTATGTCATATAATCTCACTCATATTAACATGCTAATTAACTCCAAGATAAATTAATCTATTAGGACCTCAAAATTAATTTAAATAATGCTTATTCATCAAAAAAATTCGGGGCCCAACTTTTCTTCCCCTCTTAAAAGAATTTCGTCCTCGAAATTCGTATCTGAGTCATTGAAGAGTTATGGATACTTCTCCTTCATGGCTTCCAAAGGCTCCCACGTGGCCTCTTCCACAGAATGGTTTCTCCATAAAACTTTGACCAGTTAAACTGTCTTGTTCCTAAGTGTTGGGCCCCGGTTCCGGAATCCAACGATCGAACACAAAACCATCCCAAACTAAACTAGAGCATTCCCACTCTTGCTCTGATACCAAAGATGTTGGGTCCCGTTTCCGGAATCCAACTATCGATCCGAAAACCAACCGAAAACTAAACATCATCTCTGACTCCAAAAGATGTTGGACCCCGTT
>JAOSBM010000002.1:24556167-24572613 GCA_027568955.1 Erythroxylum tenue | reverse complement strand
CTCTTATTTCATTTATTTCATTTAATACAAGCCTACCACCACTTCCATTTAATACACAACATAAATTCTATTTAAATTCTACTTCCTCTGACATTCTGATTAAAACTTCAATTATAGTTCATCTCAATTCCAATGATTATCCTTTCTTTACACATAATTAATTATCCTTTAATAAGCCTAGCTTATGAAAAAGGTTCGGGGTCTAATACTAAGGACCTTTTCCTTGGTGTCCAAAATCTCTACTAGAATCTCCTCATAACTCAGATCATCTCTCAACTGAACCTCAGCGATCTGAATGATGTGGGATGGATCCGATCTATATCTCCTTAACATGAAAACATGAAAGATGTCATGTATCTGTGACAATTCTAGTGGCAGCGCCAACCTGTATACTAGCGATCCATTCCTCTCAACAATCATATAGGGACTTACATATCTCGGACTCAACTTGCCCTTCTTTCCAAACTTCATGACTCCTTTCTAAGGAGACGTCTTAAGAAAAACTTTTTCACCGACTTCATACTCCATTTTCTTCCTGTGTGCATTAGTATAACTTTTCATTCTATCCTGTTCTGCCTTAAGTCGTTGCTTAACTAAATTAATCTTGTCGACTGCCATCTGAAGTAACTCTGGCCGTATCAGTTTCGTTTCTCCTTCTTCATCCCAACATATCAGAGTTCTACACCTCCTTCCATACAGTACTTCATAAGTAGTGATCTGAATACTCAATGGTACGAATTATTGTAAGCAAATTCGACCAATGACAAAAGCTCATCCCAAGATCATTTAAAATCTATCACACATGCCTTGAGCATTCCCTTAATGGTCCAAATGGTCCTGTCAGATTGACCATCTATCTGGGGATGAAAAGTCGTGTTAAAATTTAACTTAGTTCCTAGAGTCTCTTGTAAGCTTCCCTAAAATGTCGAAGTGAATCAAGGATCCTTGTCGGAAATTATAGAATCTAGAACCCCATATAATCTTACTATCTCATTATTATACTTCTTTGCTAGCACATGCAAAGAATCAGTCTGTTTAATTGCCAGAAAATGGGCTGGCTTCTTCAACTGATCCTTAATAATCCATATGGCATCATACTTTCTACTAGTCTTAGGCAAACCCATCAAAAAATCCATGGTTACCCGTTGCCACTTCCACTCAGGAATGGACAATGGCCTTAACTTGCCAGAAGCTTGACTTGCTGACACACTAGATACTTGCTCACATATTCTGTTACATCTCTCTTCATGCCTTTCCACCAGAAATGCTCTTTCAGATCTCTGTACATCCTGGTGCTACCTGGGTGCATGGCATAAGGAGCATTGTGTGCCTCATCCAGTATTTCATCCTTTACTTCCTTGACATTTGGAATACAAAGTCTGTTTCCGACAACGATAAGTCCATCATGCCTCACTACCTCTTCAGGTTTCTTGCTATTATGAATTTCTTCTCAGAGCTTACTCAATTCTGCATCCTGTGCATGTAACTCCTTAACTTTCTCCCTGAGTATCGGTCTCACTCTGAAATTAGCAAGAATATAATTAGGTTCCTCCTATTTCAAGCTTATTCTAAGCTTAGCCATCTCCTCCAATAAAGGCAGATAAACTGTTTGAATGTGAGCTATTGATGATTTCCTACTAAAGACATCTGCCACTACATTTGCCTTTCCTGGATGATACTCAATCAACAAATCATAATCCTTAATTAGCTATAATCACCTTCTCTGTCTCAAATTCAGCTCTTTCTGACTCAATAAATACTTGAGACTTTTATGATCCATAAAAATTCTCATCTGCACCCCCTAGAAATAATGTTTCCAAATTTTCAGGGCAAAAATCACTTCTGCCAATTCTAGATCGTGGGTCGGGTAATTCAATTCAGGCTTTAGTTTTCGCGAGGCATAAGCTATTACCTTGTCTCCTTGTATCAATACACAACCCAAACCCTTCCTTAAAGCATCATTATAAACTGTATAACCCTCCTTTCCTATGGGCAAAGTCAGAATTGGAGCATTTGTCAATCTTTGCTTAAGCTCCTCAAAGCTCTAATGGCATTCATCACTCCAGATAAACTTATGATTCTTCCTCAATAACTTGGTCATTGGAGCAGCTATCATCAAGAATCCCTCAACAAATCTCCTATAATACTCGGCCAGTCCCAGAAAACTTTTTACTTCTGCCACTGTCATCGGTGCATGCCAACTCACCACTACTTCTATTTTTCTTAGATCAACATGTACCCCATCTTTAGAAATCACATGTCCAAGGAATATCACCTCATGAAGCCAAAACTCACACTTGCTGAATTTAGTATAAAGTTCCTTCTCCCTCAAAGTCTGCAACACTATCCTAAGGTGTTCCTCATATTCCTCTTCACTCTTGGAATAGATCAGAATGTTATCGATAAACACTACGACAAACTGATCCAGATACTCCTCGAAGATCCTATTCATAAGATCCATGAAAGCAGCCGGAGCATTAGTCAAACTAAATGGCATGAATAAGAATTTGTAATGCACATAACAAGTCCTAAAGGTTGTCTTACTCACATCAGACTCCTTGATTCTGAGTTGATGATAGCTAGATCTAATATCGATCTTAGAAAAGACCCTTGCTCCCTACATCTGCAGAGGATACTTATTCTTAATAGTCACTCTGTTGAGTCTCCGATAGTTAATACACATGCGCTATGTTCTATCCTTATTTTTAACAAATAGAACCGGCGCTCCCCATGGTGACGAACTTGGCCTTATGTACCCCTTCTCTAACAACTCTTCCAACTGTTCCTTAAGCTCATTCAACTCAGTTGGAGTCATTCTATACGGCGGTATAGAAATTGGTGCGGTGCCTGGAATCAAGTCCATAGCAAATTCAATTTTCCTCACCGGTGGCAAACCAGGTAAATCTTCTGGAAATACATCTGAAAATTCCCTCACAATCGGAAAATCCTCTAACCTCCCTTCATTTACATTAGTTTCCATAACATGTTCTAAGAAGGCTTCACACCCCTTTTCCATCATCCTGTCAGCCAGTAAAGTCAAAATTATTCTTGGTGATGGTGTTTTCCGGTCCCCAATGAAAATCACCTTCTCACCATTGCCAAGATCAAACTCTGTCTCTTTAAGGCCACAATCTAACTTGGCACAATATTTCTCCATGGAATTCATTCCCAGTATCACAGCTAGACCCTTTAACTTCAACGATAGTAAATCCACTACCAGTTGAGCACCCTCAATCAAAATCTTACAATCCCTATACACTCAACTTATTATCACCTTCCTCATTAAAGGAGTACTAACAATCAAAGGATTATCCATTGGCATCAAATCAACATCATGCAAAATTATGCTTGCAGAAATAAATGAATGTGTGAAGCCAGAATCAATCAAAAAATATAATGTAGAGTTAAATAACTGAGCCATACCCGTGACAACTTTAGGTGCAGCTATAGCTTCCTCTCTGGTCATAGAAAATACCTTTACCTGTGCCTGATCCCTTAGCCTCCCTGGAGGAATAGCCTTCTTTGTAGCTTCAAAACTGCCTACCTTTGTGATTGGCCTGGGTTCCACTGTTTCTACTCTCCTTGGGGCTTGCAACTGCGACCCCTCTTGCCCTGTTGCCTGGGGATGATCCCGATCATGTGTCCCTTCTTTCCACATCGGAAGGATGCTCTAATTAACTTGAAGCACTCTCCTTTGTGCAGTTTCCAATAATGCTCACATTGGGGGTTTGTGTATCTACTCCTTCCCGTCCTTCCCGTGCCTTCCACACTTGAGGCTTGCCCTAAAATTGCCCTTGCCTGCTTGTTCTTGGTAGGGCCACTACTTCCCACTTCACTCTGCGTACGGTAACTCCTTGTACTCCTATCAGGCAATGGAGCACTCATTCCCTTCATAGAAGACTGCTCCCAATTCTTCCTCTTCCTGCTCACTTCATTCTTTATATTCTCCAGGTTTTCAGCCTAGAGTGCAGCATCTACCAACTGTTGGTAATCACAGAAGTTATGGATCAGGACTTTCTCTTTGATCCCCAAATGAAGTCCTCCTTCGAACTTACGACACTTATCCTCCTTATTGGCAACAATGTTGGCCGTATACTGTGACAACTGGGTGAACTTCAGCTCATATTCACTCACACTCATGTTCCTCTGTGTGCGATTTAGAAACTCCCTAGCCTTCTTTTGTACATAAACCCTGGAGAGATACTTCTTCCTGAACATTTCCACAAAATCTTTCCATGATAACGCCGAAGGCATAACCTGACTGTGGGGTACTAATTCCCACCAATGAAGTGCATCCCCTTGCAGTAAGCTAACTAACCAATCTAACTTCTCCTTATTAGAGTACTTCATTTGAATTAGGACCCTCTCGGTCCTCTTTACCATGCTTCAACCTCTTCTGGATTTGTAGTCCGATTGAAATCTACAACTCCATACTTGCAGAGCTTATCATACTGCCCACTCCTCTCCACTGGAGCTGGCACCGAGCTTGTGACCCTTGGCCTATGGCGTAAGTGAAAGCCTGGGTGAAGGCTTCAAATAACCGCGGGTCCTTAGTAGGCATAGGAGGAGGAGGCGGTGGCACTTCATGCTACACACTAGGTGCCTCAGAATCAGAAGCAGGGTGTGTCCCAGCATCTTGCGGGACATAGGATTCATCTGTGCTCCCTTAGCGAGAGCTAGATCGAGTCACAGCTCCTCGAGTTCTCTTTCGAGGCGGCATTTCACTCCTTTAATATAAAACCATTTAAAATCTTTAATTCAGGTAATACAATTTCAAATAAAATTAAAACATTTCAATTCATGTGTAACAATTCAAAACAATGCAAGATATTCATTTAAAACAATGCATGTTCATTTCATAATTAAAAACTACCCATTCCATGCCTAGGATACTCCTAAACCTAGTCCCAAACTTGGACCTAAACCTAGTCACTCTGATACCATAAGATGTTCGACCTCGTTTCCAGAGCCCAACATACGGAGACATAAATCATGAGTGTATTTCCCTGTAAGGTTATCTTAAGAAACCCTCATTAGCCATTCCCACAAGGGTGGCGTGCCCACACTAACCAATCATCAAAATCACAATTTGACTTCTTCAAAACAATTGTAGCTTTATGTCTTTAGTTTATTTTGAAACAAGAACCACCTCATTCGGAGCTTTATAACTCAAGATATGCTTAAAAACCCAAAGTATGTTCATAACCTAGTTATGCTCTTCCAACCGATCTCTCATTTTCTTTCGATCAATCTTTTCCAACTTAACACCAAAAGCTACCAATTTTTATGGAGATATAGAAGAATGTATTAGGAATCTATTGGTTCAAGCATTTGGAGGTCGGATGATGAAGTTATGGCCAAAAGAATCCAACATGTTTACGTCCTCATTCATATGGAACCTGTCCTGATGCAATTGCCATAAGTTTCATTATATATGTCGAATTGAGGTTGTTTTTAGCCAATTTGAAAGAGGACTTCTACATCTACAACTTTCATGAAGAACTTGAAGCGAGATTCAGCCTCTAAAAGGGTCAAAATAATAATTTACCGTAGCTATCCCATGAATGTCCGTTAAACAAACATAAATGTCTGTTAAACAGACATAGACAGGCCTGGAGTGGTTTCTAGAGCCAAGAAGGTTCGTTTAACGGACCTAAAGTCCGTCTAACGGACATAGGAGATACAAAACTCCCTCCTAAACCTCTCCAATGGTTCCTACATCCATTCTAACATCATGTTCACTGATAATCTTCCCAAATTTGAACTCTTCTAGTGCAATATCACTTTATATCAATTCAACCATCAACCTAGTTTCATTAAATCTTCTAGTCTCTATTCATTTGCTCCATCAAGACCGCTAATTCTCATCATTTAGCATAGCTGTCCTATTCAAACATCCTATGCAACATCACAACTTGCAATGATCATATCTTTCCACTCTGATATCCAAAAATTACAAACTTTATATCGTTGGAAAGCTAAAAAGATCATCTACAACTTCCAAGAAGACAAATTTGACCAGCTCTACCTAAATTATTCCATATTTTCCCCTCAAGTCTGAGCGCAATTCTTACCCCTATGAAAACTTGAAATTTTGCAATGTAAAGACTTGAAAAGTCATAAGCAAACATATTGTATATATATTTCATTATCATCAAAAGATATGAGTTTACAACGCTTTAGCGAGCATTTCGAGCTACCTTACATCATAACCCAAAAATACAAACTTTACAAGAACAATAATTTCTCAAAATGCGACTAAAGCCTTATTTTTACATAATCTAGCTTTAAAAACAAAAAAAAATGCAAATTGGAGTGATGCTTTGACTCTTGACTCGATCACTCGATATCTTGCTCCTTGCTTATAGATGGGAAGGAACCGGAGGGGGGGGGGGTGAGCTTAAAGCTCGTCGGTAACAATTTTATAATCGATAATAAGCAAAAACCATTGAAAACCTTCATAATTATAGCAAATTCTCACGAAAATCCATAAAACATATATTTCTCAAATTCTCAACTTGTCAAACCAATTCACAACTCACATAAGTCAAGCATTCATCAAAATTGTCAACACATATAAACACATAAGCACATCATCATGGTTTGGGAAGATCCATAAACATGAAGAACTACACAATTTCACATAATGGTCTTGTGTAGTCGTAAACTTGAAGGGGTTCATGAAGGAGCTCCGTGCCACTAGTGGGTAGGCGGGAGAAGCCTTTAAGTGACATTCTTGAATGGACTACACCAAACCCACATAACATGTAATTGATGAACTGAAAACATTTTTCCCATATGGCACATTTTTGGAAACTTGATTTTATAAAATTGCTATTCTTTAAAAAATCATTTCCATCATTCAATTCATCAACAATTAACACAATTCATATACAAACATATAGCACATTCTTACAACATTTAAAAAGCAATAAATACACATGGATAAAGTAGTTGAAAATCATTTATTGTCATTTCTTGAAAGAAACATTAATGGCTTATTACTTAATTATAAAAGTGAAACCCACCTTGAATTTCCTTGCTTATAAATTACTTAAATGTGCCTCTCCTCTTGCTCCTCTTGATTTTCTTCAACATTGACAAAAATACCATATCAATAGGCATTCAAATTGGAAAACCCAAAGAAACCTATGAATGAAATTGATCGTAGAATATCTAAACCCATACATTTTTTAAGCTCTTTGAACCAAAACCCTTCCAAAAAATCCAAAGATTAAACATAAACTTACCTTGAATCTTCACCAAACAATGAGTTTCTTGGCTCTAGTGGAAGCTCTAATCTTCCTCTTCCTTTTTCCCTTCTTGAACACTCTCAAAATCTCCCTTTAAACCTAAGAAAAAAATCAAAACTGAGCTTAGATTTCTTTCTCTCCTTTCTTTTCTCTCCAACGACACTCTCTCCCTCTTCTCTCTTCTAATTTTCATTTTTTTTGCTTCTTCCAAATATAAGGCAAGTATTCTTTCTTCCTTTTATACCCTTAATGAATTTAAAATGTCCAATTTACCCTTCGTTTAATGCCTTAAGACTTTACAACTTAAGTGATCTTCTAATAATGCCCCTCATGCAATCTTACCACCCTAACACTTTAATTCAATTAACCTATGTCATATAATCTCACTCACATTAACATGCTAATTAACTCCAAGATAAATTAATCTATCAAGACCTTAAAATTAATTTAAATCATGCTTATTCATAAAAAAATTCAGGGGCCAACAATAAGGGCCAGTAGAAATCGCTCTTCAGAGCTTTAAGAGTTGTCCTTTTTACTCTAAAATGTCCTCCACACACATATAAATGGTAGAAAGCTAAGATCAATGGTGTTTCATTGAGGGTGTTTCACTTTAAGGTACATACCGCATGATGACTTGATCTGCACAGTGCCTTCAAAGAAACGGTCATGCCAAATGTAGTACTTTGATTCATTCTGCAACTTATCCCTCTGAGCCATTAACAAACGTATAAGTAATTTGTTAGTAACTAAGAAATGTGCAATGTCTACATACCATAGTGGTGTCACATCAAACGAAAATAATTGTTCATCCGAAAATGTCTCGCACAAAGGGATGTCATCTTTTTCCTCGATCAAATGATTGAGGTGCATTTTTTGCCCCCTTTTTAACTTTGATCTCCAAGTCGAATTCCTGAAGGAGGAGAATCCACCTGATCAGCCTTGGTTTTGCTTTTTTCTTCGTGAGTTAGTATTGTAAAGCTACATGGTCAAAATAAACAATTACTTTAGCACCAAGAAAAATTGATCGAAATTTTTCTAACTTAAAAACCCACAGATAAGAGTTCATTTGTAATGGTTGAATAATTTAATTGGGTTGGGTTGAGAGTCTTCTATGCATAATAGATGACATGAAAAGCTTTTTCCACTCTTTGTCCTAGAACTGCCCCCATTGCATAGTTGCTTGCATCACATATGATCTCAAAGGGGAGGTTCTAATCTAACGGTTGAATCACTAGTGGGGAAGTCAAAAGCTCCTTAAGTTTGTTGAATGCTTCCTTACACTTATCATTGAACTCAAATGAGAAATATTATTATAAGAGCTTACATAATGGTGCAAATATCTTTGAAAAGTCTTTACTGAATCTTCAACAAAAACCTGTATGCCCAAGAAAAGAACGCACTTCGCACATGGTAGAGGGGAAAGGTAAAGAAGAAATAAGATCAACCTTAGATTTATCTACCTTAATACCCCTAGCAGATGTAACACGCCTTAAAAATATATCTTGATCCACCATAAAATGAAAATTTTCCCTATTCAGCACAAGGTTAGTTTCAAAGAATCGTTGCAAGATAATAACAAGATTCTCAAGGCATTTATCAAAAGAAGAACCGTAAACACTAAAATCATCCATGGATACCTTTATTATCTTCTTAACATACTCAGAAAAATGCTTACCATACATCTTTGGAATATGGTGGGTGCGTTGTATAATCCAAATGGCATCCTTCGGTAAGATAATGTACTGAATGGGCATGTGAAGGTGGTCTTTCCCTGATCTTTCGGTGCGATCAGAATCTGAAGATAACGTGAAAAGCCATATAGAAAATAGTAATAATATTAACCAACCAATCTCTCAACCATCTAATTAATAAAGGGAAGGGGAAGAGGGTCTTTACAGGTTGTTGAATTCAATTTCCTATAATCAATACACACCCGCCTCCTGGTTTGCACTCGGGTGGGAACCAAATCACCTTCCTGATTGGTCACAACTTCTATTATTTGAGGATTCAACCTACACTGAGTTTGCTATGTGGACTTTGCATCCTCCACCAACAAAAATGTAATGTATGCTTATAGGCAGGCTTATTCCTGGAGTATCTGTGATTGTCCACCCGATGGCCTTCTTATGCTCTCTCAACATTCGAACTAGCCTGTCTTCTTGATTTGAAGTCAACTTCGCTAAAATGATTACTGGAAGAGTCTGCTTATCTCCCAAATAGGCATACTTGAGGTGGGAGGGGAGTGGATTCAATTCGAATTCTTGCTTCTGCACATCAGAAGGTAATAACTTCTGTTGAGATTCAAATAATTTCATAAAAGCCAAATCATACCTTTTTTGAGAATTCTCCAATGATTCCAAAGCATCTGTTTTTTCCATCAGCTCTTATCCTATTTCAACATCATTATTGGATTTTGCTTCCATTTGCTCAATCAATACTATTTCTAAATGAACCTTGCAACTTAATTTAAACATTTCCTGTACCAAAGGATCAATCACATCAACAGAGAAAACAAAGTGATTATCATGAGGATGTTTAATGACATCAAAAATATTAAAATGAATCATTTCCCCATCAAATTCCATTGTAAGGGTGCTCTCACGAACATCTATCTTAGTTTGAGCCGTATTCAAAAACAGTCTCCCTAACAAGATAGGTATTGGATTGTATAAGGTGTCATCATTCATATCAACAACATAAAAATCTATAGGAAATACTAACTTATTCACCTACACCAAATCATCCTTAGCTACACCATCAAGGTAAGCGTTAGTGCAGTCAGCCATTTGTTTAATGACACTTGTTTCTTTCAAAGGACCCAAATTTAAGGAAGTATAAATTGAACAAGGCATCACATTAATTAAAGCTCCCAAATCCAAGATAGCTCTATTGATCACATTGTTACCAATTTTACAAGGAACGGTGAAGATACTTGTATTTTGACATTTTAGAAGCATCTTCTTTCTAAAAACCACAGACCCATTCTCACCCATCATCACTTTTCATCACCCCATAGTTTCCTTTAATGTGTACATAGTTTCTTGAGGAATTTAACATACCTTGGTACTTGCTTAATTGCATCGAGCAAGGGTATGTCAGTTCTACTTTTTAAAAAGTCTCTATTATCTCTTTGTCTTTCTCCTCCTTGTTCGGTTTTGTCAATCTGTTTGAAAAAGGTAGAGGATTGGTCTTAATGATATTGGGCTTTTCAAAATTGCCTTTCTACTTGATGAAGGATTTTCTTCCTTTCCCAACTCCTTTTCAATTTCTTCCTTAGTAGTAATCCTCGGTGGAGTTGTTTTGGGACCCTTATTCTCCTTTTTGCTCCTCAGGCTTATAACATTGACATTCTTCAGGTTGACCTTGGGTTGTGATGACATTTTTCCTCCATTTTGTGATTCTAGACATTGAGTCTCACAGCCACCTAACCCAGCTAGTTTTCACGTTCTGTATACTTGCTTTAGTCTCCTGCTGGAACTGTTGCAACTGCTATTGTACACTCTGTTGAAATTGGAGATTGTTAGAAGTAAGAGTCTTGATCAATTCATCCAGAGAATTACCTGAACTGGAGGAAGAGGCTCCCTGTGCTCCTTGTGGCCTTAGTTAAAATTATTTGTGCTCCTTGCGACCAATTTTAGAAGTAATTATGCTGCTTGTTACCTTTGTAACTCAAGTTAGGATGATCCCTCTAGCCTGGGTTATACGTTTGCAAGTATAGGATGTATTGATTCATAAAGTTCTCTCTTGCAACATTCACATGCTCCATACTTCCCTCTTGTAGTGTCAGGCACTCATCAGTTGGATGGTTTGTGTTTGAACATATTCCACATACTTTCACTTGTGTCTGTCCAATTGTAATTTGTTTAACAAAAGATGCTATTTCATCTAAAAGATGTTTGATAGATGAAGTACTTACCTCATTTATATGTCAAACATCATTTCGAGTGTCGAATTGTTAAGTGTTAGCAGCCATCCGCTCAAGTAGAATCCTGGCTTCGATGGAAATCTTCTCACACAGTGCCCCACCACTTGCTGCATCAACCAAATACCTCTCCATCAGTAGTAATCCTTGATAGAAATACTGGATGATATTTTTCTCTGGAATGTTGTAGTGGGGATAGCTGGCACACAACTTCTTAAAATGCTCCCAGTACTCGTAAAGAGACTCTCCATTATGCTACTTGATGCTGCAGATTTCCTTCCGAATACTTGCTGTCTTTGATGCTGGAAAGTATTTTTCCAAAAACAATCTCTTCATCTTTAGCTAAGTATTCACACTCCCAGCATGTAAATTGAACTACCAATCCTTTGCTGCATCTTTTAGTGGGAACGAGAGAGCTCTTAATATGATTTGCTCGTTTGTCACTCTTGGAGGCTTCATGCTCAGACAAACCACATGAGCTCCTTGATGACATGCTTATATGCATCTTCACTTGTAAGAACATGAAAATTGGTTAACAAATGTATTAATACAGAATTTAACTCAAAAGTAACATGCTCAGCAAAATTTGGAAATTTAATGCATAAAGGTCTTTGAGTTAAGTCTAGTGCAGCCAACTCCCTCAGCGTTCTCAAATTTGCCATCGTTTCTTCGGAGTCAGATTCTGGTTCTACTTCCAAAGTTGTTCTTCCTTCTCTTCTTAATCTTCGCAGTGTTCTCTCAATCTCCGAATCAAGTTGCTCAAGTTCTCTATGAGGAGATCTGGTAACTACCATCCACCAACACTAACAAAAGTTTTAAAATTAACAAACAACAAAAAGAAACAATTATAAACAAATATATTCACAAAAAACCAACTAACATAAAAAATAAAAATTAAATCACCACACTCCCCTACAATGACTCCAAAATTTGACATCTCTTGTCGAGTGTACTGAAAAATTTACCTAACTCTGCACACTAAAATTTGTAGCTGTCATAAGTCAGGATCGTATCCACAGAAAATGTTCGGTTAATTTTCTTAATGAAAATAATTGATGCAAAGGAAATAAAAAAGGGGGATTTTGGGTTTTACGCAATTAAGATAATAAAGTAAAATTTAACTAGTGAAAACAAATTATAGAAAACAAATGAAAATGATAAAAGGGTCGAATATATGTAAAGTTCGATTCTAGGATCAACCTTGGCTTAGGCATAATTAAACATAAGCCATCATTCTAATGTTCTCACGCCTCTCATCGAACTATTGATTGGAGACTAACAATACGCTCTGCTAATCTCAGTTTTCACTCAGGATGTGTTTAATTAAGATACGATCGTTAATTAAATCTAGCCATTGAATAACCTAGGATACGATCTCTAGATTTAATTTGGCAGCTGCATTATGAAGTAGAAAATGGATTAATATAGATAGTAACCTCACACTTTTAGGTTATCTAACCTAATTTATGTTGTTCCTAATGATTCAACATCATTAGTGGCTACTAATGAACACCAAATATAACAATTATATATTTTATTCAACATTCTAGCAATAGGTTTGTAATAGAATAATATAAATAACATATCAATATCTTCTTTATAAAACCCTATTCAATCATCATAAACAATAATAATAATCCAAAAATAGAGTATCAACATTAACAAGATGAGATAAGCTTAACCGTGACTTAGGCATAGATTTTTCCATTGAACCGGCGTCAGGAAGTTAGCATTCCATCTTCTCCTTCAAGCTCGAAGCATCAACCATCGTAACCTCTGTTGGTGTTGAAAACTGAGAGAAAATGATGTATTTGCTTCTGTCCCGCTAAGTTCTCCTTTCTGCCATCACAACATTACCTTTTATAGTTAAAAATTAGGTTTAAATGGATAGGTGGCCTACAACTTAAGCTTGTGAATGACCTCTCATAGGTGTGAGAGGTGTCACATGGGTGTGAGAAGAGGTCTCATGCCCATGCACACCATGGTGTGGCCATGAGATGCTTCCTTGCTTTTTTCTTCACTTTCACACTCTATCTTGTCTCTTCTTCTTTTAATCCTCTTCTTCTTCTTGCTCCATGAATGAATGGAGTGTGGACATTGAGAAGATGACTCAATTAATATGCTTTTGGGTCACTTTAGCTCCTTCACTTCCAAAATGTACCTAAAATCAAATATGAGCTAAAGTTAGTATCCCAAGCATTTTAAGGCATCAATCCCTAGATGTGGTAGATTAATTGAATCAACATCTAAGCACATTTCAAGGCTATATGAGCAACGACTTGGTTATCATGCCATAATTTTGATAAGATTAAGACTTTGAGACCAATTTCTGTCAATAGTTGATATATCACATTGTTTCACATAAACATTGTGCCTATCTCTATATTTTGATTTTACATATAAGTAAGATACAACAATTTATCTCTTACTTTTCCTTGAAACCAAATTTCTTCCAAAAAAGACACAATAGCCTATGGTAGATTTTCAGTCAACTGATGTAAAGGCCAACGATGAGTAGCTGCTATGGAAACAAATAAATGTACAGATGTCATCTTAGCAATAAAAGAAAAGTTATCATAGTAATCTAAACTATAAGTATGTGAATAGCCTTTGGTAATAAGATGAGCTTTAAGTCAAGCTCCTGAGCCATCAGGATTGACTTTAACTAAAAAAACCCACTTATACCTGATAGCCTTTTTTTAATAGGTAAATTCACTAAATTCTAAGTAGCTTTAGCAGATAGAAAATTTATGTCCTCTATCATTGCTACTTGCTAACCAAGATGAGAGAAGGCCTCAAGATTGGAAGGAGATATAGTATCAAGAGAGGCAATAAAAGAGCATGAAGAGGATGACAAATGGCTATATGAAAAAAAAATGAAATTGGGTAAGTGCATTGACATTTACCTTTACAAAGAGCAATTGTAATGTCAAGATTAGTGTCTATGAGATCTAATGTCAAAAAGGAATCGGTATCAGAAGTGCATCGAGAACATCTTAAAATCTGGACTAGACATGAAGATTAGGTGGAGATGATGGTAGTGCTAGAATAGTAGGTGTAAAAGTAACATTTGGTGACTGCTATGTAAGATGGTATACTAACAAATCATCATTTCCCCTGAAGATTAAAAGTGTTTGAAGAAGTGGAAAGAAAGGAAGATTTTTCATAAACTTGAAATCAACAAATAAGGTGTTTATTAAAACTAGGACAATAATATCGATACACATTTTACATATTTGAGATCTAATTTGGTGACTTAAGGATGAACATCATGGAAAAAGCATATACTCCCAAATATAAGAGGCTTATTAAGGAACAATGGTTTAGTAGGAAATAGAAAGTGATAAGGAATGTCATTATGAAGGATAGATGATGGCAGAATAGGATATAGAGATCACATCAACCCAAAAACACAAAGGACATGTGTTTAGAACAAAAGTTCTCTAGCTGTTTCAAGGAGATGGCTATTTTTTATTTCATTTACACCATTTTGAGATGGTGTGTCTATATAAGAAATTTGGTGAAAGATGTCATTTTTAAGCATATAAGTTTGAAAGGAATAAAAAAGATATTCTTTACCATTATCACTTACGCAAAGTATGTTAAGAAACATTAAATTATGTTTTGATTTTAGCGCATAAAGCAGTAAGTTGGGAAAATAGCTCATAATGATTGTTTATTAAATAAAACCAAGTTATTTGAGAAAGTTCATAAAAAAAGGTGACAAAATACTAAAACCTAGTTTTATATACAATAAGAAATGGATCCTAAATATCTTAATGAGCTAACTCAAACAGAAAATTGGCTCTTTTATTGACTCGAAAAATAGAAGCCAAATGATGATGTTTTGTAAACTAACATGACTCAATATAAGGATGATACACTTTGAAACTTTGAATATAGTTTCTTTAACACAAACAGAGATAGATGGCCTAACCAACAGTGTACTTTAAAAGGGATAAATCCATAGAGTAAGCAATAGGTCTAGGCACTTGTTCTTAGATGTTTAGAATGTTAAGACCTCCCAATACATGTCCACTACCAATAATCTTCTTCTTTATAAGATTCTTAAAAAACAATAATTTAGGAAAAATAAGATAAAACAGTTTAGAGCTTGAGTAATTTTGCTAATAGCTATTAAGTTGAAAGAAAACCCTAGTAGGCCTAAAGCATATGATAAGAAGAGCAGTCCCAGAACCAAGAGTATATGAGGTAGAACTATTTACTAAAATGAATTTGGAAGGAGAATTATGGGGTGTAAAGGTAGGAAAAAGATTTTGATTACTTGTCATATAATTATTAAAATCATAATCAATAACACATTAGGTATTGGAGGAAGAAAGGAGACAATTATTAGGATTACCTATACCAACTATATCAGTGATGTAGTTAGGTGAGCTCTTTACTATAAAGATATGATAGATGTGGTAGAAATAGCGGCAACGCAAGCTGGGTGAGATTTTTTGGATTTGTTTTGTAATTTTGGACATATGTGTTTGATATGACTCAACTTATGACAATATTGACATACAACTCCTCTTATATCCTGATTTCACTTTTTTCAACCCCTTATACTGCCTCCTTTATGATAATAGGACATTGAGTTTTTCATAGACCTTTTTAAAATTCATAAAATAATTTTGAAGAGATTTATCATTTTATTCAAAATGATAAAATAATTAAAAACCTCATAAATATGACAATTATTGTTTTTCCCAAAAACTCAAAAATTCTAAATAATTCCTTAGCATAGTCATAATGATTAATCATACTAATCACATCAATATCTATCAAATTTCTAATATGCAATCTTTTATCCATTTCCTTTTTATATTATTAGATGATGGATCATTTGTAGATGGTCCCAATCTAGATAATTAGGGCCTATCAAATTATATTAAGTGATCTTAGATATCATTGGAATAACATCAATATCCATTTCTAACTTCTGTTAATTAGTAGTAGTTAAATGAATTAAATATACTCACAAAAGTATGTTAAGACTATTCAGAAACGTAATATGAAAAGTTTAGGGGGTGTTTGTTTCCACTTTTATTTTTGATTTTTTGTTTTTGTTTTCAAATTCAGTAAAAAAACTCGTTTGTTTGAGTTTTTAGTTTTGGTTTCTTTCGGTTTTCAAAAATTATGAAAACCATAAAAAGTGGTTTTTGTTTCCTGTTTCTTTTTTTTTATAATCTGATTTACTATCATTTAAATATATATATTATTTAATTATTTAATTATTAATAAAAATTTATTAATAATTTA
>JAOSBM010000002.1:24531878-24547294 GCA_027568955.1 Erythroxylum tenue | reverse complement strand
TTAATGGAATAATCCTTCAAGGCAAGATAATCATGATTCAGGTTTACTGTTCACGAGTTGGGTTCCGGAATCGGGTTCCAACAGGCAAGTTGAAGGAGGATTCAAGTAGGGGTCGTAAGGAAGACAAGGGTAAAGAATGTCCTACATTGAAGTGCTATCTTTGCAACATACCTAATCAAATTAGATATTTTCTAAAGAAGAGAAAGATTACTGCACCTGAAGAAGAAACCTCAAATTCAACAAAAGGAAGGTGTGGATCCTTAAAATTCCTTCATGCCATCAATGCTAAAGTTGAGGTGCCAAAAACTGAGAAGAAATGACAATTATTTGTAGACGCGTGGATTGGTGGACAAGATACGAAAACGTTAATAGATCTCATTACTAAGAAAAAATTCATTAAAGTAAAAGAAGCCAAGTGATGGGGCCTTAAATATACACCAACCGATGGTTGGATAAAGGCAGTGAAATAAAAGGTGAAAAGCATGTGTGGCATAGCAAAGAACATGGAGATCTGTATTAGTGAGTGGCATGGTATAGATTTTTTTGTTGTTCCCAATAGGTGTTGTTGAGTATGGAGTTCATAGACAAGGTGAAAGCTATTCTAACTCAATTTCCAAACACTATATATATTTATCTATCATGGAGAAAGGGAATACAAATATAGTACCTTTATCTCAAGAGATATCAAAAAAGACGAAGACCCTTTCAGCTATACAACTATCTAAAGGAGTGAAGAAGGCAGAGCCAACATTCTAAGTGACACTCAAGTAGGAAAATGTCATGACCACTCTGTAAGAGTTACCTAAGGAGATTGCTTGTGTCCTTAAGTAGTACAAGGATGTCATGCCACCAGAGTTACTAGAGAAGTTACCATCAATAAGAGAGGTGGATCACAAGATTAAGTTGGAAGCTATAACACATCCTAGCTCCCCTTTGTGTCATTGAGTTAAGGAAGGGTTGCAACGTAACCACCAAGCCAAAAAGGTGTTGAAGTAATTTGAGGAAGGCAAGACTCATAAGTTTTGGCTTAAGAATGGGTTACTTATCACCAAAGGAATCCAGGTTTTTATGCCTAAGTGGGATGGATTAATGATATGTGCTTAATTGATTATATATTTATTCCATAACACTTAGTGATTAATGATATAAAATGCTTAAGACATTCACTTTAATTTATATTTTCTTTTAGTTACAATTTCAAAGCAAAAAATCTAAAGTGAGTTGAAAGCATAATATTTGAGTCTTTTTCTTGAGACTCACACTCCCTTGTCTTTATGGAGCAAGAAGAAGAATGATTAAAGCCAAAGGAGATAAGAAATATCAAAAGAAATGAAGACGTGCAAGGTCATGACCCTGAGATATGTCTGACGGCCATGATAAATGATTCATGGGCGTGAGACCTATGTCTCGCCTAGGACAAATGTTTCATGGGTGTGGCACCCTAAATTTTAGTATAAAAACATTATTTCGTGACGGTAGAATATATGTTTTGTTGGAGGAAATCATTTTAAGGGTTTGAGCTCTCAGTTTTGAAGAAGAGAAGGGACAAAGCTCTATTCCTTTGGAGACCCATGGAGGGCTAGCTGCTCAATCCCTATCCGGAGGTGATATCAATGTCGAAGAACCTGATTAAGCATTTCTCTTAATGTTTGTTGTTCTTTCTCTTAGGGATTGATTATGTTATCCTATGTTTAATGTTTGGGTGTTGTGTAAAAATGATTAAATGCCTTGTTTGATTGTTTTTATGTAAGAACCCATTGCTAGAATCATCGTGTGATTATTGCCTTGATTAATGTGTTTTTCTAAATTGTAATGCGACTGACCAAATAAATCTAGAGAGCTTGTTCTAGGTTGTTCGATAGCTAGGTTTAATTGACGAGCTCTTTTTAATTAACCACAACCTAAGGAAAAATCGGGGTTAACAGAGTTTATTCTTAACCTACGATTAATAGTTTTTAGGAGAGGTATGAGAACAAAAATTCAATAAAATATGCTTAACTGTGTGTAGTTAGAGATTAAACCAATGATCGCCCTAACAAATTCATCATTGTCAAGATTTTTAGATTTTTTTCTTTAATTTGTTTTCATTAGTTCAGTTTAGTTTTATTTTCTTATTTGAAAACCAAAACCCCCCATAACCTAAACACTGATTGATTTCATTTCAAAAGCTTTACACACACTTTTTGTGGGATCGGCCTAAACTCACCACTGCTATAATTAGAGGTCTAATTATTTTGAGTAGTGTTATGATGTGTTACATCAATTTTGGCATCGTTGTAGGGGAGTGTGGTGTATTAGTTTTAGTTATTTATTTTAGTTATTCTTTTGTAAATATTTGTTTATAATTAGTTTCTTTTTAGTTATTTCTTGATCTTTTCACTTTTTACGTAGTGTTTGTTTGTTGAATTTCTTTTTATATAAAATACATGGAAGGAAGTAGTTTCTTTTATAACTTATATTCCCAATCCTATAGCTTAGAGAATGATCATACTAACTTTAGTTATGGATGGAATAACTAGCAAAATTACTTCCATGATAGTTTGTAGGACGCATAACAATTCTAGTATAGACTAGAAGCTTCTTATTATGAAATTGGTCTATCATTGGAAGAATTACTTAATTTTATGGCTACTAATAATATTCAAATTCAACATAATAATATAAAATTCTTACAAGATGAAAGGCAATTTTGGCAAGATACAAGGTCTAGCGTCCAAGATTTGGAGAGCCAACAAAACTCAGGTACATCTCTAGAAGAATTAGTTAATGTTTGTGTTGCTAATACTTTGCGGTTTCAGCAGGAAAAGACACAATTCTAGTAGGAAACAAGTTCTAAAATCCAGAACTTGGTAAGCCAAATGGGTCAGCTGGCGATAGCTATTAGCCGCTTAACATCACAAAACGCAAAAATGCAACCATCTGAACACGAGATGTATCTAAGGGATGTTAGTGTAGAGACCTTATAGAGTGGAAAGGAGCTTGAGAATCTTGATAGGAATACTCAAAGGATTGCTTGTGAAGAAGAAGTTGAGAAGGAGCTTGAAGCAGAAAATGAAATATAATTTAGCTCAGAAGTAAATGCTGAGACCTATATTGTTGTTAAAAATAACCCTTCACCTTTACATAGAAGATTGGAGAAATCAAATGAGGAGGAAAAAGGTGAATAGACATTCGAGATATTCCAAGAGTGCGGGGAATCAATAAATATTAAGATTCAAAAGATAGGGAAAATGCTGAAAATTAGAGGTCATCAACATAAGCCCTATCTGAAAGAACCTCAAGAGAAGGAAGTGCATGTGACACCTGAAGATCTCAATTTTGTCACTTGAGGAGGAGCACAATAAGTCGAACTAGTGACAATAAACAAAGGAACTTTTTGGGAATCAACCCAAGGGAAGTTAATTTCTTTTGCTTTACATTTCTGCAATTGCTTCTTATATACTTGTTTTTAAGTTTTCAATAAAATGAAAGAGCATAAAACAAACAAATAAACAAACATTTTCTCTTTTTCTATTGCTTCTAAGATTTTATAGTCATGATTAGAGTGTGAATTGATTAAAAGAATCCATGGCAACTTTAGCATGTAGTATTACTCTTGTGATTGGTCAATTCCATTATTGGTGTAGCTTCTTTCAATTTTTAAAAGAAAAGAAAAATAAAGAAAGAAAAAGAGAAAAGCAAAAGAAAAGAAAAGAGAAAAGGAAAAAAAGAGAGAAAAGGAAAAGGAAAAGAAAAAGAAAAAAGAAAAAAGAAAAAAATATGTTTAAATAAAAGTATCAAGGAGGAAATGCATATGTTTGGCAAAGTTATTCATTTTTAGTTTTTCCTCCTAAAGTTGTATTGAATGGGTAATTTGAATATGATGCATATAAGGTAGATGTGGCTTTGAGGGATCACTCCTTGTAGTTTCAATGTATTGTCATCAATTGTATGAGTAATTCTTTCTGGTTGGTTATGCTTCAAGTGGTTTATGGTGTGAGAGTTTGAATTAAGCTAGGAAACATAGTTTTTGCATTCATCATAATTGATCTACAAAATTATGAGTAAATGTTGATTTTTACACTTGATGGTATATTGAGTGTTTTTCTTGTTGCATTAGCTTTGATGACTTTTACACTACATTACCCATATACATCTCCCCTTAACCTTACACTACACTACATTACCCATACACTACATTACCCATATCATGATGACGCATGTGAATCTTAGTGGTGGAGAAATGAAATAATATACAAAGTTATGGAATGTCATGATTATAAGTGGTATTTGAGTGCACCCATGAATATATCTTATTTAAACACATTTTTTCCAAGTCTACCTTTAGATTGCTTAGTTTCTAAAGGTGATGAATGTTGATTGATCATGAGTAGAAACATTGAATGTTGAGTTCTTGCCATAGTTTTTGAAAGTTGTTAATCTTTTCTTATGATTATGTATTCTTAGGAAATATGGGAAATAAGTAAATATATTTTGGTCTATGATTTGATTATGATGCTTTGCCTGAGGACAATTAAAAGCTATGTGTGGGGAAAATTGATATATGCTTAATTGATTATACATTTATTCCATAACACTTAGTGATTAATGATATGAAATGCTTAAGACATTCACTTTAGTTCATATTTGGTTTTAGGTATAATTCGGAAGTGAACGAGCTGAAGTGAGTCAGAAGCACAATATTTGAGCCATCTTCTTGAGTCTCACACTCACTTGTCTTCAAGGAGTAAGAAGAACAATGATTAGAGCAAAAGGAGATAAGAAAATACCAAAAGAAATAAAGACTTGCAAGGTTATGGACATGAGATATGTCTCATAACCATGACAAATTTGTCATGTTCGTGGGACCTATGTCACACCCATGAAAATTTTTTCGTGGGCATGACACACCATGTCAAGCCCATGACACTTTGACAGCTCACCCGAACCCTAAGTTTTTATTATAAAAACATTGTTTTGTGACGACAGAATATACGTTTTATTGAGGGAAATCATTTTAGGGTGTGAGATCTCAGTTTTGAAGAAGAGAAGGGGCAAAGTTCCATTCCTTTAGATATGGAGGGCTACCTTCCTGACCCTAATTCGGAGGTGATATTGACGCTAAAGAACCTAGTTAAGCATTTCTCTCATTGTTTTTTTTCTTTCTCCTGGGGATTGATTATGTTATCCTATGTTTAATGTTTAGGTGTTATGTAAGAATGATTGAATGCTCTATTTGATTGTTTTTAAGTAAGAATCCATTGTTAGAATTTTCAATATATTTCATAATTGTTATGTTGAGATTAATTTGTGGCAAATAATGGTTTTTAATCATTAGGGATAATATAACATATGCTAAATGACTGTTTTCCTAAATCGAAATTCAGCTGTCCAATTAAATTTAGAGAGCTTGTTCTAGGTTGTTCAACAACTAGGTTTAATTAACGAGCTCTTCTTAATTAAATATGACCTAAGGGAAATATGAGGTTAACAGAGCTTGTTGTTAACCTACGATTAATAGTTGTTAGGAGAGGTATGAAAATAACGATTCAATGAATTATGTTTAATTGTGTGTAGGCCGAGATTAAACCAATGACTAGGTCCTTAACGAATTAATCATTTTCATCATTTTTAGAATTTTTTATTTAATTTTTTTACATTATTTTAGTTTAGTTTTATTTTCTTATTTGAAAACCAAACTAAATCCCCCCATAACCTAAACACCGATTGATTTTATTTCAAAAGCTTTACACACATTCTTTGTGAGATCGACTTAGACTCACCACTGCTACAGTTGTAGGTCTAGTTATTTTGAGTAGTGTTACGACGTGGTACATCAATTAAAGAATGAGATCATTAAGGAATGTCATGACTCCTTATATGCTCGTCAGTCAAGAATGCATTGGACTTTGGCACTTGTGGAGCGTGCCTACTATTAGCCCTAAATGAGAGATGGCATTAAGGCTTACATAAAGAATTATCTTGTGAACTAACATGACAAGCTAGTGCATAAAGCATCAAATGGATTACTATAGCAATTGCCAATTCCCAAGAGACCATAGGAGAGTGTCTCAATGGATTTCATTATCAGTTTATCGAAAGTGAAGGGACAAGGAAACATAATGGTTGTTGTGGATCGCTTCAGCAAGTATGGAATTTTCATACCTGTACCAATAAACTTCACTATGGAAGATTATGCTAACTTGTTCTTTAGGCATGTGATGAAGTATTGGGGCATTCTATAAACTATCACGAGTGATAGGGACACTTGCTTATTGGTACAAATTTGGACGAAACTGTTCAAACTCTTAGGGTTGAAGTCTAACTTTTCCATAAGTTTTCATCCACAAATCGATGGATAAACTAAGCGGGTGAATGCCTTATTAGAGTTGTACTTGTAACATTATGTAAGTGCCAAGTAGTGAAATTAAGCGAAGTTGCTCAGTGTGGCCCAATTCTCATAAAATTTGTAATGAAGTGAGTCTATAGGAGCTAGTCCTTTCAAGTTAGCCACTGGGAAATAGCCTTTGACTCCGCACACTCTTGCTGTTGAATATAATGTCAAAAGCCTTAGAGCATACTTATTTGCCAAAAGTTGGCATGAGAAATCTGATATGGCAAGGGCTTACCTAAATCAAGTAACCAAGAAGATGAAAAAGTGGGCTAATGAAAAGAGGCATCACTTGTAGTTTGATGAAGGAGACTTAATGTTGGTTAATCTCCTTTCCCATAGATATTCCATAGGAGATGATCATAAGGGCTTGATTCAGAGGTACAAAAGACCTTTTCTAGTAAAGAAAAGAGTGGGCAAGTTTGCATAAAGAGTCAAGATAATTTCACACTTGGAAATTGATCCTGTATTTCATATAAGTGTCCTAAAACCTTATCATATTGATAAGTAAGATCAAAGTAGGTGTGAATCAAGTCATGCACCCACTGTAGTGACCATAAGACACCAATGTGAAGTTGAAGATATCTTGGCACATAGGGCCATACCAAGGAGAGGCTCACTTCTAACATATGATGAGTACTTTATCAAATGGAAGGGACAATCAAAACATAAAGCTAGTTAGGAATATGAGCTTTATTTTTGTCAATATAAAGTTAAAATCCGAGATGGGGTTTGGCTCAAAGAGTCTTTTAGAACATGATAGAAGCTTATGAAAGACCCTGGAAGCTTTTGGAACATGGTAGAAGCTTTTGGAAGAGCATGGAAACTTCTAGAACATGGTAGAAGACTATAGAAGCTTGTAGAAGCTTATAGAACATTGTGGAACAATATTTAACATTATAGAAGCTTATAGAATGTTGTAGATATGTACATAATGTACAAGAAGCATGTGGAAGAGTATAAAGTATTCTAGAAGAGCATTATAGACCATTAGATCAAGTAGATCTTGTACATTCATTTTAGGAATGGACTAGTATATATAGCTCTTGGAGTTACCTCATTTATACCATAAGATCATAGTATGATATCATTATTGAGAGCGTTCTTTAATAGAAGTATCTTTGCATTCTCCCATAATCCTTCTTCTCTTTAGCAAACTATTTCATGTAGTAGGGCTAATTTGAGAACGAGAGCGTATTCAAGTGTTGGTAAAATTCTAAGCTCATTACAAGTACTTCACTTCACTCTTCAACTTGTCCCTCTAAGCCTTTGAAAAGCCTGTAGGTAACTTGGTAGCAACTAGAAAATTCATAATATTTGCTTACCATGGAAGTGTCAAATTGTTCGAAAATAGTTTAACTATAAATGTTTCTCTCAAAGAGACGTCATTTTCCTCTCGAGCTAAATGACTGATGAGATCAATAACTAAATTCTCTTCCCCTTCATATCTCTTATTTCTAAGTCAAACTCCTAAAGGCAGAGAATCCATCTGATTAGTCTTGCCTTTGCTTCTTTCTTAGTGAGCAAGTACTTCAAAACTGCATGATCAAAATATAAAATAACTTTAATACCCAAAAATTATGACAAAAATTTTTCTAAAGAAAATATAAAAAATAAATCTCTTTTTTCAGTTTAGAATAATTCAATTAAGCTAAATTCAAAGTTTTCCAAGTATAATAAATGGCATGTGCAACCTTTCCCACTCTTTTTCTTAGAACTTCTCCTATTGCATAATAACTTTCATCACACATATTCTTAAAGGGAAGGCTCCATTTTGGAGGTTGAATCAATATTGGGGATGTCAAGAGCTCCTTAAGTTTGTCAAACAACTCGTTGCACTTGTCATCAAACTCAAAAGGGACATTTTGTTGTAATAACTTCAATAAAAGAGAGGCTATCTTCAAGAAGTCCTTGATGAAATTGTGGTTAAAACCTACATGGCTAAGAAAAGGAAGAAATTCCCACAGTAAGGAAAAGTTGAAATGAGATCAATCTTAGACTTAGCAACCTCTATACCCCTAGAAGACACATCATGCCCTAGAATTATACCTTGATCAACTATAAAATGACATTTTTCCTCAGCATAAGGTTAGTTTTAATACATCATTCCAAAGTGAGTGCAAGATTTTTTAAGAAATCATAAAAAGAACCATCGACACTTAAATCGACCATAAATACCTCTATAATCTTACCAACATACTCAAAGAATATGCTCATTATGCAGCTTTGTAAAATGAAAAATGCATTGCACAAACCAAATGACATCCTTTAGTTAACGAAATGTATCAAATGGGCATGTACAGGTCATCTTTTCTTGATACTCTGGTGCAATAAGGATTTGAAAATAACCTGAAAAGCTACATAAAAAACATTAGTAATTATGCCTACAAGTCTATATAGCATTTGATCAACAAATGGAAGGGATAAGTTGTATTTACAAGTCGCAAGGTTCAACTTCCTATAATCAGTACAAACTTACCACCCAGTTTACAAGCAATTGGGGGTGGTTTGCACGCAATTGGGAACTGACTCGTCATGCTGATTTATTACTACCATGATTCCATATTTCTTCAAAACCACGAGCGCTGGACTTACTCACTTACTACTAGAAATATGATAAATTACTCCATTATTAAGAAGCTTCAGTACATCCTTTTCATAAATTCCATCATTATAATATTTAGCCTATGTTGTTCTTTTCTAGTTGACTTGACAACCACCTCAAGTAAAACATGATGCATGCATATAGAAGGGCTTATTCCTTTGATATCTGTAATTGTTCACCCAATGGCCTTCTTATTATCCCTTAACATGTGAACCAATTTATCTTTCTAATCTGGTGTTAAGTCTACCAAAATAATCATTGGAAGAGTTTGATTGTCTCCTATGTATGCATATTTTAAGTTAGAGGATAATTTTTTCAACTCCACATTAGGTATCAGAAGGCAGTAACCACTGGTAAGATTCTGATAATTGTATGGAAGCAAGTTCATACCTTGTAGGAGAGGGCTCAAAGGAATCTAAGGTAGCTACCGTTTCAATTAGCTCCTCTTCAAACACAATATCATTTATGGATTCTAACTCTAGATGCTTAGTTAAAACTGCTTCCAATTTGAACTTAAAAAATTCCTTTACTAAAGGATCAATCACACTAATAGAAAAAATAGAATGATGATCTTGCTGATGTTTCATGGCATCAAAATATTAAAATGAATCACTTTCCCACTAAATTCCATTATGAGGATACCCTTATAAACATCTATCTTATTTTGGGCAAGGTTAAGGAATGGTCTCCTTAATAAGATAGGTATGGGGTTTGGGGAAATGTCATCTTCTATATCCACCACATAGAAGTATGCAGGAAGCACTAATTTATTCACTTTACTATAACATCCCAACTACTCTATTTAGGTAAGTATTAGTGTGATTAACCAATTGTATGATAGCAGTTGTTTCTTTTAAAGGACCTAAGTTTAAAGAATCATAGATTGAACGAGGCATAACATTAATTTATGCTCTTAAATCTAATATGGCTCTTTAAGTTGTAGTGTTACCAATCTTATAGGGAATGGTAAACATACATAGATCCTGGCACTTTAATTGTAATTTCTTTTAAAGATCATAGAAATATTCTCACCCATAGCCTTCTTGTTACCTCTTAACTTTCTCCTAATGGTACATAATTTCGTAAGAAAATTTTAATACCTTCGTAGTTGCTTGATTGCGTCTAGCAAAGAGATATTTACTTTTACCTTTCAAAAAGCCTCTAAGATCTCCTTATACCTTTTCCTTCTTGTTCGACCTTGCTAACCTACTAGGGAAAGGTGGAGGTTTAGTCTTAACCATATTGGGAGATTCAATATTTAACTTTGAACTACATGAGAGATCTCCTTCTTCTTATAGTTCCTTCTCAATTTCCTCTTCGTTGGCCAACGTATGTGGGGTCCTATTAGGATCCTCAAGCTTTCTAATACTTTTTAAGGTCACTATATTAACATTCTTTAGATTTACCTCAAGTTGAGATTGGAAAAATTCCTCCACTTTGAGATTCTAACCAATTGATAATAACTCCCATTTAACTCACTTGGTTCTCCAAATTCTGGATGCTAGATTTTTCCTATTGATATTGAGATACTGTATCATGCTGAAATTGTTTGACATCTTGCTAGAATTGTAAAGTATCAGTAGCAGGAGACTTAACCGTATCCTCTAATGATATACCTAAATTAGTGGAGGAAGCATATGGTGTAGGCTGAAATTGTTATGCACCTTAAGACTTATTTAGGAAGTAGTTATGTTGCCTATTCCCTCTATAATTCATGTTCGGGTAATCTATCTAACTTGGGTTATAGGTTTGAGAATATGGATTGTACTATTAGGAATAGTTACCCCTATAGCATTAACATATTCTATGTAGGTGATAATTACCTTCATTTATCAAATGATTCGCATTGGCAAATATCTCATAAGCTTTCACCTATGCATGTCCTACAATAATCTATTTAACAAAGGATGTTAATTTATCTTAAAAATGTTCTATGGATGAATTATTTACCTCATTTACCTTATAAACATCGTTGTGGATGCCAAATTGTT
This sequence comes from Erythroxylum tenue, assembly GCA_027568955.1. Taxonomy (NCBI): domain Eukaryota; kingdom Viridiplantae; phylum Streptophyta; class Magnoliopsida; order Malpighiales; family Erythroxylaceae; genus Erythroxylum; species Erythroxylum tenue. Next base: position 24,536,328 of record JAOSBM010000002.1, on the reverse strand, counting down.
GGGTATTTGCTATCATATGCTTGATTAAGGTCCTTCCTTCATCAAAAGTCATTTCACCCAATTCTATACCACTTACTGCATCTGCCAAACTCTTATCAATCAATAATCCTTTATATAAATATTGAATAAAGAGTTGCTCCATAATATTGTGATGGGTTCATGATAAATGATTAGTTGTCATTATTTATATACCAATATTTAGTGTGTTTTGCTTGTTATTTAATGGTTTTATAGTCTTTTTAGTACTTATTTCAATTTAAGTGTGTTTGTAGGTGATAATTACCTTCATATACCAAGAGGAGATGTCTTGAGTGAGATTATGGCATGGAATAAAAGAATTGGAGCAATTGTGGACTTACACAACTGTGTGTAATGGCCATAGAAGTCATTGTAAACATATGGAGCTTTAATAACACAATTCCTGCTTGTGTAGAGTTACACACCTATGTATGTTGACATATATGCTCATGTATGTCGCCTATGTAAGTCTTTATAATTGTGCAAATTCATGAATTGAGATTTTTCTAGAGATACACAGTCACCTACATAGTTGTGTAAGTGACCGGGTATATCCTAAAAGCCCTACTTTTATTATAAAAGGGTATTATTGAAGACATATTAGAGGGAGGCACATTAGAAGCATTTTTGAGTTGGCAGAAACACAAATAAGAGGTAGTTCTGAATTGAGGATAAGGAAAACATGAAGATTACATCACAAGATCCGATAGAGAGCATCCTTTAATCCAAATTGCAAGAAGATTCATTAGAGACAAAAGGAAGGTTAAGAATATGAATTCTTTTGTTTATATTATTCTTCTGAATTTTTATTATTGGATTCGTTTTCTATTGGTAAGAACTAAATTTTTTACTGCCTAGGTGTGCTGAACCCTAAGTAGTGATGATAATATGATATTATCATTTAATTTAAAGAAGTTTTATTGAGTGATCTATTGTGATTCAATTATGTTTTATATTCTTGAACTAATATATCCAAAATATTAGATATTTGATTTCATATAATTGAGATTGAGAAATCCTTTTCTGTGAATAGATTTATCATAATTGTAAGGAGTTGCATCCAAACCTAGAGGTAGGTCAATATACATCCTTTAGCTTAGAGTCAAACCTAATAGTAAAATTCACAAATCAATAATGCAATTTTAGGGGTTTTAATTAGAAAGAGATTTCAGTTAATCAACCGAGAGTTAGTTGCTAATAGTCTTTAGAAAGATATTAACATAAGATAGGAATTTCCGTAGTCTAATAATTAATAATTTAATAGCATGATAAAGAGCTGCTGTTTAAGATATCTTTGGAGGATTCATTACCTAAGTACTAATTTGATATTGACTATTCGTAGTATTTTCTTTATCTGAGTTTATTATTGTGTCAAATTTAGTTTAGTTTGTTTTTTTTTATTTTCAAGTAATTAATAACTTGAATCGGCGATTAGATAATAGAAAAAAAGGTTAATACTAATACTTACAGTCCTCATGGGATTGACCTGTAATTACAGTCCTCATGGTTAAAACTTATAAATCTTTATAAGTAAAATAATTCAATCAAGTTTTTGGCACCGTTTCTAGGGACTATATTATTGGGAAACCCAGATTTTATTAATATAACCATTATTATTTTTTTTTATTCTAGTTTATCTGTTTATTTTATGGACTCTTTGGTTTTCTAGTCTTCCACTAAACTTAAGGTCACCCGAGGTAATCCATCAAGCTTAGCAGACAAAGATCAAGATATTGAGAGAACAACTCATAGAAATCTCCATAGAACAAAGCTTAGAGAGTTCAATTATGATCGACAAATAGAGGACTTAGAAGGTCAAGTTGATACTGAAGAATTAGGAAATATGATAAACCAACTAAGAATGATGTTTTATTACACTAGACTGGACTTGATAGGAGCAAAAACTAGGATTGTCAGACCGACTGTTAATGTACCACTTGTAACATCCCAGATCACCCGCTTACAGATATTGTCTGCTTTGGCCTGGCCTAGTCAGGCCCTCACGGTTGGAGAGAGGAACGAAGTACACCTTATAAAGGTATGGATATCTCTTCTTTACTGACGCGTTTTCTATGGCCTAATGGACCGGATCTCATTAGAACTCCGAGGTTAAATATTCTTGGGTGAGAGTCGTTCTAGGATGGGTGACCTCCTGGGAAGGCCTTTGGACAAGCAAAACCGTGAGGGCTTGGCTGGGCCAAGGCCCAAAGCGGACAATATTTGTAAGCGGGTGATCTGGGCTACTACAGGGGTATCAGAGCCAGTACTCGGGCCGGTTGGACTGGCAGGAGGCAAGGCTTTCCCTTACAGACGCATTTTCCATGACCTAATGGACTGGATCCCATCAGAACTCTGAGGTTAAATGTGCTTGGGTGAGAGTAGTTCTAGGATGGGTGACCTCCTGAGAAGGCCTCAGAAAAAGAAAGACCGTGAGGGCTTGGCTCGGCTAAGGCCCAAAGAGGACTATATCTGTAAACGGGTGATAATCTGGGATGTTAAAGTGGTATCAGAGCTAGTACCCGAACCGTTGTGCCAGTTAGACTGGGCCCTAAAGAGGGCTGGGCCCTAAGGGGGTGGAGAGTGTGAGATCCCACATTAGTTGGAGGGGGGAACGAAGTACGCCTTATAAGAGTACGGATACCTCTCCCTTACAGATGCTTTTTTCATGGCCTAATGCACCGGATCCCATCGAAACTCCGAGGTTAAATGTGCTTGGGTGAGAGTAGTTCCAGGATGGGTGACCTCCTGGGAAGGCCTCGGGAAAAGCAAAACCGTGAGGGCTTGGCTGGGCCAAGGCCCAAAGCGGACAATATCTATAAGCGGGTGATCTGAGATGTTACAGTTAATGCCAACAATTTCGAAATTAATCCAAATATCAATCCGACCGTGTGTAACAGTCTGTTCAATTGGATGGGATACAAGATGAAGATCTTAATGCACATATCTCAAATTTTTTAGAGATTTGTGATAATTTCAAGATTAATTATGCCAATGACAACACAATTAGATTGTGACTATTCCCGTTTTCATTGAGGGTCAAGGCAAAGCAATGATTGAACTCTCTGCTTAGATCATCATTTACTACGTGGGACCAAGTAACAAAGATGTTTCTTTAAAAGTACTTTCCACTAGCAAAGACTACCAAGTTGAGGAATGATATCTCCTCCTATTTCTAGGCTAATTCAAAGGCATTATATGACACATGGGAGAGCCTTAAGGAGATGTGGAGGAAATGCCCACTCCATGGTCTACCTTTATGGATGAAAATTCAGACCTTCTACAATAGGCTAAATAAAAACTATAAGGCAAATATTAGATGCAACGGGTTGGGTACTTTGAACAATAAGGCACTCAAAGCAGGCCATGACCTCATTGAAAACATGGTGATGAACAATTATCAATTTTAACTCCTCTCAAGGAAGAGTTAACAAACCAGTAGGGGTGTATGAAGTAAATGTAGTGGTGTAATTGGTGAACTAGGTGGAAGCTCTGAGTTGAAGGATAGATAGACTGACTATGAATCCACATTGTCAAGTTATGTTGTTTGAGGTATGCGAGAACATTCTGGTTAGAATTGTCAAACATTGCACTTTGACATTGTCAAGTTATGTTGTTTGAGGTATGCGAGAACATTCTAGTTAGAATTGTCAAACATTGCACTTTGAACATATCGATTATATGTGGAATGCTCCTAAAACCCATAACAATCCGTACAACAATACTTATAGTCCAAGATGGAGGAATCATCCCAATTTTTCTTGGGAAAGTCAAGGGTAAGCAAGGAATAACCCTCTACTAGGATTTCCATGACAACCACTTGTAACTTAGAAGCCAAATTTAGACTACATGATGTTCAAACTTATTCAACAGTCAAATGCAAGATATCAACGAACATAGGCTTCTGTACGTAACTTGGAGGTTTAGATCGTTCAAATTACAAAATTAGTATTTGTAAGAACATAAGGGAGTTTGCTTAGTACCGCAGAAACAAATCCTAAAGAATTTATAATGGAAATCACCCTTAGGAGTGGAAAAGAGCTTTTAAAAGAAAATGAATCCCAAAAGAAAAGGGAGAATACCAAGAGCCAAGTAAAAGTTGAAGGTGAAGGACACCTTAAAAATATGAAGAAATTTCAACCTTCCATCCCTTATCCTGTCAAAGTAAAGAAAGATCTAATAGATGCACAGTTTGGTAAGTTCCTTGAACTGTTTAAGCAAGTCTAAATTAAATTATGTTGGGCCCCGAACCTTTTTGGTTAATTGAGGAACTGTTCATGATTATTCATGTATAAAGAAATAAGAATTCATAAATTTGAATGAAATAGAAAAGATGGTTTGAGGTACAAGATGGATTATATATGAAATGGTAAAAGTCAAAAGCTGGAAAATGTGTAAGTTCATTGAACATGCTTTGATGTTTTGGCCATAATTT
>JAOSBM010000002.1:24452903-24469019 GCA_027568955.1 Erythroxylum tenue | reverse complement strand
AAAAATTATTCTTTAATTGTTTGTATATATCTCTATATAAATGAAAATAAAAATAAATTATTTTTATATATAAATCACATAGAATAGAATAGAATAAAATATACTAAATAATTAATAATAATATTTTTATATAATTGATAATAAATTGTATACAAATAATAAAAATTTTATTAATGAAAATAGAAAATGTGTAAAAAATTATTCTTTAATTGTTTGTATATATTATTATATAAATAAATTATTTTAAAATATAAATCACTTAAAATAAAATAAAATATATTAAATAATTAATAATAAATTTTATAAAATTAATAAAAAATTTAATAAAAATTTTATTAATGAAAATAGAAAATATGTAAAAAAAGTATTCTTAAATTGTTTGTATATATTTTTATATAAATAAATTATTTTAAAATATAAATCATTTAAAATAAAATAAAATTTATTAAATAATTAATAATAATAATTTTATATAATTAATAATAAAATAATAAACCTCCTGTAATAACCATGTTAATATAAGTGGTATAAAAATCATTTATTATACATTACATTCCATTCCATCCATCTTCTAAACAATATTCCACTACAATACATTATGAACCATTCCATCCCTCCCAAACAACTTTTTACTATAAACCATTTCATTCTAATACATTTCCTTCCATTAATTAACATCCAACCAAACAGGGCCTAAAGGTAAGTACAATGTAAAGAGTGCCTATAGAATGTTAACTACTTTGCCACCGGAAGGAATTCAGTATAGGATAGCATGGCAGCGTGTATGGAGCCTCCAAGTACTGCCAAAGGTTCAGAATTTATTATGGAGGGCAATCAGTCATGCTCTTCTAGTTCGGGTGCTTCTCCAGCAGCGAAATGTTCCTATTGATAGCAGTTGTCCTTTTTGTCATTTATATGAGGAGACTATCTTTCATTGCCATGTTGATTGTGAGGTAGCAAAAGATTGTTGGCTTGTTGCAGGCCTTTGGAATTTTTTGCAATTCTATGGGATTTTTTTAAATCTTGGATTGTACAAGTTTTGCAGGTTAGAGATGCTGATATGGTATGTCTCAGTTTGATGGTGGTGTGGTCTTTATGGGAGGCTTGCAATGATTTAGTTTGGAACCATAAAAGACGAACCCCTGCTCAAATTGTGTATAGAGCTCGTGGGTTTTTGAGCAATTGGTTAGCGGCAAAGGTCACGAGGTTAATTCAGAATTCGACTCAAGTATCTCATTTGTGGATTAAACCAAGTCTAGGAATGTTGAAACTCAATGTAGATGTAGCACTTTTTGGCAATACAAAAGCATATCCCAGTAGGTATGAATGCAAGAATGACAGAGATTTTTGCGATGCATCTAGAAGGAGACTTTGGCATGGCATGAGCTATACTTAAAAGAAAAATTAATCATCACTACAAGAAAAGTAGGAATTAGCGACGAAAATTACCGAAAATAAACCGTTACAAATTAGCGACGAAAATGGGTTTTCCGTTGCTAAAATTGTCAGGAAAAATTTCGTTTCGCGACGGTTCTCATATTCGTCGCTAAAAAATGGAGGGAAACCGTCTCGGTAAAATTTACGATTGAATTTAGGGACGGTAAAAGTTCTCATTGGTAATGACTTTAAAATTGGCTACGGAAGTTTACCGACGGAAAATATCCCAGTCCTAATATCTGGCGCTAAATATGGAAGGAAATCATCCTGGTAAATTTTGCGATGGTCTTTAGTGATGGTATAAGATTCCTGACGGAAAATTTTTTTTTAGTTTACCTACGGAAATTTCCGTCGGTAAACTCTGTTGATAAAAATGCGGGAATTATTGGCAGAATAAAATTTTTTTGAGTTCACCTATAGAAATTTCCGTCGGTAAATTCTTTTTAAATTTAAACTCACTTGACTTCTTCCCCCCACCTACCTACGTCTTCTTCTTCCTTCTTACTGCGTCTCCTCTTCGGTTTCCTTCTCGCCGATTTTTCTATTGTGGACTCCTTTTCTACTCGTCGACGTTATCTTCTCTGGCTATTGTCACCGTGTTCTTCAGTGGAGGTATTTTTGCAACTATTGTCATGTGTATTTTCGTATATTGGGTGAAAGTTAATTTGAGTGTTTGATTACTTTTGTTTATTTGTGTATTTTGTGATTGGAAAACAATTTTAAAGTATAAATGTTAGTGATAGAAGGGACAAGACGTGATTTTAGTTGTAATATTAGGATAAATTTTTGATGCATGTAAGGTATTTGATGAAATGTCTGTTCTTAGAAAAAATGATTTCAGTTCTTCATTTTCAGTTCTTTTTTGGTATGAATTTCATAATTTCAATTCTTTTACTTGAAATATAATATAACTTACATTGATATTTTTGTAATGCATTATGCTTAGATTATAGTATAATATGATATGCTTTGATTATATTATAATATGATTATAGTATAAAATGGATAATTATTTATGAGACATTTATGGCAGTTTAGTGTGAAAGTCTACTGAGAGATAAGAAAACAGCTTGACAAGATAAAAAAAATAGCTTGACAAGATGTGCATATTATAGAATTAAGGAAAATTTTAGCTCCAATAGAGATTTTCTTTGTCTTCCTCTCCAAGCCTTGTAAGTCTAACCTTGCAAGCATTGGAATATAGTCCGAAATATTTGATTTCCCCATCATCTCCAAGCATAAATTTCTAAACTCTAATGTAGCTTTAAAATCTTCCTCTCCTTCTAACGTACGTCCCCACAAAATGCTCATTAGGGCATTCATGCTTGTCATAAAAGCCAATTGACCTATATCTATAGGCTGTCCAATCTTACCATACACATGCCTATAGTCTTCTTAGTCTCTTGTTTTCTCATACCATAACAAGCATCAATGTTTTTGTTACTTAAAATTTCACGAACAAAGACCTTGCGCATCTTTGTCCATTTTAGAAGTGAGAGGTGGGTTATAGTTCGCAAATATTTTGTCTTGGTCTCAAACAACTTCTCTGACCAAGTTTGGGGGAGCTAACCATGAGACACAGTTTATTACCGAGGCAAAGCTTGTAGATAGGTCCATAAACACTAGCCAATTCTGTGAAATCTCGATGAATATCTTAGCCAAGAAATAGAAGGTATCTAACTATTGGCAATCCCTAAGGACCTGGTGGCAGTAGAGCCACATCCTTCTTTATTTTCTTAACTTTCCACAAGAACTAGAATATAATAAGTGTTGCGATTGGTAGGAAGAGATTTAGCAAAGTTCTCACCATGGTGACTTCCAGAGAAACTGAACACTTTGCAGGTAAATTTTAAAAAATATTTTTTTGCAAAAATTACCGACAGAAAAAATTAACCGTAGGTAATTACCGACAGAATAACCAAATATGTTGGTAATTTTCTGTATATTTTACCGACCGAAAAATAATTGTACGTAATTACCGACGGAATAACCAAATCCGTTGGTAATTTTCTGACAGAAAAATCTTCTCATTCGGTAAATTTATCGACCGAACAAAATTTTCGTCGATAAATTTACCTTCGGCCGTATCTCTAACGTCTTTTTCCGTCAGTAAATTCTGTCGCTAAATAAGCTTACCGACGGAATGTGTACAAATTCCGTCAGTAATTTATGTCGCTAAACTCCATTTTTCATGTAGTGCATGTAACTGCGCTATTAAGGGGAATACATTTTGATGTTAGAACAACAGTTCGAAGATGATATGTTGGAAGACTCAATTGGCTAGTTAAAGGAGCTCCGACAACTAGGAAATGTTAAAGAATACAATGCAAAATTTGATATGTTATTGCACAAACTAGTCATATCAGAACCATACTTAGCTTGTTTTTGAAGGGACTGAGACCATAAATGAAATATCATGAAAAGATTTCGAACCTTAGAACCCTACAATAGGTATATGAATCAACAATGAAGCATGAGATTTATATGTTGCATTGCTAAGGATTTAACTGTAGCTTAAGGAATTCTTAGGCAGCTTTATTGCAAAATAATCTTTTAAGAGGCTCTCAAGTAAATTGCCACGTCTTCTAATGAATGTGGGAAAAAAAGAACAATGCAGAGCCAAAGATTATGAAGACAACTATAAGCAGAGAGTTGGATGAGAGGCGAGCCAAAAGGTTATGCTTCAGCTGCAAAGAGTACGTACCAGGCCATAATTGTAAGAAAGAAAATTTTAAATGTACATGGCTAAAAGAAGGAAGATCAATGTGAGGAAGTGGGAATAGAGGAAGAAAATCAACTAACCATATCATTTTAAGTAATGTCTGGTATGGGTGCATTGAACTATTACAAAATGAGATTTCATGCTCACGTTAACAGCAGAACCATACATATGCTTATAGATGGTAGAAACACACATAATTTCATAGATAAAGACTTATTATAACAATTGGAGGAGATTAGACCACCATTACTATTAGTGTAGGGGATGGCCTCCATATTTGATGTCATCAATTGTATAAAAACTTCAGATGGAGAATGAATGGCTAAGTTTTTACAATAGATGAATTGGTAGTTAAAATTAAAGGAAGTGACATGGTCATAGGTACGCAATGTTTATCATCTCTCAGTGATATCCTTTGTAATTACCAAAAGGGTAATATGAAGCTTTAGTGACTGGGAAGAAAATTAGAGTTGCATAATGAAAAGAAAAAGGATCTAAAGGGAGTTCTATAAAAGAAATTGGCAAGGTTCTGGAAGATCAATGATGTGTTATGCAATTGTTTGATAATTTAAGAGAAAAGTCAACAAAAATTAAAGATATGTAATATCATTTTCTATCAATTTGAAGGATCGCTAGCTATTAGAGGAAGAAAAAATTCAATTGAATTTGTTGTTAGATGGATAGTTTAAGGTTTTTCTAAAACCTAAGGGCTTACCTCCTAACAGGTGCCATGATCAACGAATAACTCTTATTGAGGGCGATAAACCTGTTAACTTAAAACCCTATCCCTTTGAGGATTTAGAAAGAAGCGATTTAAGAGCTTGCAGAAAAGATGATTAATCAAGGACCAGTTGGACATAGAGTTAGCCCTTTCCCCTTGATGGTATTCCTTATTAAGAAAAAAGATGGCTCTTGAAATTTGTGTGGGTTATATGGCCCATTAATCAGTGTACAATAAAGAATAAATGATCAATTTTGTTAGTGGAGGAGTTGTTTGATGAGTTACATGGAGTGAACTATCTTTCTAGATTGGATCTTCAAGCTAGGTGTACAACGGAGATGTTCTCAGGACAACTTTCATGATACATTAATGTCATTATGAATTTCTCATAATGACTTTCAGTCTCACAAACACGGTAACAATGTTTCAAAGCCTCATGAATTCTATCGTCAAGTCGCATTTAAGGAAATTTGTCCTAGTACTTTTTGAAAATATCTTGGTATATATATTGTCGAACTTCAAATTGTCCTCCAAATATTGCAAACACATGAATATTGTATATCAAAAATCTCTTAAGTGTTCTTCTGGAGTATCGAATGGGGAGTATTTAGGGAATATAATCAGTGTCTAAAGGGCTTTCCACATACACAAAACAAAATTCAGGCAGTTCAAGATTGGCCACAGTCAAAGGAACACAAAGGATCTCCGGGTCTTTGTGGATATATATTACCAACTCTTCTAAAAGAATGCATTTAATTGGAATGCTGAGGCTACCGTAGCTTTTCAAAAGTTAAAAGAAGCATTATCCTCTACACTGGCATTAGCTTTACCAGACTTCTCCAAATTGTTGTGCGTGAAGTTGACGTTAGTGGGGAAGGCATTGGTGCGATGCTGATACAAGAACGTAATCCCATAGCTTATGCGAATAAAGTTTTATCTAATATAATCGTTTATCTATGTACGAGAAGAAATTTTTGGCAATAGTTATAACCAGACGGCAGTGGTCGCACTATATGACAAGGAGATTTCTTTTAATTCAAAATGATCACCAAAGATGTTGGATCAAAAAATAATGACGCGGTTCTGGCAAACATGGTTGCCTAAGCTCTTGGAATTTGATTGTGGTTTAAGTGTATGAAAAACTTATTATTATTTGATTTCACTTCTGTTTTTCTTTTGTAGTTTTTAGTATTATATTTTGTAACATGGTTGCCTAAGCTCTTGGAATTTGAATGTGGTGTCAAGTTTATGAAAAACTTATTACTATTTGGTTCCAATTCTGTTTTTCTTTTGTAGTTTTTAGTATTATATTTTGTTCAAAAAATAAAAACCTATTTAGTTGAAATTTCTACCATAAAAACTATTAAAAAACTTATTTATTTGAGATTTATAATAAAACTAAAAATAAAAACATAGTTGCAATGCATGGTATTGATAAACGATAAAATCTAAATAGCAGTAACGTAGAAACACATAAAAAAAACTAGAAACGAAGAAACTAGAAACGCGAAAATGTACAACGTAAAAGCTAAAATAAACCAAAAACGTAGAATAACAAATAATTGAAAATGCAAAAATGCAGATTAATTATAAATAGAAAACTAGTAATGTAGAAAAATAAAAATAAAAAACCAGGAAAACCAAAAACGCAGAAAAATCAAACGTTGATGGAAAATATGAAACAAAGAAAACCAAAAAAACACAATATAATTAGAAAAATATAAAATCGATTTCAGAAACTCACCTGGTTAAAAGCCCAAGCTTTCGCTTTCTACATGAATAGAAAAGGGATATAAGAGATGAATTAGGTGTTGGATCTAGGGAGTCCACTTACAAGGGAGATTTTCGTCATGAGCCTAGTGAGAGAACATACTTGTGGGCTTTGATAGCCAAAACCTTAAAGCATTGAGTTTATGGGTCTTTTCCTACTCACAATTGACATCACAACAATCTCTCCCTCAAGTGTGAAGTTCCACGTTGGACTTGGATTCCCTCTTGAGCGAAAGCTTTTTTCTACCTTTTTCTTAGTAGCTCGAGTATATGGTGTCATCAAGAACCCTTCTACTCCACTAGTCAGGGCCTACCAGGAGTCTCTTTGCTCTTCTTTGTGGCGAGGCAACCATGGGAACCATCAAGCCACTCCAATGAAGAGTAAAAAATACAATTGTATTAGTGGATCATTTAATTAAACTTGATTCACTATTTGGTTCATGTATTTTGTTATTTATTGTATTTTTCTTATCCATGTATCTCGCATTTACTATCTTATGTTTTCCAAGAGTTGTGTTGTTTCAAAGAGGTGTCTTATGTATCTATAAATACCATCTACTAGTTTATTTCCAAAATGGGACAAGAAATCCAAATCAAGTGAGTTATTTCGAATGTTTGAGTGTTCTCCGTTATCTTTTTATCTCCCTTATCTATAAAGTGGTATCAGAGCCATATTATTTTGAAGAAGTCTAATTCCGTTGTTGCAATCTCCAAACTCATAAAAGAAAATCATGATAAGTGGTGTCTGTGTATGAAGACGATTCTTGGCTCTCAGGATGCATGGGAGATAGTAGAACAAGGATATGATGAACCAGAAAATGAAGGATCTTTGAATCAATATAAAGGAACACGTTACAAAAGAATCGTAGAATGGATCAACATGCTCTTAACATCATTCATGCGGTATTGGATGATGAAATGTTTAAAAAAGTTTCAAACGCAACAAAATCAAAGGAAGCCTGGGTGATTCTTCAAAAGGCCCATGGAGGAGTTAACAAGGTAAAGAAGGGACGTTTTCAAACATTGAGAGGAAATTTGAATCCTTACACATGAAGAAGATCGAATCCATCCATGACTATTTCACAAGGGTCTTCGCAACTACTAATCAAATGAGGAGATATGACAAGAATTTGGATGATGTTCGTGCTGTGGAGAAAATTATTCGTACTCTTGATTCAAGATTTGACCTTGTTGCTCTGCCTATTGAACAATCTCAAGATTTGGAAGTCATGACCATTGATAAACTACAAAGATCCTTGCAAGCTTATGAAGAAAGATTGAAGCAAAGGTCTCTTTGAAAGACAAGAAGCAAGAATCCATTAGCTCACAAGGAAGAGGAAGAGGAAGAGGTCATATCCAAGTGATTGAGCCCAAGTTTATCATATAAATTGGCTACACTTTCATGATTTTTAATATACTTTTTGACTCTTAATTCCTAATTTTGTGATTAAATTAGTCCTTTACGGTGAGCTTATATTGTATGCAATTTGTTAGTAAAAATTGTTGCAAATTGATATTAATTTCATTATAATTTTTCTAAGGACAATTGATACTACAAATTGTTATTTTATATTGCAGGAGTCAAAAGGATCAGAAGAGTCAAAAGGACGTGAGCTCCTTACCGCACGTCGTGACGCATAAAGAAGAAGATATGTCACGGCGTAAGCTAATTATCTCATCGCGGCGCACCATTATGCAACATCTCACCACGGCATCGATTAATTATTTCGCCGCGGAGAGCGATCCAGAAAGTGCACACCGCGACGTCAATTAATCATCTCGCCGCAGCGAACGGTCGGATATCCGAACTTAATTTAGAAAATTCTCTCACTATTTCAACCCAACCCTGATCCATCCTATAGAAGCCTTGCCAAATTAGGTTAAAGGGGGGATTGATATTCGGCAGCAAGGAAGGAGAACACACCGACTAGACCGACACTTCACCACTATCATTTTTCTCATCTACAACAATCATCCGCCACCGCCGATCACCTCATTGTCAACTCCACCGCCAGTCTCTATCGCTATAGGTGACATCGGAGCTTCAGCAGTGATGAAGAGTTCCAGGGTCATGAACGGCTAGGTCTTCATCCCTTTTGAAAATATAGCAGCGGCTTGAGTTCATCGGGGCTTCAAAGGGGAGTTAACTTTACATTGTCAAGTTTAACTACATATTTGTAAATCTCTGAGTTAGGGTTTACGGTAGTGTAATTAAATCAGCTTGGTTAGAGTTTAATCAAGTGTTGAACAATGTCTTGTGTATGGATTTGGTTATATGTAGAACTTTGATGCTGAATATATGAAGTTTCATATATGTCATTTCGGTGATAATGTTAATACTCTGTTATCTGCCTAGTTGTGTTTGATATTGAGATTATACTTAAGCCAATTTGACCACTTGCATTAACTTGTCCATTACACACACTAAGATGCTTTTAACAAGGTTTTAAGTAATGGAGTTCATTGATTAAAACCTTGGACTTAAAGAGTTCTTTAAGATTTGTTAATCGAAAACTCAGTGAACTTCACTCCCTGAAAATTTGTTTTGAACCATGATAGCCTAAGCTTGTTTTCAAGAGGACTTTATCTCATTCGCTTGTCATTCGAATTTTCAATTTAATTTTCCTAAAATCCAAAAATATACTTTTTATACTTTCTTCTTTAATTTTAGTTAATTTTCCTTAATTCATACCTATGGTCCAAACCCCCCTTTTTATCAACTTAAATTGCATTTTTGACAATTAGGCTAACTTAAACCCCTTTTTTTTGCTTGGTTCCAATTAAGTTAGACGACCCGAGGTTGCATCCTGTATTGCAATCCTTGGATTTTAAATTTTTGACTCGGTTTCCAAGGGACTGATCTTTAGATCGAACGACGGAGCCGATCACCAAGGCTATGAAAGAGGTAGAAATTATCGTGGTCATGATCATGGTCGTGATCGTGGTCATGAAAGAGGCACACATCACTTTAATAGTGAAGAGTCAAGCCAACAATTTCAAAACTTAAGATGTTGTGGAAGCTATTACTAAGAGGAGGAGGAAGAAGGTATGACAAGTCTAATATTCAATGTCATAATTGTCACAAATATGGTCATTATTCCTGTAAATGTTGGAGTGCTACTAGCAACTAAGGAGAAGCTAATCTTGTGGAGATGCAAGAAGAAGAAGAAGAAGAACTACTTTTGTTATTGGCTAACAAAGGAGAAGAAAATAAATTTTTATGGTATCTTGACACTGATGCTAGGAACCATATGAGTGGAAATAGAGAGCTATTCATGGAGCTTGATGAGAAGAAAAAAGGAGAAACCGTTTTTGGCAATAGTTCAAAATTTTCAATTGAAGGCAAAGGTGATATTCTTGTCTTTACAAAAAATGGTGATCATAAACTTATCTTACAAGTCTATTATGTTCCTTCTTTGAAAGCAAATATCTTGAGTATGGGACAATTGCTAGAAAATGGATATGATATCCATTTAAAAAATGCTTGTTACACTTTGAGAAATGAAGAACACAACTTAATAGCAAAGGTACCTATGTCAAAGAATAGAATGTTCAAGCTCAATGTCAATGTTGATCACCCAAGATGCTTGGAGACATATGTCAAAGACTTATCATGGCTTTGGCATATGAGATTTGGTCATCTAAATTTTGGAGGATTAAATTTATTAGCAAAGGAGAATATGATGAATAGTTTGCTTCTCATTACTAAGCCCAATCAATTATGTGAAGGGTGTGTCATAGGAGAGCAAGTGAGAAAGCCTTTTCCAAAGGAGTCCACCACGAGAACCAGCAAGCCATTTCAACATATTCAGGCCGATATTTGTGGCCCAATCAACCATCCTCTTATGGCATAGCAAACTATTTCTTACTCTTCATTGATGATTTTTCTCGCAAAACTTGGGTTTATTTTTCCAATAGGAAGGATGAAGCTTTTGGAGTTTTCCAAAAGTTCAAAGCCGAAGATGAAAATGAGTGTGGATTTGTCATCAAATCTTTGAGGAAGAATAGAGAGGGAGAGTTCACTTACTTGGAGTTCAACAAATTTTGCAAATCTAATGGCATTCGTCATTTTGATACGGCTCCATACTCTCCGCAACAAAATGAAGTTATGGAACGTAAGAATAGATCTATTCTCAACATGACAAGGAGCATGCTAAAGAGCAAGAATATGCCTAAGGAGTTTTAAGTTAAAGCTGTCTATATAGTTGTCCAACTTATCCCCTACTAGAAGTGTTTATGGGATGACTCCTTAAAATGCTTGGAGTGGTAACCTAGTTTTTCTCATTTGCGAATTTTTGGAAGCATAACATATGCTCATGTTACTAAAGAGATGAGATTGAAGTTAGATGAAAAAAGTGAAAAGCATGTCTTCATTATCTATAGGTCTAATTCTAAGGGCTATAAGTTGTTTAATCCTACCAATGAGAAGATTGAAATTAGTAGAGATGTTGATTTTGATGAAGAAAGTTCGTGGAAGTGGAATGTCTCTAAAAATGAAGAAACTATTTCACTTCCTATGATTGGAGATTTTGACCATAACACGCATAAAGATATTCATACTCCTCCTCAATCACCCAATCCTAGAAGAAATGAAAGTCCTCCTCAAAGCTCATCCGAGGGTCCTAAAGGAAGAAGGAGTCTACGAGATCTCTATAAGGCCACGAAGATGGTATAAAATACAACATTATTTTGTCTCTTTTCCGATTTTGAGTCGCTACACTTTAAAGAAGCTATATAAGAAAAAAAAAAGGGAGATGTGCAATGGATGAAGAGATTTAAGCAATTCAAAAGAATGACATATGAGAGCTTTCTACTCTTCCAAAGGGGTAAAAAGTGATTGGTGTGTAATAGGTATATAAAGTCAAAAGAAAGGCTATAGTTAACAAACATGGGGTAGATTATGATGAGGTGTTTGCTCATGTGGCTCGACTAAAGACCATTCGATTAATTGTTTCCTTGGAAACACAAAAGAGATGGAAGATTTATCAAATGGACGTCAAATTGACATTCTTGAACATCTACCTTGAGGAAGAGGTGTTTATCTAACAACCATTGGGGTACTTAGTAAAAGGACATTAAGATAAAGTGTTAAAGTTAAAGAAGACATTATATGGCTTGAAACATGTTCCAAAAGCTTAGTATAGCCGCATTGATAAGTATTTCCAAAGCCATGGATTCATCAAATGTCCCCAAGAACATTCTCTTTCTATCAAAAAAGGTGAAAATGGAAGCATTCTTCTTGTATGCCTATATGTTGATGACTTGATCTTCACGGGTAACAATTCAAAGATGTTCGAAGAGTTTAAGAAGGTGATGACTAAAGAATTTTAAATGAATGATATAGGACTTATGTCCTATTTCTTTGGTATTGAAGTGAAGCAAGATGATGATGGTATCTTTATTTCTCAAGAGGCTTATGCAAGAAAGATTCTTGAGAAGTTTAAGATGAAGAATTGTAAGCCCATTAGTACCCCAATTGATTATGCAACAAAATTGTCAAAGTTTGATGAAGGTGAAAAGGTGGATCCAACTCTTTTTAGGAGTCTTGTTGGAAGCTTGAGGTATTTGACTTGCACAAGACCCGCTAGTCTCTTTGGATTGAGGGTTATAAGTCATTTTATGGAAGCTCTAACTAGTACTTATATAACAATAACTAAAATGATTTTGTGATATATCAAAGGAACTATTGACAATGGTTTACGCTATTCTTCTTCATCTAATTTTCGACTTGTTGGTTATAGCGATAATGATTGGGGAGGTGATGTTGATGATAGAAAGAGCACAAAAGGGTCTATATTTTTCATGGGTAACACTGCTTTTACTTGGGGTTCTAAAGAACAACCCATTGTGACTTTATCTACATGTGAAGTCGAATATGTTGCAGGTACTTCTTGTATCACACATGCAATTTGGTTAAAAGGGTTATTGAAGATGCTACATGTGACTCAAAATGGAGCTACCTCTATTTTTATGGATAATGAATATGTTATAGCATTAGGGAAGAATCCTTTATTCCATGATTGAAGTAAGCACATAAATACAAAGTTTCCTTTCATAAGGTAGTGTGTTGAGAACAAAGAAGTTGAGCTTTCTTATGTGAGAAGTGATAGTCAAGTAGTCGATATTTTTACCAAAGAATTGAAGTTTGAAAGTTTTGCTAAGTCGTGTGCATAGATTGGAGTTACCAAGAAGAATCAAGTTTAAGAGAGGATGTTAAAAAATGCAATTACATTAGTGAAACATTTAATTAAACTTGATTCATTATTTGGTTCACGTATTTTGAGATTCATTATTGGTTCAGCCTGATTCTGTTGAGGCTGGATGTTGTTGCTTGGATCCATTGTTTCGATAGGTTTGAGCTTGGGAGTACCTGCAAAACAATAAGGCACGCCGGGGGTTGATTGCCGGCAGGCCCCTCCGACGCTCAAGTTAGGCTTTTGGTGAAGGTATTGAGTAGCTAAGAACAGAGAAAATCAGGGTATTAGTCTCATACCTGAATCATGGCAAAGTAGTACCTTATATATGGAGCAGCTGCTAGGTTTAGGTCTTTACGTAGATCTTTACGTATGCATGAGAGATTGTCACCTATGACTGGGCTGTTGACGATTAGACCTGGGCCTGGGCCTGGCACTGTCGACCTAACCATAAGCCCCCCTACTCCTCGAGTCTGATCATATAGAGGGGGCGGAGGAGTACATAAAGATTGCGCTGCTTGGTTGTCAGCCAGCCCATGATAGGCCCGTTCAATAGAACGTAGTGATCGAGCTGCCCGATCGGTTGTGGTGAAAAAGTCGACCGATAGATCGGGATGGTAGGGATGACCGATAGATCGTGATGATAGAGATGACCGAGCGGTCGTGGTAAACACCTAATTAAAGCATTGAGTTTAATCATTACTTGCGGCACACATTCATTAAAAATTTGAAACGAGGCATCTTTTTATTTGCTGCGCCGCTGTCATTAACCGTTGTACAGCTGTCAGGTGCGCCTTTCCAACTGTCGCGCCCCTTTGGGTTTCTGACAGTCCTAACGTTCGTGTCCTTTCGACTGTTTTGCCGCTTTAGGTCTCTGGTAACCCTAACGTTCTCCACAGCTCAGATCGTGCCACGCGTCCTTCTTCGGCTAGGATTTTTTCACGCGCCCAACGTTGATTGGTGCGCTTGTTCAGATTTTTGCTATAAATGTCTGGAATCAACACCTACTTCTTGCGTATTCGATTCTCCAATCTTTGCTTTCTCTACTCTTTGTCTTTTTGTTTGCAATCATAGGAATTATTTTTTCCTCCGTCTACATTTTCAACTTTAGTCACCAAACTAGGTGCGTCCCTTCTTTTTTGTACCTTGTAAGTTTGCTTTTCAGTAACCATGTCGTCGACTAGCCCTAGAGATGAGCTTAGACTTAGGGATGATCTTTCATCACCCCGTCGCCCGCTTTCACCATCGGCGGCCAGGGGTCTCAGCGAAAGGGTAAGTACAGTCCAGGGAGTGAAGGAGATAGCGGAGAACAAGCGAGAGACGTTACCGGATGAGCTGCTGGACTTGAGTTCAGATGAGGAAGAGGGGCGGGCTCATGAGGATATCTCTCTAGTTGCTCCTGCAAACCCTTATCATGTCTCGGTTGCTTTGCCGACCTTCGAAGCTACTTCTTCTGTCGATCCGGCTGCTAGCTCTGTGGTGTAAATAGTGAAAATTATGGGCTTGTAAA
This sequence comes from Erythroxylum tenue, assembly GCA_027568955.1. Lineage (NCBI taxonomy): Eukaryota > Viridiplantae > Streptophyta > Magnoliopsida > Malpighiales > Erythroxylaceae > Erythroxylum > Erythroxylum tenue. Next base: position 24,454,665 of record JAOSBM010000002.1, on the reverse strand, counting down.
GAATTTGGCTGTCATAGGACTTGTCAGCACAAATATATCAGAGCCTATAATGGACAGATTGTTTGACTTTGGAATGGAGAAGCTCATTGATGATACTTGCAGTAGATTGGGTAGGAAAAGCTCATCTGGTCGGGCTTGTGACCAGAACAAACGTATGGGGAAATAAAACCTTTCTTATTTTTGTCTCTCGTTTTCTTTATCCTATGAATTAAGATTAGAGATGTGTCGAATAATGGCCAGCGAACGTGCGGGCTCGATACACATGTATCGATCGGACGTGAGGTTCAGAGGGTCATGTTTGCTCGATGAGAAGGAACCTGGCCGACCAATGGTGAGGCCAAGTGATCCAAGATCCTGTCTTGGCATCCTGGTCGAACGATGTCGAGGCCGAGCGATCCAAGATCCTGTCTTGGCATCGCCTGGTTCCAAGATCCCGTCTTGGCAACCTGGCCGAGCGGAGTGATGTCGAGGCCGAGCGATCCAAGATCCTGTCTTGGCATCACCTGGTTCCAAGATCCCGTTTTGGCAACCTGGCCGAGCGGAGCGATGTCGAGGCTGAGCGATTCAAGATCCTGTTTTGGCATCGCCTAGTTCCAAGATCCCTTCTTGGCAACCTGGCCTAGCGGAGCGATGTCGAGGCCGAGTGATCCAAGATCCCGTCTTGACAACCTGGCCGAGCGGAGCAATGTCGAGGCTGAGCGATCCAAGATCCTGTCTTGGCATCGCCTAGTTCCAAGATCCCGTCTTGGCAACCTGGCCGAGTGGAGCGATGTCGAGGCCGAGCGATCCAAGATCCTATCTTGGCATCGCCTAGTTCCAAGATCCCGTCTTGGTAACCTGGCTGAGCCGAGCAATGTCGAGGTCGAGCAATCCAAGATCCTGTCTTGGCATCGCCTAGTTCCAAGATCCCGTCTTGGCAAACTGGCCAAGTGATGTCGATGGCGATCAGTCAGTAGAACTTTCTCCTTGTAACCTATCTTGACGAGACTTTTTGTGCCAAGAAATTTGAAAACCTTTATTGATGATGATTAAGGTGTGGGCCGTTAAAAAACCTGACTGGCAAGACCAGGAAAAAGGTACCCACTACAAATGCGTAAGCAGTGATCAAGTACAAGATAAAAGAAATAAATAAAGCAGGGCTTATCTATTGATAAAACGTCTTTAGGTTTTGAGAACTCCAGGGCCTCGGTAAAGTCTTGCCATTCGTGTCACGCAGGATGTAAGAGCCGTGTCCGGCTTGTTTGACCACTTGATAGGGTCCTTCCCACACTTGTTCGAGCTTTCTGGTACGTTTCTCAGCCGCCTCGGCCTTTCTTAAAATATAGCCGCCAATCTTTATGTCGCTCGGCCTTACCCTTTTGTTGTAAAACCTCGTTGCTTTTTGTCTGATGGCTTCTGAACGAGCGGCTGCCCTCTCTCTATCTTCACTAAGAAGTACTAGTTCTGTTAGGCGGGCTTCATTATTCCCCTCTTCTTTGTAACCCGACACTCTTTGGTTGTGCAGTACCACTTTTACTGGACTAGGGCTTCTGCCCCAAAGGTCATCCTGAACGGTGTTTCTCCAATGGCTCCATTTGGGGTAGTTCTGTATGCCCACAACACTTCATCTAATTCATCTATCCACGTCTTACGTCCATCTAAACGCTTCTTGAGGGCGCTCATTATCTTTTTGTTATTGTTCTCCACAAGACCGTTGCTTTGAGGATGAGCTACTGAAGTCAATTGGAGCCTTATCTTTAGTTGCTCGCAGAAATCTTTGAAC
>JAOSBM010000002.1:24418364-24433401 GCA_027568955.1 Erythroxylum tenue | reverse complement strand
GTAAAACGTCGATAAAACTGTTTGCTTACTCTCCCTTCACCGACGTTTGGTGCGACGTTTTCATAGACGTCACAAAATACTATCTTCGACGTTTGTATAACATTTACGACGTTTATAAAACGTCACAAAATGGGTATTTTTCTTGTAGTGAAAAGAGTTTCTTTTTAACAATATTAATAAAGGAGAAATAACTTCCAAAGATTAACTTGAATTGTTTAGAAAACAAATGGATTTCCTCCCTGATAATTTATTCTTTTTTATCTTTCTTTTAATTAAAAACAAGAACAAATACAAAGATATAAAGAAACTACAATAGTAATGGAACTCACTGATAGGAAATGAAGATCATGTTCCATCAGCTATAACCAACCCTTATATATGAGCACCCCAACATGTATTCTCTTGTTTATCCACATATATCAACAATCACAAATGTTTCACTATTTTTAAGTGACAACGCGTATCGAGTGCATTGCAAAATTCTCCTGACTGTGCACACTAAAATTTGTAGTTATGGTGACTCGGGATCAAATCCACAGGGAATGTTAAATTAATTTGCGTAATGAAATCAATTGAGACTAAGAAAATATAAAAAAGGGGGTTTTGGATTTTAAGCAATTTAGAAATTACAATAAAAGTAAACCGTTGAAAGCAAATTAAAGCAAGCAATTGAAAATGATAAAAACATCAAATATAGGTAAGGTCCGATTCTACAGTCAATCTCAGCCCAAATACAATCAAGTATATTCCATCATCCTAACGTCTTTACACCTCTCTTTGAACTATTGACCTGAGACTAACAGTACGCTCTGCTAATCCTAATTTTCCATTAGGTTGTGTTTAATTAAGATAATTAAACCTAACTACTAAATAACATAGGATACGATCTCTAGATTCAATTTGGAAGCAGCACTACGAAGTTGAAAAGATCAATATAGGCAGTAGCCTTACACATTCGGGATATCTAACCTAAGTTATGTTGTTCCTAACAATTCAAGACCATTAGATGTTACTAACAAACATCAAATGTAATGATTACGGATTATATTCAATATTATAGCAATAGGTTTATAATAGAATAATTAAAACAACGTATTAAGATTATCTACACAAAACCTTATTCAATCAACACAAATAACACAACAATACGAAAAGTGCTTACAACATTAATAGAATGAAATAGCTTAACCTTGACTTGGCTTTGATATCTAAGTTGAATCGATGATGGGAAGTTAACCTTCCATCTCCATCTTTAAGCTCCCACCATCGGCCATCCTCTCCATCGCCACTGTCATTGTTAAAGAACAAAGAAAACCTAAAGAGAAATGAGAGAAAAATGGTTTTGGCTAGGTCTATCCCTAATGCTCATTTCTGCCGCCACACCGTTCCTTATATAGTACAGATTTAGGCTTTAACTGAGGGACACCTAGCCTTCTAGGACACGTGACCTTCTCACGCCTGTGAGTTACTTCTCATAGGTGTGAGAACACCTCATGGCTGTGCATGGCCCTCTCACAGTCGTGAGAGGTGCTGCATAAGCGTGAGAAATATTTTACCATGAGACTTCTTCTTTCTTTGTTCTTTACTTAGCATTCTATCTTGCCTCTTTAATTTTGAATCCTCTTCTTCTTCATGGTCCATGAATCAATAGAATATAGAAATTAAGAAGATGGCTTCAATAAATATGCTTTCGGGTCACTTTAGCTCCTTTACTTCCAAAATGCACCTATAATTAAATATGAGCTAAACTGAGTATCCTAAACATTTATAAGGCCTTAATCACTAAGTGTAGCATATCAAATGAGTCAAAATTTAAACACTTATCAAGTTCTCCCACACTTAGGTTTTGACCATCCTCGAGTGAATCCTCAAAATCAAAATCACAAACTTAAGCTTTTACTCATTTATCATATTTCTTAAGAATAGATAATATTAAGTAAAGATAAATGAATTTCAAAGCCTATAGCAATAACTCAACATTCAAAGCTTCTACTCATGATCAACAAACATTCATCACCCTTGGAAACTAAGTAAACTAGAGGTAGACTTGGATAAAAGGAGTTTAAATAAAGATATTTCCATAGGCACACTCAAGCACCATTCATAATCGCAACAATTCATAACTTTGCATATCATTTCATTTGTCCACCACTAAAAATCACATGCATAATCATGAATCAAAGGACATTTCTAGGGTTGTAATGTGGGTAAGGGTAAGGTGACATATATTTTGTGTAATGTAGCATAAAAGACATCAAGCTAGTGAATCAAAAGTAACACTCAATGAGATATCAAACGCATAAGTTAACATTCATTCAAAACTAGGCACGGTCAGCCATGAAGAATGCAACAACTATATTTCACAACTCAATTCAACTCTCACACCATAAGCCAAATGAACATAACATAAAAAGTGCTCCATCCAAAGCAACATCCTCCTTATATGCAATATATTCAAACACCCAATCAATACAACTTAAAGAGGATAAACTATTAATTAACAACTTTTCACAAAATTGTATTTCCTCCTTGATACTTTCATTCGAACTCATTTTTTTCAAATATAACATTGATAGAAGCTGCATCAATATGGGATTCATAACATGACATTTTAACAAATATAACCAACCTATATGTATGCATACCCCCACACTTAGGATTTTGTATAATCACTGTCATCAGAAGTTAACAAATGCTCCAATAGCTTTAAGGCTTGGGTAAGGCATTTGGTTAGCAGCATGTAATGTTGTTTATACAAAAGGAAAGGCTAATAAAGCTCAAAGGGGTTAGAAAAGGAAAATTCATATAAATGGGTAGGCTATTTGGCTAATGTATCTCGTAATTAATAAAAAATGCCAAATCATTTTCATAAAAATGCATGTGATAAAAATGTTGTCTTGAATAGAAAATCAAAGAAAAGTAAGGATGTGTATGTCATGAAGGTCACATATATAAAAGACAGTAAGACTGATATAGATATGTCAGTCTAATATGGCTTAAAACCTCACTTGTTTTTTGTTTATCACTAGTCACTACTCATGTAAGAATAATGCACATTAACCAATCACAAGAGAAAAAGTAATGCTAAGGTTGCTATGGATTTTTTTAGTCAATTCACACTCTAATTATGACTAAATAATCTTTAAATCAATAAAAAAGAATTTTTTTTGATTTTGTTTGTTTAATTTTGAAAACTGCCTAAGAAGTTACATAAGCTACCATTAAGCTAAAAAACATGCAGAAAAACTAATATCCCCCCCCCCACACTTGAAACTTACATTATTCTCAATGTAAAATCAAATGCAAGAAATAGAGCAGTTTATGAATAAAGTAAATGTGAAAATGTAAATAAATAGAAATTAACTTCCCTTGGGTTGCCTCCCAAGCAACACCTTTATTTATCGTCATTGGCTTGACTTCTTGTTGCGTGCATTAAGTGGAACCAATCACATCGTCCAGCATCAACACCTCCAAATCTTTCGTTTGGAAGCCTTCATAATACAGCTTCAAGCGATGACCATTCATTCTGAATGTCTTGTCAGTTTTGAGATTCCGTATCTCTATTGCACCAAAAGGAAAGACGTGAGTGATAACAAATAGACCAGCCTAATGGGAACTCAACTTACCTAGAAATAGTTTGAGCTTTGAGTGATATACTAGCACTTTTTGGCCCACTGAGAAACTTTTCCTCAAAATCATCTTATCATGAAAAGCCTTTGTCTTCTCCTTATATATTACTACATTCTGATAGGATTAATTTCTCATCTCCTCTAACTTTTAAAGCCGCAACTTCCTATGCACCTCGGCATCATCCAAATTCATGTTGCTTCTTCTGATAGCCCAGTATGCCTTATGTTGTAATTCCATCGGTAGATGACATGGCTTCCCCGTTGAGACTTCATCTTGCCCGTTAGTTTAGGGATGGTAAGTAGTGGAAACTTTGTTAATGATATGATATTTTCTAAACATTGCTTCCATCACCCTGTTGCAAAAGTGAGTTCCTCTATCACTAATGATTGCCTTCAATATCCTGAACCTAGAAAGAATATTATCCTTAACAAAATCAGCAACAACCTTTGCATCATTAGTCCTGGTGGCTTTGGCTTCCACCTAGTTAGAAACATAATCAAATACAAGCAATATATAAGTAAAACCAAAAGACGAAAGGAAAGGTCCTATAAATTCAATGCCCTAAACTAAAAAATTTCATAGAAAAGCAAAGAAGTTTGTGGCAATTGATCCTTACGGGACAGGTTACTTGACCGTTGGCATCTCTCACAGGGTTTGTAGAAAGTATATGCATCTTTGAACAATGTTGGTTAGTAGAAGCTGCTCTCTAGAACTTTACAAGCCGTTCTTTTCACTCCAAAATGTCCTCCGCGTGTATACGAATGACAGAAGGCAAAGATTGAGGATGTTTCATTTTCTAGTACACACCTCCTGATAACTTGATCTATGTAGTGCCTCCAAAGATACGAGTCATCCCATACATAATACTTCACTTTACTCTGCAACTTATCCTTCAGAGTTGTTGACAAACCAACAGGTAATTAGTTAGTAACTAAAAAATTGACAATGTATACCAACTATGATGGTGTTGTATCGAAAAAAATAATTGTTCATCCAGAAAGGGTTCTCATAGAGGGATATCATCTTCTCCCTTTATCAAACAATTGAGATGGCCCACCACCATATTTTTTGTCCCCTTCTTATCTCTAATCTCCAAGTCGAATTCCTGAAGGAGGAGAATCTATCTAATCGACGTTAGTTTTGCTTTCTTCTTGGTGAGCAAGTATCGTAAAGATGCATGGTCAGAACAATCACTTTAGCACCAAGCAAATACGGTCAAAAATTTTCCAAAGAAAAAGCCACAGATAAGAGTTTTTTTCAGTTATGGAGTAATTCAATTGTGCTGGGTTTAGAGTCTTGAAAGCATAGTAGATGGCATGCAAAGCTTTTTCCCACTCGTTGTTCTAGAACTACCCTCATTGCATAATCGCTTGCATCATACACGATCTCCAAAGGGAGGTTCCAATTTGGTGGTTGAATCACCAGTGTGGATGTCAGAAGCTCCTTAAGTTTGTTGAATGCTTCCTTACACTTCGCATCGAACTCAAAGGAAATATCTTGTTGTATAAGCTTGTATACTGGTGAGACTATCTTTGAAAAGTCCTTAATGAACCTTTGATAAAAATCTCCATGTCCAAGAAAAAAATGCACTTCCCTCGTAGTAGAGGGTAAGGTAAAGAAGAAATAAGATCAACTTTAGATTTATCCACTTCAATACCCCTAGCAGATATAACATGGCCTAAACCTATAACTTGATTACATTTTTTCCATTTCAACACAAGGTTTGTTTCTATGTATCGTTCCAAAATAATGGCAAGATTCTTAAGAAGTTCATCAAAAGAAGATCCATATCCACTAAAATCATCCATGAATACCTCAATAATCTTCTCAACATATTCAGAAAAAATGTTTATCATACACCTTTGGAACGTGGCGAGTACATTACACAATCCAAATGGCATTCTTCGTTGATCGAACGTACTAAAGAGGCATGTAAATGTGGTCTTCTACTGATCTTCCAGTGCGATCAAAATCTGAAGATAACCTTAAAAGCCATCTAGAAAGCAATAATAATCATAACCACCCAATCTCTTAAGCATCTGATCAATAAAGGGAAGCGAAAAGTGGTCTTTACGAGTTAAAGAATTCAAGTTCCTATAATCAATACATACTCGCCCCCTAGTTTGCACTTAGGTGGGAACCAACTCACCTTTCTGATTTGTCTCAACGGTGATTCCAGACTTCTTTGTAAACCACCTTAACCTTCCCCACTTACTATCAGAGATCTAGTAAATCACCCCAACATCGTGAAGCTTCAGTACCTCCTTCTTCATAACTTCCATCATTGGAGGATTCAGCCTACGTTGAGCTTGTCTTATGCATTTTGCATCCTCTTCTAATAAAATGAGGTGCATACAAATAGAGGGGCTTATTCCTTGAATTTTTGCAATAGTCCACCCGATGGTCTTCTTTTTCTCTCTTGGCATTTGAACCAGTCAATCCTCTTAATTTGAAGTCAACTTTGTTGAAATGATGACTGGAAGAGTTTGCTTATCTCTCAAACAAGTATAGTTTATGTGTGTAGGGAGTGGCTTCAATTCCAACTTTCGTGCCTGCACATGAGAAGGTAACAACTTCTGGTGAGATTTAGCTAGTTTTATAGAAGTCAAATCATACCTTTTTGGAGAGTTTTCCAATGATTCTAGAGTGGTCACCATTTCCAAAAGTTTTTTCTCCTATATCAACATCAGTGTTGGCTTCTTCTTCCATATCCTTAGTCAAAACTATTTCCAAATGATCATTGCAACTTAATTTGAACGGTTTTTATATTAAAGGATCAATCAAATCAACAGAAAAAAAACAATGATCATCAGGAAGATGTTTTATGGCATCAAAAATTTTGAAATGAATCACTTCCTCATTAAATTCCATTGTGAGAGTGCCCTCATGAACATCTACCTTAGTTTGGGCTGTATTAAGAAATGGTCTCCCTAACAAGATAGGTATCGGATTATACGAAGTGTCATCATTCTTATCCACAACATAAAAATCTGTAAGAAACACTAGCTTATTCACTTGCACCAAAACATCCTCAACCATACCATCAAGATAAATATTAATGCGGTAAGCCAATTGCATGATCACACTCGTTTCTTTTAACGAAGCGAAATTCAAAGAAGCGTAAATTGAATGAGGCATCACATTAATTGAAGCAACCAAATCCAATATAACTTTATTGATCATAGTATTCCTAATTTTGTAAGGAATGGTAAACATACCTGGATCCTGGAATTTTGCAGCCATCTTCTTTCTAAATACTTCATACACATTTTCACCCATCATTGCTTTTTCATCACTCCGCAATTTCCTTTTGTTTGTACACAACTCTTTAAGGAATTTTTCATACCTTAGTACTTGCGAAGGTATGTTGACTTCCAATTTTTCAGAAAGTCTCTAATATCTCTCTGTCCTTCTCCTCCTTGTTTGATTTTGTCAATCTGCTCAGAAATGGTAGAGGATTAGTCTTAAAAATATTGGGACTTTTGAAATTAACCTCCGTACTCGATGATGGATTCTCTTCCTTTTCCAATTCCTTCCTGATCTTTTCCTCGATAGCAATCCTCAGAGGAGTTCTTTTAGGACCCTCAATCTTTTTTCCGCTCCTTAGGGTTATGACATTGACATTCTTTGGGTTCACCTCGGGTTGGGATGGCAGCTTTCCTCCAATTTATGATTCAATATGGTTTGGCCTCACTTCCATCTGACCCATTTGGTTTTCCAAATTCTGTACGCTCACCTTTGTCTCCTGTTAAATCTATTGTATGCCCTGTTAAAGCTATTTTAGTATGCTCTGTTGAAATCGGAGACTGTTAGTAGTAAAAGTCTTAATCAATTCTTCCATGGAATTACTTGAACTAGAAGAAGAGGCTCCCTATGCTCTTTATTACCTTAGTTCAAATCCTTGTGCTCCTTGCAATCGATTCTGGAAGTAATTCTACTGTCTATTCCCTCCGTAACTTAAGTTGGGTGATCCCTCCAGTCTGGGTTATATGTCTGCGAGTACGGGTTGTATTGATTCAGGAAGTTCCCTGTTGTAGCATTTACATGTTCCATACTCCCCTCTTATAGTTTTGGGAACTTATCAGTTGGATGGCTCATGTTTGAACATATTCCACATGCTTTCACTTATGCCTATCCAACTGTAATATGTCTCACAAAAATTGTTAGTTCATCTAGAAGATGTTCTATAGATGAAGTACTTATGTCATTTATGAGTCAAAAATCATTGCAATAGCCAAATTGTTGAGTGTTAGCGGTCATTCGCTCAAGCAGTATCATGCTCCACAACTCGCTGTATCAACCAAACTCCTCTCCATCGGTGGTAGTGCCTTATAGAAATATTGGATGAGAAGTTGCTACGGTATGTTAATGGTGTGGACAACTGGCACATAACTTCTTCAAATGCTCCCAATAATCATAAAGAGACTCTCCATTATGTTGCTTGATGCCACAGATCTCCTTCTAATACTTGTTGTCATTGATTATGGAAAATATTTCTCCAAAAATAATCTCTTTATCTCTAACCAAGTATTTACACCCCCAACTGGTAAATTAAATAACCAATCTTTCGCTGCATCTTTGAGTGAGAACGAGAAGGCCCTCAATATGATCTGCTCGTCCATCACCCTGGGAGGCTTCATGGTCAAACAAACCACATCAACCTCCTTGAGATTTTTACATGCATCCTCGCCTGCAAGATCATGAAACTTAGGCAATAAATGTATTAGTCCAGACTTTAACTCAAAGGTAACATGTTCAACAAAATTCAAAAATGTTATGTGTAATGGTCTTTGAATTAAATCGGGCGCAACCAACTCGCTTAGAGTTCTTGGGTTTTCCATTGTGTCTTTGGATTCAAATTTTGATTCTTTTACTAGAGTTAATCTTGCTTCCTTATGCAATCTCCATAATGTTCTCTTGATTTTCAGATCAAGCTGCTCAAGTTCTTTACAAGGAGATCTGGTCACTATCATACACCAACATTAACAACCGTTTAGAAGAAATTACAAATAGAAAAAAGAAACAATTATAAACAACTATATACGCAAAACAATAGCTAAAATCAAAAACAAAAATTAAACTACCACACTCTCTAGCAACAGCATCAAAATTTGACAACGCGTGTCGAGTGCACTACAAAATTTACCAGAATCTGCATACTAAAATTTGTCAATTCCACAGGAAATGTTCGATTAATTTCTCTAATGAAATCAATTGATGCTAGGAAAATATAAAAAGGGGGTTTTGGATTTTAAGCAATTTAGTAAAATACAATAAAAGTAAACTATCAAAAGAAAATTAAAGCAAGCAATCGAAAATGATAAAAGTGTCGAATATGAGTAAGGTTCGATTATAGGGTAAATATCGACCTAAACATGATCAAGCATATTCCGTAATCCTAATGTCTTTACACCTCTCTTCGAACTATTAATCTGAGACTAACAATATGCTATGCTAATCTCATTTTTCTCTTAAGTTCTGTTTAATTAAGATACGAGCGTTAATTAAACCTAACTACCCAATAACCTAAGATACGATCTCCAGATTCAATTTGGCGACATCATTTTAAAGTGAAAATGATCAGTATAGGTAGTAGCCTCACATGTTTGGGTTATCTAACCTAAATTATGTTGTTCCTAATGATTCAAAACCATTAGATTCTACTAAAAAACGTTAAATGTAACGATTACAAATTACGTTCAACATTATAGTAATAGGTTCATAATAGAACAATCAAAATCAAGTATTAAGTTCATTTACACAAAACCCAATTCAATAAACACAAACAACACAACAATCTAAAAAGAGATTACAACGATAATAGAATGAAATGGCTTAATCGTTACTTAGCTTTGATATCCTCATTGAGCCGGTGTTGAGAAGTTAGTCTTCCATCTGCATCTTCAAGCTTCCACCATCGGCCGTCCTTCCCATCACCACTGTAGGCATTGAAGAATGAAGAAAACCTGAAGAAAAATGAGAGAAAAATGTTTTCTGCTAGGTCTATCCCAAATGCTCATTTTTGTCATCACACCTTTCCTTATATAGCAAAGATTTAGGTTCTAACTAAGGGACGCCTGGCCTTCTCATACACATGAGTTACTTGTCACGGGTGTGAGAATACCTTACGTCCGTGTATGGCTATGCATGGCCCTCTCATAACCGTGAGAGGTAATGTATGAGGGTGACCCATGCAATCCAATATTTGGCTGTGAGACTTCTTCTTTTTTTGTTCTTTGCTTGACATTCTGTCTTTCCTCTTCTTCTTTCAATCTTGTTCTTCTTCATGTTCCATGAATCAATAGATTATGGAAATTGAGAAGATGGTTTCAATGAATATGGTTTCAAGTCACCTTAGCTCCTTTACTTCCAAAATGTACCTATAATAAAATGAGTATCTTAAGCATTTCTAAGGCATTAATCACTAAGTGTAACATATCAAATGAATCAAAATTTAAACACGTATCATTAAGGCTTGGCTATGAAATGTTATTAAGTTAAAGGATTATAATGTGGCTAATATAAAAAGAAAAGGCTAATAAAGCTTACAGGGGCTTAACAATAAGAAAAATCATGTCATTAGGTATATCATTTCATGTTAATTCATGTGATAGAAGTGTGATCTCAAATAGAAAATCAAGTTAAATTTACTAGCTACATGTCTTAAAAGTCACACGTGAAAGAAAGACAGTGAGACTGATATGGATGTGTCATTCTACGAGGCTCTAAATCTCACTGGCTTATATCTACGCACTAGTCACTACTTTTTAAAAGAAAACATACATTAACAAAACATAAGGGTAAGAATACATGCCCAAGCTACCATGAATTTCTTTGATTAATTCAATCTTTAATTATAATTTCACAATAGAAAAATAGAAAATATTTTGTATTTCATTTTTTATTAAAGCATTTATAACGCACTAAAAAACAAACATATGAACCAAGTCACCCTCCCCCACACTTTAAACTATCCATAATGTAACATTAAATGTAAGATATAGATCACTCAATAATAAAAAAATTACAAAACTGCACACAAAAAGGAGCAAACTCACTTTGGGTTTCCTCCTAAACAGTACCTTTGTTTACTATCATTGACTCAACTTAATGCTTTCCTCGTTAAGTGATATAATTAAGATCTTTAGGTACTACCACTTCCACAGTCTCTACTTGAAATTCTTCATGAAATGCCTTTAGGAGTTGATCATGAAGTGAATCACACATTAATAAAACACTTAGTGAACGATATACAAATGCACAAGAAGGGGGTGGGGGTTGAATTGTGTATTCTTTTCGGTAATCCCCTTTTTTAAAAAACAATTTCTTAAAAAGATCTTGTTCTTTTTCAGAACCTTCTAAAAATTCAACGTTGTAGATTGTTTTCGAAACTAATGAGTGAAAATAGTAATATCAACAATGTAAGTTTAAGAGAGAGAGAGAGTTGAGAGATGAGATATGTAGACACAACAATTTTATCCCGGTTCACCCGTAGGCTACGTCCAGTCCTCAGATGTCTATCTGAGATTTCACTATCTCAAAAATTGTTACAAGTATTCTTTGTCACTGAGCCTCTTCAGATCTCGTACACTCAAGTATTCTTTTACACTTAGCCTCTTCAGGCTATCTGTACTTCTTTCAACTGAAAGATAGTCTGAGCTTTGTTATAGAAAGAAATAGCTCTAAGTATTTTGCACAATACAATCTCTCGAATTGCTAAGCTTTTTAAAATTCACTAACTTCTACAGTCTTCAACTTCGACTCATATTTATAGCCTTCGTCTTCAATTGCTTCTTGAAAATCTTTCTTCTTGTTTCTTGTAATTTTCTTCTTTGTCTTGCTCCTTCCGTCTGTAATTTTCTTCTTTGTCTTGCTCCTTCCGTCTGTAATTTTTATCGTCTGTATTTTGCTTCCGTCTATAATTTGGCTCTACGCTTTCTTCTATAATTTGCTTCCACGCTTCCGTCTATAATTTTCTTCTGCGCTTCCATCTATAAATTGGCTCTGCGCTTCCGTCTATAATTTGCTTCCACGCTTCCGTCTATAATTTGCTTCTACGCTTCCGTCTATAAATTGGCTCTGCGCTTCCATCTATAAATTGCTTCTACGCTTCTGTCTATAAATTGGTTCCGTGCTCCTTCCGTCTGTATTTTGCTTCCTCCGTCTGTCTTCTACTTCTTCTCTTTATTATTTGTTCTTCATCAAAATTATCAACGTAAAGTCATTCTGACTTAACAGATCATTCACCGTAAATGTCTTTGATGGAAACAATTTAAGTCTAAAATGATAGGTAAGCACTTTTTGGCCAATAATAAAGCTTTCCCTTGAGATGGTCTTATTATGGAAGGCCTTGATCTTCTCCCTAGTTAAAATTAATTCCAATTTATCTCTACGTTTTCAATTAAAAACTTCATATGCAAAAAGGTCATTCATAATAATCACAAAAACAAAATGGTGATCTTGGGGATGTTTCATCATATAAAAAATATTAAGCACTTGTGATCTTGGGGATGTTTAATCCATTGTGAGAATACCTTCACAAGCATTTACCTAGTTTGGGTCATATTAAGGAAAGGTCTTCCTAATAAGATAGGTGTCGGATTAGAGAAAATATCATCATCCATATCAACTACATAAAAATCTGTTGGAAATATTAGTTCATTCACCTACACAAGCACATCCTCAATCACCACATTTGGATAAGCACTAATGCAATCAACCGATTGTATAATGACACTAGTTTCTTAAAAAGGGAATAAATTTAAAGAATCATAAATGGAATGAAGCATAACATTATTCGATGCTCCTAAATCTAACATGGCTTGCTTAATTATAGTGTTACCAATTTTATAAGGAATAGTAAACATATCTGGGTCCTTACACATAAGAGGTAGTTTCCTTTAGAAAATTGCGAAAAGATTTTCACCCATCATGATCTTTTCATTACCTTTGAACTTTTGCTTATTAGTACATAATTCGTTACGTAATTTTGCATACCTTATTACTTTCTTAATTACATCCATCAATGGGATATTCACTTCCACCTTCTGAAAAGTATCCGAGATCTACTTATCCTTTTCCTTAGTATTTAACCTTGATAACTTGCTTATAAAAGGTGGATGGTTAGTCTTAACAATATTTTAAGGTTCATAATTTACCTTTGAACTAGATTAGGTATCTCTTTCTTCTTCAAGCTGCTTCTCATTTTCCTCTTTATTGGTCATCCTAAGAGTGGTCCTTTTAGGGTCCGTAAGAATCTTACCACTCCTTAAGGTTATTTCACTAACATTCTTTAGATTTATCTCAGGTTGTGATGATAATTTTCTTCCACTTTGTGCGTCTAAATGATTGATAGTAGCTGCCATTTAACTCACCTAGTACTCTAAATTGTGAATGTTAGACCTTGCCTCTTGAATTTAAGCGCATGTATGTTGTTGAAACCATTTCATATCTTACAAGAATTTCATAGTATTAATAGCAAGAGACTTAACCCTATCTTCTATTGATATACCTGATTTAAAGGAGGATGATCTTTCCAACCTAGGTTATAGGTTTATGAATATGAATTGTATTGTTGAGAAAAGTTTCCTCCAAAAGTATTTATATGTTCTATGTTTTCCTGTGGCAATGTTGGGCACATATTTGTAGATGGTTAACATTGGCATATATCCTATAGCTTTCATTTGTTCCTACACTATAATAATTTGCCTAACAAAGTAATTTAGATCATTTAAACAATGCATAATAATGAATTACTTACCTTATTTACTTTGTAAAAATAATTACAGATGTCAAAATATTTGTAATTTGTCGTCATATGCTTAATTAAAGTGTGTTCCTCCTTAGGAGTCTTCCCACCTAATGCTCCACCATTTGCTACATCAACTAAACTACTATTTACAAGTATCAGAGAAGGAGTTGCTCCATGATATTATGATGGGGTAGCTGGCACACTTTCCTTATGCTCTCCATCTTCAATGATGGAAAATACTACTTCAAAAATAGGCTTTTCATTTATGTCAATGTGGTAACACTCCCAGTAGGCAAATCGAAGAGCCGATCTTTTGCTGCACCTAATATGTTCTTAATTATTGATACATTACCCCTTTACACTTAGTGATTAATAATATGAAAATTCTTAAGATACTCATTATAGTTCTTATATGATTTTAGGTACAATTCGAAAGCAAAAGAGCTAAAGTGAGTCAAAAGCACAATCTTTGAGCCGTCTTTTTTAGATTCATACTCACTTGTCTCTATGGAACAAAAAGAAGGATTAGAGCAAGAGGAGATAACAAAATGTATGAAGATGAAGAGTATACATTGTAAAAAAACAAGGTAAGTCATGAGAATGCAAGTCACGACGATGACACAAAGTGTGATGGGCATGACTAGTGATGCACGGCCATGAGACAACATGTCATGGCCATGACTCACCTTGCATAGGCGTGACTCAAGTAAAATTGATAGCACGATATAAAGCTAGTCAAAATGAACTAGACTACTACTATAGCAGTGGCGAGTCTAGGTCAATCCTACAGAGAGTGTATGTACAGTTGTTAAAATGAAATGAATTGGTGTTTTAGGTTTGGGGGGGGGGGGCGGTTGGTTGGTTTATCAAACAAGAAAATAAAGTAAAACTATTCTAATGAAAAAAATTAAAGAAACATTAAAAATAATGAAAGTGGTGAATTTGTTAGGAACCCATTTATTTGGTTCTATCTCGACCTACACCCTAATTAAACATATTTCTTTAATTTGTTGTACTTTTACCTCTCCTTGAACTATTGGTCGTAGATTAACAACAAGCTTTATTAATCCCGGTTTTTCCTTAGGTCCTATTTAATTAAGAAGAGCTCATTAATTAACCCTAGCTATCGGATAACCTAGGAGACACCCTCTAGATTTAATCGAACTGCCGCCTTATGAATGAAAAAAATAGATCAATCTAAGCAATAATCACATAAGCTTGAATTATTTAACCTCAGTTATGTTATCCCTAATGGTTACGAATCATTAGTCACTACAAATGAATCGAAAAAGCAACGATTATGTATTGTATTCAATTATAGCAATGGGTTCTTACATAAAAATTGTTGGGCCCCGTTCCCGAGCCCCGACCTTGGTGCCGAACCCCGTTCTCGGAACCCAACGATCCCAAACGCAGACAGAAACGCTAAGCAGTCCCAAAGTACTTTCTCTAAGCAGTCTCAGCTTCCTCGGGATCAGCAGTCCCAAAGAAATCCACTGCCCCGTACTTTCTTAGCTTATCAAACTACTTTCTCTTCTTTACCGGAGCCGGGACTGAAGATTGTGGCATCTGTCCTACTGCTTGAACAAATGCCTGAGTGAACGCCTGGAACAACCTCGGATCCAAGGCAGGCACTTGTTCCGGCGGAACAGGCGA
>JAOSBM010000002.1:24405843-24418264 GCA_027568955.1 Erythroxylum tenue | reverse complement strand
AATTTATAACGACTATCTAGGGTTTAGTGGAAGAACCCTCCGAGGTAAGAGGATCAGGATCATGATTCAGGTTTACTTTTCAAGAAAGTTGGGTTCCGAAAGCGGGATCCAACACTAGTACTGTTGCATTAGAGCAACAAATAACTATGTTGACATCTTTTGTTAGGCAAATGGTAGCAGTGGTTCTCAACAAGTCAAATTATATGGAATTTGCACAATGGTAGGACATCCCACTGATATGTGTCCAACTTTGCAAGATACATCTATAGAACAAATGAAAGCTTTTGGAAGCTTTTTGAGTCAACCACAAAGGAATCCTAACTACCTATATGCATAGAACTTAGGATGGAAGAATCCTCCATTCAACACCTATGGACAGCAAGGACAACAACAAGGTTCCTATCAACAACCATATCAAAGACAACCTCACCATCAAGTTTGGGACCTTCACTAAAAGAAATGATGAAAATGTTAACTCAGAATACCACTCAGCTCCAAAATAATGCCATACAATTCCAACAATAAACAAGAGTTAGCATTCAAAATCTGGAAAATCAACTAAGTCATATAGCTACTATGGTGAGCCGATTAGAGAATAAGAATTCGGGTAAGCTTCCTTCTCAAACAATTGTAAACCTAAAAGAGAATGTAAGTGCTATCACATTGAGAAGTAGTAAAGAAATAAAGGCACCACATAAGTCTCCTGTTATTGGCGATGATGAAGAATCTGAAAAAGAACTTGAAGTGCCTCTAAAAGAAGTAGAAACGGGAACTTAGGTAAATTCTAAATCTCGTATGGTTAAATATTTTACTAATACTTTACTTCTTTTTTTAATAGGTTTGAAAGAGGAGCAAGATAGGGATATTTTGGAGATGATCAAAGAGGTAAAGGTGAACATGCGTTTAATTGATGCCATTAAGCAAGTTCCTCGATACGCCAAATTTCTCAAGGAGTTATGCACATCTAAGAGGAAATTGATGGGAGACGAGAAAGTAAGTGTGGGGGAGAACTTGTCCACAGTAATTCAAAGAATGCTTCCCCCAAAATGTAAAGATCCAGGAACGTTTACAATTCCCTGCAAAATTGGTGATACTAGATTTGAAAAAGAAATGTTAGATCTAGGAGCTTCAATTAACATTATGCCATATTCCATTTACACTTTATTGAATTTGGAACCGTTGAAAGAAACACTTGTTGTAATTCAATTGGCTGATAGATCTAATGCTTATTTCGAAGGGGTTGTAGAGGATGTTTTAGTGCAGGTTAACGAATTAGATTTCCCAGCTAACTTTTATGTGTTAACAAGGATGGAGAACCTTCGTCTAATTCTGCACCTATCCTTCTAGGTCAACCATTTTTGAAGACATCAAAGATGAAGATTGACGTGGATGCAGAAACATTAACTATGGAGTTTGACGATGAAATTGTTCAGTTTAATATTTTTGAAGTTACGAGGTACCTTAGTGATGTTCATTTTGTTTTATCAATTGATGTCATTGATTCTTTTTCTTAAGAAATTTTTTATATGGATGGTAAAGATGAGTTAGAAGTGATTCTTTGTATAAGTTTAACAAAAAACATTTTGCAAAATTCTAACTTGCTCATTATAGATGAAATGGAAGAAATTGTACTAGCACTGCAATCACTGCAAACAATATCAAAAAGGTAAATATTTTAAAATATTTAATTGCCAATATCTAATACGAAATCTTTACCTTCGGTTGTGCAAGCACCTATAATTAAATTGAAGCAATTATTGGAGCATTTAAAATGTGTGTTTTTGGGAGTAGCAGAAACACTTTCGATAATCATAGCAAGGAACTTAACCAAGCTTCAAGAGAAAAAAGCTCATTCGAGTGCTTAAGGATCACATCACAGCTATAGGGTGGACCATAGCTGACATCAAAGGTATTAGCCCTTCAACATGCATGCATCGAATTCTATTGGAAGAAGGATTTGAAGAGAATCACAAAGAAGATTGAATCCTCCAATGATGGGAGTGGTAAAGACGGAGACCTTAAAGTCACTTGATTTTGGTATTTAGATATCAACATTCAGGTTAATACTTACTCCTAAATTGCAGAGGCACTTTGTGAATTCAAGGTCACCAACCACCCAGGGTATTGTAAAACTCCCTGGATCTTTAAGCTTGGACGACATCTAACTAGTGACTATGGAACTATGGGTGCTAATTAAAGCTACCTTTTGGTTCTCTTCCCATTTATGCTTCTTTGATAATATGTCCTTTAAAATTTTAACATATTTGGGCATGTGTTCCAAAGCCTTGACAAATGAAATATTTATTTGCAAAGTTTTTAGTTTTTCTACAAACTTCGTAAATTATGCATCTAATTTATTTTTTTGCAAACATTGGGGATATGGAACTTTGGGTGGGCAAAGTGGAGGAGCAACATAAGGTGGGTACTAGCTTATATTCACTTTTGTCTCCTTTTTTTGGTCTTTCTCAACAGGAGGAGGGGTTGCAACTTTTGTATTGTGGATGGTTCCAGTTCTTTCTCACTTCAAAGTGTGATAACTTTAAGTTGCTCCCTCGGTTTTTCTTCAGAAGTGCTTGGGAGATTCCCCACATTTCGCGAGGACAGAATGTTTGCCAACTGGCTCATTTGAACCTCTAAATGATGTATGGAGGAGGCACGATTCTTTGTTACTTTTTTAATCTACCTTCCATATTCTTTTGAGCATCATCTAGGTTTCCAAGATTTTATCCAATTTAACGTCCATGAAAATTGGTTTTCCCTGCTAGAATCCTAGAGGCCCTACATGTCGGAATTGACCTCCCATATTATTCAACCAAGAGAAGTTAAGGTGATTTCTCCACCCAAGGTTATACATGTTTGAATAGGGATTGTTCCCTCCACCTTTACTGAACTGTGCTCCCATATAGTTAACTTGATCTACTTCTTGGTCCTTCATCAAGAAGAATCAATAATGTCATGGTTGTCCTGTCCATATAGCTCACACCTTCTCTAAATAGCTTTTACAGGGGCTTAAGAAGAAGCCTTCATATTGCTTAGTTTTCGAGTCAAATTGTTGATCTTAGCCTGCATCTCTATTATTTGGTCGACTGCTATAGATCTTTTATACTTTCAGAGGGTTATATGTTGTCAACGTTGTTCATTCATCCACAAACAGCTATTACTGACCATTTTTTCCAGCAACTCCTTCGCTTCGGCAATAGTCTTTTGCATAAGCGATCCGCTCGATGCTACATCTATAATACCTCTTGTAGGTGGATTGACTCTATTGTAAAAGGTTTGCAAAAGAAATTCTTTTGGTAGGTTGTGGTGTAGACACCTCCTTTGCAACTCCTTATATCTCTCTCACTCCTTATAAAGTGACTCCCCATCACTCTGTTGGTAGTTCATGATTTCTTTTATCATCTTCATCTTCTTAGTGAGGGGGGAAACACTTGTTTAGGAATACACGTATCAATTGCTCCCACGTTTTGACATTTGAGGGGCTGAGCGAGTGATACCAAGCTTTGGCTCTATCTCTCAACGTGAATAGGAAATGCCTCATTCTAACAACGTCTTTTGACATCCCATGATATCGGAAGGTATCACATATTTCGAGGAAGTTTACAATATGTGCATTGGGATCCTCGTTAGTCAGTCCATAAAATTCAACATTCATTTGAAACATATTCAATAGGGCCAATTTAATCTCAAAAGAAATAGCTTGAACTGGTGGTCGGCTTACTTCTTAATTGGCAACGTTGAACCCCGATCTTATGAAGTCCATAAACGTTTGCAACTGGTTGCCTTGATGTCCTCCTTGAATGAACTCGTGCTGAAATTCTTCCACCATTGATTCCTCATTTTCTTCTTCTTAGCGTTTGGCCCATCGAATGGCTCGTTCTATGCGAGTGATATCGAGTGCTAACGTTTTCATAGTCTGACTTGTTTCGAGTAACTCCTGTGTTAATGCAATTACGCGGATACAAGAGTAGTGAAAACGCCTTAAACTACAAGAACTAAACTAATCCTATTACTTCCCGGCAACGATGCCAAAAACTTAGTGATGGACAAGTTTTACAATTTATAAGCCCTTAAAATATTGCAAGTGCACAAATCGTGGGTGTAGTATGTGAGGTGTCGATCCCACAAGGAGTGGTGAACTAATTCAATTCTAAGTTATCTAAGGCCCTAAGAATTATAAAAATGAAAATAAAAAGTAGACAAAAGAGTAAACATGTGAAGATAATTGGAAGAAAATTAATTTGTAAATTAACACGAAAAGAAATTAAGTTGAGCTATACGAAATTCACAATAAGAAATCACACAAGAAGAAGTTCCAAATTATGAGAGAGGGGGTTTTCCTATCATTAATGCTAGTCATTTATGTGTTAATAAGGTGTCGGTTCTAGACTATCGAAGGGAGGATTACTCTCTCTCAAGTTATAATCACAAACCCTAATTAATAATAGCTAATTAGGTTAAATACTGAACATGTAATCTTTCAATTATGAACAGCTCTAACCCTAATCAGTTCTTAAGCTTTCTAAAAAAAAACCAGGTCTCGCACGAGATCTCTCTTCGTATAATAACTGATTTGATTAATTGCGTGATCTATTAGATCGCTTAACTCTCATTAACCCAACCTAATCATTTTGCATTCGATTCACTCTCTTGATTTATTACAGAAGCATAAAGTTACAACAAATAATCACAACACCCAAATGATTAAACACAAAAATATCTAGATTAACATTAAATTAAGTCAAAATATCTAAAGAAAATTAGAACATCGTGATCAAACTCAAATCCATCCACATATTCATATCCATCTCAACATTCAAAGAAAAAGAACATAAAGATGAATGAAATTCACATTGGAAAAGGATCGGGATGCCTCGAGAAAGCAGCAGCAGCAGAAGGCAGCTTCTCTCTTCTCTTCTTCCTCTTCTCTCTCTTCTTTTTCTCTCTTCTTGGAGTTTTCCTAAAAGTGGTAGATTAGAGAGTTACTTTTTAGGTCATTTATCTTTCCTTATATAGTATTTTTCATTTAAGGTAAGCCCTAGGGTCTTTCTGTGCGCAAGAAGTCTGAAAAGTCGCTCGAAAACTTAAGTCCAAAAGGTTGTCCACGTCTTCTGTCGCGCAAGCCACAATCGTGACCCAAGATTTTGCTCTCTGTCACGATCGTGGAAGAAGAAGCCATAATCGTGGAAAACTTACTAGACTTCTGACACGATCGTGGCCCATATTATGGCCTTTCTCCGATTCTCCTCCGTTCTTCGATATTTGATCTAAAACATTAACAAATATGTTAAGGTACCTCAAATACACAAAAGTGGCTAAGGTCATTAGGGATGGGGATTGGCATGGTAGGTATGAAAGGCTTCTATCATATAACGGAATCAACCCTAACCTGTAGACCAAATGTGGACCAGGAAGACAAAATAACTTTGGGGAGACATAGCTTTAAAGCTTTCACCAATAAATCTTGTCTGTCCTAGAGAAGCGTAGTTTGGTTAAAAAAATAGCTCTTAAAAGCTCATTTATATTTTCAGTTGGCAAATTAGAAACTAACTTTAAACCTTGGGAAAAGTTAAAAGGGATTGAATAGATAATTACTTATGTCAGTTTTGCAAGTAAGTCCTTGAAACACGAGAATATCTTCTCCTTCAGTGTGTCACAATACTTAGTTTTCTAGAGCCAGGCTTAGGACAAACGTAGAGAACTATAATTTGGTCACACCTTAGCATATTTCTTATCATGGGTTGAAAACATTAAATTCACCTGAAAAGACAGTGCAAGTGGGGGAGATTATGCTTTATAGAAGGAGAGCAGCCAAAAAGATAATGAAAGATATGAGCTTGCTTATAGCTGAGAACTGAAAAAATATCACATGAACGAGGAGCATATCCTGGCTCCAATAAGGAGATTTTCAATTTGTCGTAACTGTTTTTGGATTAACTTAAGACAGTAACTTCGAAAGTAGCTTTAACTAATGTGATATTTTTTAATCTAATTTCTTTTATTTTTTTTTAAACTTCGCCATAAATTTTTTTTGAAAGAGGTACGAACGATTGTACGAAACTTGTTAATAGGCATGAGAGGCCAACCATGACAACGGAAGCGGAAATATGGAAGCACTCTATCTTATCCTCTCAATTACCTCCACGTTTCTCACCTCCAGCCTTTTATCTCTACTCCTCCTTATACGTACTATCTTCAAGCGCCTCCGTGACGTCTCCACTGCCTCGGCCGTCAAAACTTCACCGCATTCGGTCTATCTCTATGAAGGCACAGTTTGGCACGAGCGCCGCCGTCCTGTTCGTCACTCGTTTCAGTACTCTGTCCGCTATGCGCTTTTTGACCTCGACCACGCTCCGCATCCCCCTCCCGACCATCTCTCCGCCGATGACGCTCGACGGGTTACCTGCACCGATGGCCCAGTGTTAGTAACTGCTTGCTCTCGAGTTTAAACACATTAACAAGAAAACTTTGCTTTACAATTTTAGCACGTTGCATCATAAATATCCGCTCCTTAATTTGAAGCTCAGTTGAAGCAGAACTTTCTTTAAATGCTCAGTTTCGATTTATGGATTCTATTAACGCACAGATTTAACCTGTAAACTTTGGATTATTTGTTTCTTTAAGCGATGAAGCAGTTGCGTTAATTATTAATGTAGTTAAGGAAATGATGAAACCGACTAAAGAGCTTTGAACTTTTGCACTAAAAACCAGTTTCCTGTAGAATAATGAAATGAAATTAACATTTTATTTATTGTTGGATTCTGGTCTATGTAGTTTACATACATTCTGCGACCTCTCCTGTAAGTTATACATTTTCATTCTGTTCGCGCAAATGCACCAATTACATTTTACCCAATTGCTAGTCTTAAGTTATTTTATATAATCGCCAAATGTTCATTTCCGTTCAAATGCTTTAATTGTTGAAGCTGTTCTTCCACATTCTTTTTATGGTTTTGTGTCACTCAAATCTGTCCTTCCACAACATGCATTTCAACTAGCGATTTCCTTGAGCTTCCTAATTTGTTTGGAATTGGGCAATCCTTTTGCAGCCTTCTGTTGACAATACCTTCTAGTGTGGGTTATGAGCAAAATCCACTGAGCTTGTATTATTGCTATGACTTGGATGGCACTGAACAGCATTTGTCAAGGTGCATAGCTGAGGTTTGTGCTTGAAAACTAGTCGCTCATTTGAAAATCCTTCTATACTGTACACTTCATATAAGGCCATCTTTAGTTTCTCCTACAGTAAACGAAGTATAGCGCAGATGTTCTTTTGCCTTAAATGGATTATAATGTCGAAGCTGGTAATTCTAAACTCAGAAGCTAACATTTTTCTAGCTGTTATAGTCACAATGAATTCGTATTATTTTGGACTGAGGGTCTAAACCCTCTCAGAAGAGCAACCCTTAGTCTTTACCACGAATTGGAGCCTTTGAAGAGAAGAACTAAACACATGAATAGTTCACTGTTTTCTTTTTAATTTTTTATACTTAGACAAGTGAATACCTAGATCTCTTTGGCATGATTGCAAAACTTTTGTTGGTATTTTATTGCCTCGGAATCTGAGAGCATCACAGCTGGTAGGAATCACGCATCATGTTCCTGTTTAATATCTCTTTGGTTTGAGTTTTAAAACTATGAAATTCTTTATGTACTAGACTTCTTTGCTGATTTTGTGATTCTGGTTTAGGTAACAAATACACCATGGGGAGAAAGGGTTAGGTTTGTTTTCAATCCAAATTCAGATTTAGTGGCAAAGCCGTTGCATGTCAGCCCATTCATGGTATATCTTGTTCTTGGCCTTACTCTTTGTAGCTATTCGTTTTTCATCATGTTAAGTTGCTTATTACATGCTCTTTGTATGTTGTTCCTGATACTTTTCAACAGGACAAATGTAATGCATGTTTACAGACCTATTGATTGATTGACTCTCATTTTCTTGTGTCAATGAATTCATTCAATCCAAAAGCTTTAGCTTTTTGACAAAGCAGAAAAATATTTTAAAGACTTGAACATATCGATTTTCCCTGGTTTGAGAACTTCACCATCGTTTTTGTGCTTTCCATGACTGAAGCATATTTATTGTACCCGACATTTTTCTTTTATCAATTAACTGGAATTTTAGGACTTGTTGTCAGTTAGCAATTTCCTAGTCTGTCATTAGCACATAGCTTTTATCACGTAGGGTCTGTGCATGTGTTCTTTCTGTGACTATTGTTTTGGGAGGCACTCCTATGACAGCGCATACTTCCGTAGGGGATCTAATCCGTGTCAAAATTAGACAGCGCACATTGCCTTTGTATTCATACTCATTCCTTCATCTTCTCATAGTAGTTTCAGAATTAAGGAAATCGTTGCTCTTTAAAATAATATTTTGGGAAAGTGCAGGATATGCTAGGAAATTGGAGCATCAGCACAGCTGTTCCTGGAGATAATTTATCTGTTTTTATATCTGTTCAACATCCTGAGCTAGGTGACTATTTTGTGGCTACGCTGAAAGCCAAACGAATATCCTCAGTTCTAGTCTCTGATCTGGATATGTTCTTCTGGTTGATGCCTCATAAGGTTGCACTCTGGATTTATTGGCATGTAAGTCGACCTACTGAAGTAACACTAGTTAAATTCTTGATTTAGGGATTATTTCTTTGTACTCAACTCTTCATCCTCTATTTCACTTGCCTAAGGCCATTCACGAAGAGCCCAGTAGAAGCCAATGCATGAATTTGTCACCTTGAGGATCCATGAGACAAAATTCTGGGCATAAAGTTAGCCAAGCAACTTTGTCATAGGATTTTAGTTAGTCTACGTACGTGCTGTATATATAGATGGTCCAGTTTTTGTTTGTAGAAATTTTCTTAATAAGCCTGGTTTTTGGTGTATCAAAATGATTTTGTGATTGTAGCAATCCTTGTTTTCTTTCTAAAAGAAATTAATTTTCTAGTCCTGTTTCATTCACCATATTTCATATTTTTTATTTCATGTAGGCTCTTAAACTTTGGTGGAAAAACGTGCCATTTATTCAGCATCCAAGGTGTAATAATCCTGCATATCGGGAGGAAGCTTCTATACGTGATCGAAAACTTCAATGTTGTAAGGCTGTTGAAGGGGGCAGCAATGGAAGTTTGAGACCGGAAGAAGGCCATCCAGGAAATTTGGCTGTGCGTTCATTCAAGTGGAGGGATGCTAAGTGGCCTTGGTATTGAACTATGAATATGAACACTTACGAAATATATAACTTTGTTAGTAAATGTAGTTTTTTAATAAATTTGTTTTGCCAATTATTCAAATAAGAAATTTCTTATTATTAATAATTCTCCGTAAACAAGTGGTAAATTATAGAATATCACAAAGAATAATAGTTGCAACATACCTCTTCCCTACCCAGCCTTTATTTATGAGTTGTGATTTATGTAAAGTTGTGGAAGTAGCTAATCCCTTTTATGTATTCTTGTCTGGTCACGTCATTTGTTTCCCACATGACAGTTTATCTCTTTCAACCCCAACCTTTTGCCCTCTTTTTCGTCCTGAGATCCTCTGGCTCGGGTAGCCTGGCCCTACCTGGCTGAGACCCTCTGGCACAGGGTAGGGCCAGGTTACCCGGGCCAGAGGATCCCAATTAATGGATGACTGAGACCCTCTGGCACAGGGTAGGGTCAGGCTACCCGGGCCAGAGGATCCCATCCCCTCTTTTTCTGCTTTCAGTATTCTTCTTTTCATCTTACCCCAACTTTGTGTGACTTGTCCTCTTCTCGTACCTAGGTTGTCTCTCTACCTTCACCACCTTCTTGCGACCCCTGTCATTCCTTTCCCTATGACTCCTCCATCTTATATTCTTCTTCCTCTAGTCTTGCTTCCTCTTATCTAGTACTTCCGTCCTCCCTCCCGCTTCCCCAAGTTCCTTCTTCCTCTTCTCATTCTCTCCCTTATAACATTTCTTTGTTCATGGTTGTCAGTGATGACTATCTTTTCCACTCGTTGAGGGTTTTACCCCTCCTCTTTTAGACGGTATTTCAAAGATCTCAAATGGTCTTGTATTCCTTGTTTTTTTTCTTTTTCTAGCCCCACTAACTTAAGAATAAGACCATTTTACTTGGAACAACAAACAACATGATAGTCTTTTTAATAGGGAAAAGCTGAACAAAGCATTTGAAAATCAATCACCTTTTATCTAACTATAGGAATATTGAAGTTTTCTTGGGTCTTTTCGAAAGGTCCCAATATTCTTCTTTATCTAATGAGCATGAAGTGTTCATATATTTTGCTTAAAATTTTCTTTATGTTTTTATCCAAATTACCTTGTTTAAATTGGATTTATGATTTAATGTTCATAAATTATACAATATTTTATTTTTCACGTAAAGAAGTTTCTTAAAGAATAATTTTGGCCTAAAATTAGAGGAATTTACAAGAAAATTTGTAAAGAAAATGAAATTTTTGGCTAAACACATCCTGGGCACATTTATGTGCTAAGGCATGTTGTCCATTAGATAGAAATAAGCGGTTAAAAGATTAAACACGGTTTGACACATGATTGTGTGTCAAAGTGTGTTCCGTACTAAAATTTTGATGAATAAGATATAACCTTTGACACGCTCGAGTGAGAACTTGTATGACGTGAAGAAGGAAAAAAAAAAAGAAAAACAGAACCTTCAAGAATGAAGCCTTGGCTGAGGAGTGAGTGCTTTCAGGAGTAATCTCCTACGTTAGGGAACTTCTTAGCCCATACACCGAGAGGAGATAATTTCAATTATTACTTTCTTTATTTTGCATGTTACTCGCTCAGTCTCATCCAAGTCACAACTTTCGAGGTTCTCTTCGGATTGTCCATGCATGTCATGCCTAGCTTAGGAGGTGCAGCACAGTCATTTCTTGGAGGCAGTTTTCCTCTTGGCCGTTCTGGGGCCATGGCTATGCTGTTTATTTATTTCAGTTTCTCCTAGGCTTGCTAGCTACGGGTTGGAATGTTTTAGTTAGGCTTTCTACCTGGATTTTGTATGCTAGGGCTTTATTTGGCTATGTTTCTTGATGTTATTGTTGTTGTTGTTGATTGAGTTTCGGGTTGCTTCTTCCACTGCTGCTGTGTTCCTTAGTTTATTTTAGTTTGCCCTGAGGCTAGTTGCTAACTTTAGCTGGATGAGCCTTCTGTGGCATAGTCCGTGAACTCTTTGTACATATTTTGATTAATTATTTATTTTTCTGAATTAACAAAAAAAAGAAAAACAAATTAGAATATAAGCATTTATAGCATATGTTCTACATAGGAAAGATTTGTTGGGAGAGATTGTGATACATGACTTAGCATATGACCATTTTGAAGATTGTGTTTGCTGTAGAAAATTCATTTTATAGAGAGGAAAAAACATATAAAGTTAAGGAGTCTTAGTTTACTTTAACATATTTTTATCTTGTAATTGTGGTTTGAGCCATTTAGGGATGAAGAGCAATACACATCTTATGTTGGATCCCGTTTCCGGAATTCAACTCGTAGCAAAACACCATCATACTTAAGCGTGGTTCTTTGCAATCTCTTAAGAAATCATGAAGCTTTAGGTCTTGTACCATTTCTATAATCCTTTTTCCATAACACATCTCACTTTTATATGTATTACAATTCATGATAAAAATTCATCATTTCGACCTTATCCATACACAAGTTCATATTTCTGCTCAACATCATCCATA
Source organism: Erythroxylum tenue (assembly GCA_027568955.1). Taxonomy (NCBI): domain Eukaryota; kingdom Viridiplantae; phylum Streptophyta; class Magnoliopsida; order Malpighiales; family Erythroxylaceae; genus Erythroxylum; species Erythroxylum tenue. Next base: position 24,406,582 of record JAOSBM010000002.1, on the reverse strand, counting down.
CATGATTCATAATTCATTAACATCAAAAGATTTTGAATTACGGTTGTATTATTTCGACCTTATCCATACACAAGTTCATATTTCTACTCAACATCATCCATACATGATTCATAATTCATTAACATCAAAAGAATAGAATTTTACATCTAATGGCATCCCAAGCCACAATACAACCATAATCCAAAATCTCAAAAATACAAAAGTTGCATAACTAATAATCCTTGAAATGTGACTAAGCCTTGTAATTTACAAAAATAACTTAATTTCCAGAATATTCAAATTCTGAAGTAATGTTGTTATACTCTTGATCTCTCGATCTCTTCCTTATTACCTGAAGATGGGGAAGAAAGGGGGGTGAGCTTGAAAGTTCGTGGGTAACAGGCTTATAATCAAGAAACAAGCAAAAACCATTTATAAAACTCATTGTCATTGAACATCTCCATAGAAATACTTATTTCTCATAATTCTCAATTTTTCAAACAATTCACAATAGTACAAATCATGTAAGTATCAAACTTGTCAACATATCATAAGCACATAAGCACATCAGAATGGTTTGGGTAAGTGCAAATTCATGACGCACTACACATTCTCATCCATTGTTCCTGTGTAGCCGTAAATTCTTGAGGGAGTCCTTGAGGGAGCTCCATGCCACTAGCGGACAGGCAGGAGAAGCCTATACTTGGGTCAACGTGCACGTGACGGTTCTTGAGGGACTACCACAAACCCACATAGCACA
>JAOSBM010000002.1:24387011-24397053 GCA_027568955.1 Erythroxylum tenue | reverse complement strand
ATTCTGTTTTTAGTGATCTGATCAAACATAGAATATGATTTGTTTATGATTGAAATTAATCTAAAATGGAAGTAGGAATGAAGAGGAATTAATGAGGACTTAAGCTAGGAATAATGACCAAAGCATAAGGTGTTGAATGTAGTAAGTAGAGAGTTAGAAATATGGAAAATATGGATGCAAATAGATAGATTTTGGGGCAAGAGGCATAACTTTCTCTATAGATGTCAGATTAAGGTCATTCAAGTATGCTTTTGAAGAGAACTTTGAGTTCTACAACTTCTATGCTGAGGTCAAATTTTCACATTTCTGTAGATGTCTAGTGAATGTCTGCCTAGCAGACATTATATGCCTTCAAATGGACATCATTCAAAGCCAAAGTCTTCCCATAAGTAATTTTAAGGAAGATTTTTCATTTACCACTATAGTAGTTATAGAGTTTCCCATGAAGACATGTTCCCTATGAAGACATGTTCCCCACCAAATTAGCCTCCATAACTACAACAATTATAATTTCATCTTTTTCAGTAAGTTTGGTTTTTCTTTTTCTATTGCCCATCCTTTTGATTCTTATTGACCTTACCTCTAAACCTATCCTTAAAAGTACCAAAAAAAGACTCAATTAAGTTAGCTTTAACAAAAATAAAAGAAACGTAATTGAGCATATCTTTAAAGTGATTAGCCTCATATTTCTTATAGAGATCCATTCTTGTGTTTCAATTGATTTCTGTAATCGCTCTAGGATGGTGAAAACTTCTCTAATAGCACATTTTCTTGCAATGTCTCATACATACTTATGCCCTCACTTAGCACATCAGCCATTACATTCTTGTATTTGTGAACTTACTCCACTTGTTTTATCATCCACGATCTGAAAAAGTGCAACCATTTGCACATCGCATATTTTTCTTTCTAGCATTATCTTCATCATACTTCTTCTATAAGGAATCGCAAATGACCTTGACAGATTTTTTACTCACAAAAGGATCAAATAGAGAGTTAGTCATATGGTTTAACAGATGTCCTCTAACTATTTTTTAATCTTTTTCAAAGGTTGTGGCTTTAACAAACGAAAGATCAAAGAATAACATATAATATATTTCTAGTTGCTCAAAGAAAATAAGCTATTTTAGGACCAACATTTGTAATTATTGGCTCCATATAAGGGTTTGAGTTTAGAGATGTCAGGTAAGAATTTTTTTGTTAATACTACCAATGTTGATTTCTTCTTTGAATTTTGCTTTTAAATTGAATGGAAAATAAAGGTACAATAGAGAGAATGGGTAATAAGAAAAACTTATCAAATGGTTGTATGGTGGTATATTCACTACCTTCAAGCAAATTTTAGCACAATCATGGTGTAATCAATGATGTTGTCTGCTCCCCAAAGTTAACACAACTAGTCCTCAAACTCATGCAATCAGGTAGAAAACTTGGAACTCACGGAACTATCGTCGCCTAGAGAAAGTCTTATTAGGTTTGGCATAAGGTTTTACCTATGAAAAGAACGATTGGACAAACCAACATACACAACGAAATCAAATTTTAAAGAATAATCCTTGGGTGAGCCAAAAATTGTGGAGACAAATCTAGAAGCGTTCGAAATAGTTAAGAAGAAATAGACAGGTGTTAAAAAATTTTGGCTCAAAAAGTATTAGAAATAGCCCAACTCAAATCAATATCCTACACCCACGCCCGTTTATGGATTAGGGGGAGGGCGGCACGTGTGCGAAGTTGACTCAAATTCAGCCTTTCACCGCAGTATCAAAGGACAAGCTACTTAAACCTTGGCAAACACTTCTTTCGGTATAAAGACTGAAAAAAGGTTTACGCCTATCAATGGGCTTAAACAACCATTTATCCAACAGAGAGTTACTAATGTTCCCCTTGAGACTAAGTCTTCCCTTCTTTTCAGTTTATCCAAAATAATTTTATGTTACTTGCCTTATAAACATTTATATGATAAACTAGAAAAGAAACATTACCAAAACTAAGTACACCATGAGCGGCGAAGAAAAAGATGATGTTGACAAATACTAGAGAAGAAGAAGAAATTAAGCGACAAGGGACAAAGGAAAGGACTATGAGAGATGTTTTGAACTTTCCAATTTCTTAATTTAATTATAATATACTTATCTGTATTAGCTTCATAGGTCGGTATTAATCGAAATGGTCAATAAATAAAGCTGGCTTAAGATACTTTCTAAAGCACAACCAATTCATTAACACTACTGCTTTCTTTTCTTCATCACTAATCAGTTAAACGAGTCTTCACCGTCAGATTAGGTATACCATAGATTTAGCCTCTTCAGACGTGAAGCATATATAAAAAAAATTAAGCACACGAAACACACCTTTGTCTTCCAGTTCTTGGAGGGTTTATGTTATTACCTTGATAATTATATCGAAATGACGTTGATTAATTGTTGATAATTACTCTTGCTGACAAGAGCATAGAGTGGTACCCAATCACTGTGTGACATTTCGGCTCCATGGGTCACAAATTCTTCTTTTTTTCTTGATAACAAATTAAGTCACCGTAGTTGTTCAAAACACCGAGAACTAAGGAAGCCGAGATTCAAGCATAAGCAATAAGACTCGTTACAAATAATTGAGTTATTATGACATTATTTTATGCATGAATAGGTTTGATTTTTGTGTTCAATGTGGAAAGCCAAAAACGAAAGGTGCGTATAATGCTCTTGTCACCTTGACGGATCTTCCATACACGTGTCAAACAAACCAAGTGATTGAATCTCCCTACGTTGGAGAAATCACCCCTGGTGGGTCCTTTGTACAAACGTATGTAATATTATGCAGTTAGTAGAAAACGAAACCAATCATGCATGTGTTTCAAGAATCAGCAAGCTTTTGCGGCCTTCTGGAGAAGTCTTTGAATGATGATAATGTTTATTATGTTGCATATCTATCAAGAGGAGAAGATCAACAAACACATGTCCATAGTACCTTCAATTCAATTACATGATTAATTTCAATCATAGTAAAAGAAATTCTAAGCTATACCCCACTTGTATTATGTGAATGTACATCAAATTGTACCAATGTGGATCTCATGATCTGATCTTGTCTCACCGGTCATCCTAGGCGTTCAATTAAATGATCGCAAGAAATTGGGGAAACTAGTCAAGTAAACGCTTATGTGCAAGAAAGCAAAATTTGGAGTTTGATTACATCAATGTTGCCACGTCTCCGTCACTAGCTGTCCTTAGTTGATGATGTGGAATTCTAACTGAGAGAGAGCTGGCAATGTCATATTACAAATCCAATCATAGTTACCTACTCCGTATTGTCAACGTCTACCTATTTATTTACAGTAGATCTTTTTTATGAGTCTAGATCTTTTATTTAATTTTATGGTGTCTTATTGTATCCAGTGAATCTCAGCCATTTATTTATGCGGGCCTCGCATTTATTTATGTGGGACATAAGTGAGATCCGCATAAATGAATGGCTGAGATTCACTGGACACAATAAGATACCATAAAACTAAACAGAGAATCTTATCCCTTTATTTATCGAAATAGATAGATATTTATAAAATAGGATTGAAATAAAATAACAAAAACAGATCATCTGTTTCAATATAAAGTGTGGAAGATTTTGATATTTGTTAATAATCATTTCTAGTTATTGGCATAATTGTGATAATAAAGTTGGAGCATCTTGTTTTGTTGTCCTCAAGGTAGTGGTTCGATGGTTGAGAGCGAGGTTTGAATTCGGTTAAGTCCTAGGTTCGATTTCATGTTAGCCCCTTTATAAGGGCCTGAGATAGCCGGAATTTTACCTATAAGTGGAGAACTAATTAGGCCCTTGATGATGAAGTGTGCCTGCTTGGTCTGCCTGTGAGGTAGTGCATCAATTGGGCCTTCGGAGAGGTGTGCCTGCTTGATCCGCCTACAGAATTTCCTCGAATTTTAAAAAAAAATCTTGTTTTGTTAGAATATTTCATCCTTGTATTATTTAATTTTGTCTAAATATTTGTATAAATTTCATATAAATATATGAATAAAATTTAATGTAAAAAAAAAGAAACTAATTAACCTCTATTTGATAGGAACTAGTTAACCTTCCATTCCCAAGATAACGAGTCGAGATCAGGACCCGTTTGTAATTTTCGTGCTCAATCATTTGCCATATTGATTGCCTTGTCCTTGTCTTATATAAACCCCTAAACATTGGAACTTCACCAACCGCTTAATAATAAGCAAAGACTTGCCTCGGAAATTTCTCTCCACAGCTCCAAACAATTACTTCTCCAACACTAGCCGGCCTCTCTCTAGCAATGGACGAATCGCCACCTAAGTTAGTGCAAGATCCATCATTATTCAATCCCTTCACATATTCCAAAGATGACCAGCAAAAGGCTAAGGGATTATCTTTCCTTGCCTTTGTCTTCTCTATATTTTTATACAGTTGCGCATTCTATATATTCAATCTCTCTCCACCAAAGCTATTCAACGACTCCAAATTCTGGTTCTTCATCTCCAACACTCTCATTATCATCCTAGCATTGGATTACGGTGCCTTCTCTTCATCATCCAAACCCAACAGAGATGATCTTTACACGAAATACTTAATGAGGAGTCGAATAAATCCACCTTCTTATATTAGCAGAACAATTATTCCTGAAGAAAACGTCGAAGATTTTCGAGAAATAGAACTAGTTAAACACAAGAATCTCAGTAACCCAGAAAAGGATTTGGTATTTGTACCTGAAAAACCGCGTAGATCACTCAGTTTACCAGGAAATGGTGGTCCCCTGGATGATGATAATAATGAGGAGAACGTAAAGAAAGTTGAAGTACGAACTATGCAACGCAGCAAATCAGATGGTTCAAAGAGGGTGATGTTTGACGAGAGTAGGAACATCATTAGAAGGGTAGAAACCGAGGAGTTGGAGCGGTCAAGTTCAGACAAAACAGAAGCGAGAGAGAAAGTTAACGACTATGCCAAGATGTCAGACGAAGAGCTAAACAGAAGAGTTGAAGACTTCATTCAAAGGTTCAATAGGCAGATTCGTCTTCAGAATGATGTTTATTCCAAAAGCGGGTCCTCGGATAGAATTTTCAGAGCCTAGAGGAGATCATACTCCATGGACTTTTGCTCTCTTCTTGTTCATGTTTTTGTTTGTCCTACATATTAGATCGATCTGCGGTCGGTACAGATGGTTTAGTCCTTTTATTTTTGATGTATCAATTTCCATCCATAAATATTTTCCTTTTGTTCGCATTTTGTTTACAGTCGAATCTAAAACGATTAGTTATCAATTTCATGTCATTTTAACCTAATTTCGTTTTTATAAGTGCATGTTAACTATTGTAATTTCAGAAACAATGCTATGGCCCTTAACTTTGTAGAAGCAGTTTTTACTTCTTTTTTTAAAGATTGAATGTGATTATATTAAGCCAAAAGGCAAGCAAATTACATCATAGACGTTACATCAGGCTGAACAAATCCGTAAGCTATAATGTAATGGTAAAACATCACTTCTAACACCACCAATTATCTCTTTCATATTTTTATATTCAATCTGGAGTTGGTAGCGCTTGCTTATTTATACTTAGGAGAAGGGCATAGAAAGCTTTTACTTTTTTTACATGGATTAGTGTAGACCTTTCCACAGCTACGTTTGAATTATTAATTAAGACAGGATCACAATGCCAACACATATACCAAGTCTGCTCCTAAACAATTACTAATTTCATTTAATTTCAATTGGTAAAAACCATGCATAATTTTATAGAAAGTGGGTCCTGCGTAAGGATAAAATTATAATCATATTCTTTAAGGGGCTATTTGGTTTTATTTCTTTTTTTGTTGTAATTTTTAGTTTTATTTTTTAATTTTATTTTCTATATTTCTTTCAAATAAAAAAATTAGATGTTAATGTCAATATAGTTATAATTTTAATTATTGATGATAATTATATATTAGATAAAACTAAAGATAAATTATTTTTAATTAATTAAATTTATTTTAATATCTTGTTTAATATTCATTAATAAATTGTCAATAAAAATTATTATACATTATTAAAATAAATAATCTAAAAATTAATATTTATTTTATTATATATTTTAATTACTATATCAAAATTTATTTGAAATTTACGTATTTTGAAAATATTTTAAATTTAATTATTTATTAATAATTATTATTTTATTTAGTCTAATTTAATTAAAAATTAAATAAATTACAAATAAAATAAAAATTGATAATTTTATTAATAATTAATTTTAATTGATTAAATATATAATGTTAAACTAAATTATTTAATATATAATTAGTTGATAGTACTAAATTAGATTTTTAAAAAATAGAACTAGAAACCAAAACTACTTTTTATGATTTTTATAAATTTTGAAAACCGTGCGAAGCCAAAACAAAAAACTCAAATAAACATATTTATTTTGCTAAGTTTGAAAAAAAAAACAGAAAACTAAAAACGTAAATGGAAAATAGGCTCTGAGTTAAAGGTCTTATACCATTTAAATCACTGAACTCAAAATAACATCTTACCATGTTGAGTTTTTCTCCATAATTGGTGGAATACCACAAGGTAATTAATGATTTTGGTGAATATTTGTTAATATAAAAAAATATGAGGAATAAGTTAGTAATGTTGGTTTTAATAAAAAAAAAAGTGCAGGGAATAAGTTAATAATGTTGGCGAAGATTTTCTAATATAAAAAAGACACAAGGAAAAAGTCATTTAATGATGATTTGCTAGAATGTAAAGAATAAAAAAATTTGGAGAGTTTTTTGGCATCCATAACACAAATGAGCGCCACACTCAAGGAGAGAAAAAGAGAGATAGTTTAGATAGTGAAGAGCTTGAGAAGATCTCCAATTTCTCAAGTTTTACTGTGTAAATGATTCACCACAAATTAGGTATTTGAGCATTGTAAACCTTCCTAGATAGGGTGAAAAGCTGGTTATCCTTTAATTTAAGCTAGATAAGAAATCATTGTAATTATAGTGGATGAACTTTCAAACTTTTGGTCCCATAGTTTTTTTCCTTTGCATTAGAGAGTTTTTTTTATGTAAAACTTTCAGTGTCCTCCTTCACTAATTTTGCAATTTATTATTGACTTTTCTAAATCACACAAAGAGGTAAAAGACCTTTTGCTTTATACCAATCATTTCCAAATAGCAGTGTCAAAATCAAGCTTGTGGGTCGCCATCTTCTTGTGTGATTTACTATAAAGCCCACAAAGCTAATGAAAACAACCCCACAACCCAGCCGAACTCAACCCACAAACCATTAAACTTATATTTAAAAAAATCTGGAATTAGAATTAAAACCAAAGAAAGTCCTCATCCTCTTCACTTTTCTCTGTACTTTTCCAGCTGGTGAGTGTGTCAAAATGTACCACTTCGTTTTGCATGTAACAATTTCCTTATAGGTTCTCTCATTTTGTTTGTTTTGTAGAAAAATTTGGGAGAGTTATGGAGGTTGACAATCTCAAAGTGCCTCACACTTGGGCAAATTCCAGCAGCTATATTATCTCATTTTTTTTGTGATTTTGATCATCCTACACTAGTTTGTAGTTGGTTTGCAAGTTGTGGTTGATTGGGACAATAATTGAAATTGTATGAAGGGATTAAAATGAAAATAATGGGGCTAAAAAATGATAAAAGAAAAGGAGAAGGGAGAAGTGGAGAGCGTGAAGATGACGACATTGTTTGCATGTAAGAGCATAATAGGAAACGCAAAAAGAGAAGGGTAAATCTGGAATTTACTTGCATGAAGGGCATTTTTGGTATTACTTGAAAAAGATGAGGGTAAAATAGGACTTTTAATTAGTTATGGGTATTTTTGTAATTATGGGGGTTAGGCTAGTAAGGATATTATTTTTATAATTTGGAATAAATTAGAAAAGAGAATAACGTTGGATTATTTGGTATAATTGGGTTGGAAATTTTTAGTAAATTAATTAGTCTGATAGAATTTTGTTTGGAAAATTTTAATAAATTGATTAAACTAATAAAATTTTGTAAATTCAAGGTCCAGAGGTCCCATTAAAGAGTAATTTGGATTATCAATTAGTTGAATCTAAAATTGAGGTAAGGATAACCTTGGACTTTACTCTTAAAATATAGTACCATTTTGTTGTTAATAAATTATAATTTTTAATTAGTCACTAATTTAATTAATGATTAATAATTACATACATGAATTATGTTTATTTTATTTATCAAATAATTAATGAAGTATAAGGTGTTTCACTGTTATATGTTATTACATTTTCTTAAGCGTATTGCTTATTAAGTTGACAAGAAATGTGTTAATTAAATAGAGACTGGTTGATAATAAGTTGTGAATAATTGGTGTAAATTGAGAATCGGTGGCTTGCCTAGGATAGGCTACAATCTTTGGCCTTAGATTGATAGGTTGTTAAGAGATGAGTGAATGGTAGCTAGGTATCTGTCATGGAGCAGATACCATGACAAATACCGGGGCATCCTGAGTCCCGGGAATGTCTTATGCCAATGACTAGGTACCAAAGTGATAATAGGATATCTTGGGTCTTAGGGATATCCTATGTCGATGGCTAGGTATTTGAGTAGTACCAGAGTGAAGATTGAGAAATTGAGGTACCCTGTATTGATATTTATACATTTAATTATGTTTCTACTAATGAGAGATTATGATGAGATGAGTCGGCAAACCATTAGATGTACGCCTACTAGGTTAAGCTGGGCCCAGGCAATTCAGTTAAATATTGGAATAAAGCATAAACGATAGTTATAATTAATATTTGTGTAAATCATCATTTAGTGAAATTTCTAAGATTTTTGTTAACTGTTTGGATTAGATTGAGGAATGTTGTGTATATACATATTATTTGCATGATTTAATCTGTTGACTAAGTGTTATAATTATTTATTGAGTTATTTGGTTTTAAGGCTAAAGTCGGTTATCCTCACTGAGTTGGCAGCTCACCCCTTTCCATTAGGAGATCTAGTTATTGTCGATAACCCCGGTGTATGTGATTGACAGAGTGGAGATTAGGTGGGGCCACATATTACTTTTGTATAGTTGTTGGAATGTATATTTATATTTTCGAACGTGACAATTGGAGTAATTGTGTTGTATGGAATATTTTGTTTTTTACAAATATTCATCTCTTTTGGAACTAATGAGCAATTTGATGGTTAATGGTTTATTTCGAGAACTATTTGGTTAATTGTGGTTTAAGAATTTTGGGAGTGTTACATTTACAATGGAGGGTACCATGACCGTAGTGACATGTTTAAACTTACAATGGAGAATTACTCCTATTGAAAGCTAATAATGGAGTACCATTTATATTGTAAATATTTGCATAAGTCAATCATAAACTAAAAGAAACTAGAAGGAAAAATTGATAAAGAATAAGAGCTCTTAAACTGAAAGGTAGTCGCCATAATCCATAAGTTAATTGATTGAAACTTGTTTGAGCATGTGTTGATATACACCAATAATAAAACTTATGGAAAAAATTTGAGTCTATGATTCAAAAGATGATGCCTTAAAACAAATCCCACCTCATAAGATAGTTGATCAAGTTAGAATATAAGGATGGAAAAGATATGATCAAGCTATTAGACATCTCCAAAGGGCTCGTAATTAAATAAAGATCATGATAAAGACTGATGATAGGAAGCAGGTTTTATTACTTCTCAGCTTGCTATAAGATAGTTAGGATGCTCTCATTATCGCACTTAGTAACTCAACCTTTAAAGGAAAAGTCACTATAGATATTATCTCTTCAATATGTCTTATCAACATAAAAATAGGCTAATGTTGTGTAGAATAGGAGAATAAGTGAGACCCGTGGAAGAAGTAAAAGTAGAGGCCATAACAACTCTAGAGGGTAGTCCAAATCACACTCAATAGTTAACTACTACTATTATGGCAAGCCTAGTCATAAGAAATATGAATTTCAAAATGTTGGACCCCGAATTTTTCTTAAAATTACGAGTTAAAATTTGGCATGAAACGAGAAATTTGTGGTGAATTAGTCATGTGTAAAGAAAA
>JAOSBM010000002.1:24355296-24366983 GCA_027568955.1 Erythroxylum tenue | reverse complement strand
AGTACACGGAAATATTTGATAAACTTTCTATCCAATGTGAAGGGATGGAGTCGGAACGACAACTTATATCTCACTACAAAAATGGCTTAAGGGCAGAAATTCGCAAGGAGCTGATAATGCAAAGTATTTACAGCCTTGAAGATGCATATCACTTGGCTTTAAGAGCGGAACAATACTTAGGATGACAAGTAACTAAAAAGTTTCAAAGTCAAGCAGGGGAGTTCGGCATGAAAAGAACTATGACGATGCAAAACTTTAGACTAGCACCCAATGCATCAAAATCTGCACCACAAAACAACTACATAACTTCTCAAAGAGCTTTAAACCATAGCTGAGACTAGGGCGAAAGGAGGTAGTAGTGATAAGAAGTGCTTGTAATGCAATGGGAGGGGCCACTTTGCTTATAAATGTCCTACTAAAGCTTTGCATATGATGGGAGAAGAAGAAGAGAAAGAATTTGATGAGTAATTGTGTGAGAATGATGCTAGAGAGTTGGAAGGAGACTCTAGTGATGAACGAGCTAGTCCTACAAATATTAATGTAGTGAGACGCATACTTACAACCCCAAAAGGGAAAGAACAAGAAGATGGTCATCCTATTGCCTTCCTCAGCAAGTCACTAGCCAGAAGACACTACGGATTGTCCACTTATGAAAAAGAATTTCTAGCAGTAATTAAGGCTATCAAGTACTGGCATCACTATTTGAGTTGCAAACCGTTCACTGTTAAAACAGACCACAAAAGCCTAAAATATTTGCTAGAGCAGCGTCTATCGACCCCCTTCCAACAATCGTGGTTACCTAACCTCCTTGGATATGACTTCGAAGTTTAATACTGTAGCGAAAAGGAGAATGCGGCTGCACACGCACTTTCAAGAATCACTAGTGCAGAGATGTTGATGCTATCAGTAACACAAATACATGGAGAATTGCTAGAGGAAGTTAAGAAAAGTTGGGGAGAGGATCGAGCAATTCAGGACATCATTAGGAAATTGGAATCGAGAAGCATGAAGTCTAACGTGTATGGATGGAAGGATGGTTTACTGAGGTGGAAGGGTCGTTTAGTGCTAGGTGCTAACAAAACACTTTGGCAACAGATAATAAGTATTAGCCATGATGAAGCTATGGGAGGGAAGGCATGAGGAGTAGTGGCAACGACGAAGAAATTACAAAATATGTTTTTCTGGAAGGGAATGGCTAGGGATGTTCGGAATTATATTCAGAGATGCATGAATTGCCAGAGAAACAAGCATGACAGTTCAGCTTATCCTGGATTATTGCAGCCAATTCAAATACTAGAAGGAAGCTGGCGAGAGGTGAGTGTCGACTTTATCGAGGGACTTCCTACATCAATGGGAAAGGCAGTCATTTTCATGGTTGTCGATCGGTTTACAAAATACTCCTACTTCATCCCTGTGAAACATCCCTATTCGGCTTGTGACATTGCGGAATTGTTCCTTAATAATGTGTTTAAATTACACGACATGCCAGAATCGATAATTAGTGATAGAGACCCTGTTTTCCTAAGTAAATACTGGCGAGAACTTCTTTGATTTCAAGGGATTCATTTGAAATACTCCACAGCCTATCACCCCAGGCAGAGGGTCTTACAAAAGCAGTGAATAAAATTCTAGAAACTTATTTACGATGTTTTTGTAGTGAAACACCCAAACAATGGAGCGAGTGGATACCATTGGCAGAGTGGTGGTACAACACGACGTACCATTTGTCCATCAACTCCACACCGTTTGAAGTCTTGTATGGCTACCCACCACTGGTTTATACACCTTATATGGCGGGAGACTCGAAGGTGGTAGAGGTGGATCGAGTTTTAAAGGACAGGGAAGCAATAACCAACATGACTACATTTCATTTGCAAAGCGCCTAGAATCGAATGAAACAATATGCTGACTCCAGACGATCAGAATGTGAATTTAAGGTTGACGAGATGGTGTTATTGAAGTTACAGCCTTATAAACAGCATTCCCTCCAGAGGAGAAGCAACTAGAAATTATCTCCACTTTATTGTGGACCATATAGAGTGATACAATGTATCGGGAAAGTGGCGTACAAGCTTGAGCTACCACCAGCATCCTTGATACACCCTGTGTTCCACATATCACAGCTGAAGAAGGCATACATGGAGCAAGGTAGAACTTCATTATTGTTGCTAGAGTTCCTCACCACTGTCGAACGTGTGCTGTTGGCAGTATTGGGAAGACGCATAGCTAAGAAATAATCGCACAGTTACTAGCTATTAATTCAATGGTTGGACGGTGGGAACACCAATGCAACATGGGAATATCTCTTTGATCTTCAAAGAAGATTTCCGGAGATTAATTTGATTGACAAGGATGTTAAGGGGAAGGGAATTGTTGCAGAGACAAATGGAGAAGACGAAGATGATGTGAGAAGAAACGGAAACTCACCAGACGTTCATTACTAAGTACTAAGCGCAACCTTTAAATAAAAGCCCATGGTTGTAATACTACATTAGAATACACTGAATAGAATATTGTCTGTATTAAAGCTGATCTATAACGACTATACTGGCATGTAAAAACGGAATGGAAATGTTCCCTCTCTCTTTCTATATCTAGAACGATTCTATGTATCTCTCTCTAATGTTTTTCTTCTAACAATATCGCAACAGAATATACGCCTTATTTTGTCATCTTAAATTTTCATACAACACATGTTTTAACATATGAATGTTATTTTTGATACCACCACATAGCATAATCTTTATACTTTAGCTCATGATACTTTTGTTTTTATGGCGTTACAGGTGACAAATTACCATGTTGTAGCTAAACTGGCAACAGATAGAAGCAATTTACAACGTTGTAAGGTCTTTATCTGTTGATATTACACAAATATCTTCACTGCAACTGCTATTCTCAAATATCATTGAATGACTAAGTCCCATTATATGTGCCTTAGAGCGTTACTCTCTTAGTCCCTTCTTTTGCAGGTATATTTCGTTGATAACAGAGGCAATAGCTTGTGCAGGGAGGGCAAACTTGTTGGTTCTGATCCTGCTTATGACCTGGCTGTCCTTAAGGTGTCCTATCAGATCCATATGTTACATTTATTTTAGATTTATTATGAGTACTACTAGTATTTGCTAGATTAGGATGCAACTGATGGGTTTTCGGCATGCAGAAATCCTTGTTTTACATTTTACTTCTGAAGTTGGAAACAGGATCAATTATGTTTTATCTGAATGACACTATATTTACTTCAATTTGCAAGAATCCTTTTTTTCAAACTAAACCTGTTTAATTTTTTTCTTGTGTGTAACACTAATTGGTAGGACCTCATTGGTAAGTGATACATGGTCGGAACATTTTCTGATATTTTTATCCTTCTATTTATATGCTGTTTAGAATTTCCACTGTTCATGACTGATCATTCTATAAAAGTGAGGATTCTTGCACCTGCACTGTTAAGTTTAAAAATACAGGAATTATATGGGATTGCTTACTGGACTGTTGGCTACAGGTTGATGCTGAGGGGTACGAATTGAAGCCAGTTATTCTTGGTACTTCTAAGAATTTACACGTGGGACAGAGCTGCTTTGCCATTGGGAATCCTTATGGATATGAGAATACTCTAACAACAGGGGTAACTCCTCAACCATTGAATCTTCGTATTGTTCTTATTCCTCATGTTCGTTAGGCCATCACTTCTCACAAAAATCTTATAAGCTAAAATGGACTTCTTTCTCATGATAAATCCCTTCCGTCACCCAAGCTCTGGACTGAACAAGGAAAATATCAACAGTTATTAGCTGAGGAACTATGTTTCTACAAGCAACTCCTCGGAACTATGGCCAAAATTTTATATTTCATCAGTTATTCAACAAGAATTGTTCTTTCTGGATTCATTCTCTTGACTTACACCACGTTGCATCATTAACTGATCTGTGTAGCTTCATAATATATTCGTGGACACCAGATCTGTTGAATTCTGTTTTTTTGATAAATTTTTTTTTTTGCAATGAGATAAGAGTTAACGAGTGGTGGGGGACATAAGGGTGATATGATAGTTCTGTTGACAATGCAGGTAGTGAGTGGCTTAGGCAGGGAAATACCTTCTCCCAGTGGGAAGGCCATTCGAGGAGCTATTCAAACCGATGCAGCTATTAATGCAGGTAAACTATGGTTTTGTTTCCTAAATAAATTATGAGCACTTAGAAATGAAGAATGCAGAAGCTTTAGATCATATCTAACCCATGTATAGAATGAATTTTAACGTGCTTCAATCACCATCATGTTTTAAGGATAATGGATTTTATAGATGTTCTAATGATATTGATGACTCTTTACAGGGAATTCAGGTGGGCCGTTGATTGATTCATATGGACATGTTATTGGAGTCAATACAGCAACTTTCACTCGAAAAGGTAACCAGATGCCGTACAACATACATAGGCTGAGACAATATCTGATAGCAAGAAATTACACTTTTGGATCAGTTCACATGTCAGAATTAACAACTCCTGATTAGTCTCACATACGTTGGAGCTCAAAAATGTTACCAAAGCTTTTACTACAAATTAATGTCCCCACCATTACATTTTGTGTTTCTACTAAAGACAGTAACAATACATTTATCAGGTACTACTATTTCTAGGATTAGTAATGGAAACCAGATCAACACCTTCAGCTAAGAGATCTCATTACATAACGCTTATTTCCCATTTCAGGGACGGGGGTATCCTCTGGAGTGAACTTCGCAATACCAATTGACCCTGTTGTTCGGATTGTTCCGTACATTATTATTTATGGAACCCCTTACAGTAACAGGTTTTGATCAGTTTTGATTATTTTAAAATGCTTGGTGTAATGGTGACATCGGGTTCTCGCAGCCTCGGTGTTCATTTATCCTGTGCTGCTCTCACATTGGATGGCCGTCCAGGCCTCACATGGAATCACTTTATTCCTTATTTATAGGCACACCTCTTTTGGCATTTTCACTACAATATACAATATAAAATGCCAGTGAACGAGCGTACTAATTTAGCCTTTGACATTCGCACTAATCTTGACCGTAAAATGAAAGTGAATCAACTAGATTTAACGAAAAGTGTACCTGGAAATTAACTAGTTTCAAGGAAAAGTAAAGAGATTTATAACATTGATATGCTATAAATATCGTAATATCCATATTCATAACATTGATATGATATTTATAACATAGGACACGGTAGAATATTATTGGTATTGGATTTGATTTTGGAACGGTATTATACCAATACTAATTAATAGAATATTACTAGTATTAGATTTAATTTTGGTACGATACTATACTAATATCATATATTGTTTAGGTAATTTTTTAAAATTATAAAATACTCTATTTTTTTAAAATTACAAAATAGTTCTTCAAATATTGTAGTATATAACTTATAATTTTAGTATTGTACATCAAACACATCTTTAAAGAAATAACAATTTATTTACTATTAATATCACTTTACATATTTTAAATATAAATGATATTCACAATTAGCATGAAAAAAGATTAATTAATCATTGTATAAATACAAAATTAAAAAGAATACAAAGTATTTAAAATGTTAAAATTTTATCATATAATAAATAATAATTACATCAAAACATCAAATAAAAATAACAATAAAATTTCATGACTTTTTATGTATTACAATAAGAGTTTCTGTCGAGGAAATAACCACCTAGAATGAAATCTAAAACAAAAATATTTATAGTTATATTTATATTGAATATTTAGAATTTAACATAAATATCAAATAAAAGTAAATTAAAAAGAAATGAAATTAAAATATGAAATTTCATTCAATCAAATATTCACTCAAATTATATTAACCTTAACTCTCATTTGATACAAAATCTTTATTATTGAGAAAAGTCTTAACATCACCATTATTTAAATTTATTGCATCAAATAATATGTTAATAATTTTTCATTCAAGATTATCTTTAAGTCACTCACATCTATCAAACTTAGTTCCTTAAAAACCCAAACTACCAAAAGATAGATCTGATCAAGGCAAATTGGATCTACAAAATAACTTGTTTTTATTAAGAGCCTTAGTAAAGAAATAAAATAAAATTATAAATTATATTCAACTTAAAAATGATAATAACATATTTTTATCGAAACTTTAAATTATATAGTCATTTAATCTTTTGTGTTCTAATCTATTTATTTTCTTGAAGTGGATGAATTCAAATGTGTTCCAACTTTTTTCAATTCATGTTGCACTCACACGTTAACTTAGAATTCGAATTGCAGACCTTCTCAATCTTGGAACACTACTGTTGGATTGGTCCCAACAAGCAATTATACATTATAAACAAAATACATTAATGATTAATTTTTAAAAGTATCAAAAGTAAAAACACATATACCTGGGTAAGTTTGTCCCTTTGATGAATAGCAATAAGCATCATAAAATTATCATAAGAATTCTTATAAATCTCAATTTGTGAGCTTAAGAGATCTTGGATGATTTTATGAGCAACAATAGTTGTAATAGTTAATAGCATTCCTAACTTTAACTTTCTTTGTAAAACTTGTTCTAAAAAGACACTATGATTTAAAATGTCGTAATAGCAAACAATAGAGAGTAAAGTTGTCTTTTGCATATTTCATTAATAATTGCAAGATAAGGTATGAAAAAAATCTATTTTTTAGATTGACCTTGATTTATTTCTTCGCCCTCTCCATGACATCATAAAGATAACCAATAGTTTCTTTCTCATCACTATTAACTAGATGAATTACCTTCACCAAAGACTCACAAACTCAAATGACTGATAAATGCATATTTGACTATATTTATACACTCATATTTGATATATTTTGTTTGATATTTTGTAGTTTTATTGTATATTTGGTACTTAATTTGCTCTAAGTGCATTTATAGGTTATAACCAAGTGCATTTATAGGTTATAATTGCCTTAATAGATTAAAAGGAGAAGAATTTGGATTAATATGTGACATAAAACAAAGATTTGAAGCAAATAAGGGATAATGGCGTGTCTATGTCCATGTACGTCTTATAGCCCATGCAAAATTGCAAATTTTGTAGATTTTGGGATATACACGATGCAATACATGCCTGTGTACTAAACCGTGTATATCCCAGAAACCCTAAAATTCCTATAAAAGGATGTGAGCAGAGGCAAATTGAAGGGAGTAGACTTTCTGAGCTGATTTCAGATGTGAAGAGCATTCAGAAGGGACGATATTGATCCAGAGAAGTAGAGAAGGTGAAGAAATCATCAACATATCCACTATATTACAACATTAAACCTCAAATGTACATGAACATTTGATAGAAAAAAAATGAGATTTAGAATTATGAACTCTTTGTTTTCTATTCATTTTTCTTCTTATTTATTTTTATTTTGTTTTCTATCATGTGTAACTAAACATCTTTAGCGTCCAGGTGTAATGAGCCACAGTTTGTGCTACAATATATTTTTATTCTTTTAGTTTGGCAATTGTTTTGGATGATCTATTACGATTCAATTATGTGTTTTATATAATAGATCGACAAAATTATTACATAATTTGATTCCATAACATAAAGATTGAGAAATCTTGTGTATAAATAGATTAGGAGTTGATTGCAAACTTAGAGCTAGGTCGACATAAATCCTGTAAATTAGGTCAAACCTAATAGTAGAATTCACAAATTAATAAAGCAATTCTAGAAACTTTAACCTGAAGAATTTCGGTTAATAAACCTAGGATTAGTTGTTAGTAGTCTCGAGAGCGTTATTAACATAAGATAGAAATTTTTGCGGTCTAATAGTTAATAAAACAATTGCATAATAAAAGGTTAATTATCTAAAGGTTTTAGGGAGGATTCATCACCTAGGTACTAATTGTTGATATTGTTTTCTACTTTATTTATCTACTTAAATATTTTTAATTAAAAATCAACACTCAATTTGTAGACTAGATAATAGGATAACAGTAAGTACTATTAATCATTGTCTTCAAGGGATTGGATCCATACTTTCCTATGCTGGCTATAGCTATGTCATACATTTGTGGTTAATTGAATATTGAGAAATTAAAATCAGTCAATCAATGACAAATTAACATTGAGATCAAAATTTATGTCCTTCAAGTATAATTCTAGAAACCTCCAATCTAGCATTTGATTTAGCATGCTGAGATGCAACTCACTTATCACTTGTAAATATTTGTCTCAACTCCTTCGTCATCAGAATAAAACATTAAAGTGATAAAAATTTAGTTGCAAATCTTGTAATAGTAGGAAGACACAAATTCTTACCATTTATGAAATCATTTCTCATTAAATTCAGGACCCATACACGATTATAGATGAACTTGATCACCCTTTTTGTTTTTTGTATAGTCTCATCAATAATAGGAAAATATCTAGCATCTCCTATATTTTCCAACATCATTTTTATGCAATATCCAAGACAAGGAGTCTAATAAAAATAATTATACTTGGATTGCAATCTTCTTTTAACTGTTGTCAATAATGAACTAAATTTTTTTGTGGACCCAACTTCATTCACAATTTCATCGAATATCTAAAACAGAGTATTAGCATTCTTAACAAGGCCAGATGTATCAATAGACTTTAATCCTTTGTAGAATAAACAAAATTAATTATAGGTTCTTGTCTTCTATTTTCCAACTAGTACTCATGATTGAACACCTATAGGTAGCCCAAGTCATTCTTTTTCATCCAAATAACCTTTTATTTCATAAGAAGAGTTCCTTTGAAGTTTACCTATACAGTCATTAATTGAAGGAGCTTTGTATCCTAAACCGTAAAAGGTAATACCATCTATCATAGGCTGATAATAATAAGACTAGGCAACATTGCATGCTATACCTAAATCATATCACTACTTAATGATTATCATGTCCACATTATGAGCCCCTTCTCTAGAATGTAAGGAACTATTAAAGCTTAAGCTCTAAGAGTTGTTTCGGGCGTAAAAAACTAGACATCTGTCTTCTTCTTTTTCGTAGCATTATGTGTAACATTCCCTTTTTGTTGTGTAAGAATACTACCAACTTCAACATCCCCACAATCATCTTGAACACTAATAAAAGAACTTCCACTACCAATTTTATAGTTCAATCTTTGCCTTCTATCTTTCTCATGCTAATACTCATCAAGAAAAGTCTTCATTCGTCATTTCATATCGTGACTCACTTTTTTATAAGGCTCCATATCACCTTTCATCATAGCTAAATGCATATTTAATTTGGTGATTCCTCCACCTTTCAAATGCTTGTTATAGTAAAAACAAATGATATATTTCTTCATTCCAAGAACTAATCCAACATGAGCCCAATCTAGATTATTGAATCTTCGTAAAATAGTTAAATTATCATGAATACTTGAACTTTTTTTCATTTATCTATAAAAATAAATGAGGACATACATCAAAATTAAGACTTATAGCAAGTTGTAACTTGGAACTCATTGTAATGTTGTAATGGCTTGTGTTAATGTTAATAAAATCTTTCATTCATTTTTTTTAAAAATTAACTTAATAAATTAATATCAAAATAAATTTGTGTAAAAAAAAGAAGACATAGATCAATAATAATTTCTCAATAGCTTATGTTTCTTTTTAAACCTACACATCAAACATATACATTGATTACTGCATTTTCATAACTATAACTCATTTTGTGTGCTACTGATATGTGTTTAATTGTTGATATTTTTAATCATTTACAATTAGCGATTAATGACATGAAAATGCTTAAGATATTCACTTTAATTCATATATAATTTTAGGTACAATTTGGAAGCAAATAAATTAAAGTGAGTTGAAAGTACTGCATTTGGGTTATTTTCTGAAGATCAAATTGTACTTGTCTTCATGGAGCAAGAAGAAGAAAATTAAAAGACAAGAAAAATAGAACACAAAGAAGAAGAAAAATTTAAAAGCAAACAGCTGGAAAAAGAGGCAAAAACGACAGTGGGAGAAGTGAGAAACATAGATCACGTGTTTGGTCTGCGTTTCATGCAAACATTTTGCATGAAACGCAAACGTTTGGCCAAGAGAGGGAGCAAGGGTGCTGCGAGGGTTTTGTGTGTGAACAGTTGGCTGGGATCAAAAACCATGAAGTTAAATTGCCCCATCAAAAGAACAGTGACAGGCGTGCATAAAGAGGTGCGGCTAAGCGTGGGCATAAGAGTAGAGGCGTAAATAAAGGGGTGGACCAAAGACCCCAACATTAATTCGTCCCATCAAGCAACAGTGGTGGCTGCGTGAAGAGAGGGGCCAGTGGCTTGGCTGCGTGAAGAGAGGGAAGAGCAACATAGGCCGCTTGGTGGCTTAGAGAAGCAACATACGAGGAGTAACGCAGTTAAGGTTGGACAGAAACAAAAGTTGGAGGTGTGAATAGTAGCATGGACCATCATCTTTAATTGTCCCTTTTGGATCCCGTTTCCGGAACCCAACTCTTGAACATGCAACGTGAATCATGATCATCTTACCTTGAAGGGTTTTTCCATTAAACCCTAATTAGCCGTCATATTTTTTTTTTGAACTCTTATAGACATTATTCATACATCTTCTATCTGATAATGTCCCAAAATTCACTTACAATTGCTCAATAGTGTGCCCATACGAAACGGTCACTATGCTTGAACTCATTTCTTTTGCTTGCATACAGAATTTGGAAATCTTCCAATCAGAATTTCAATTCTAATTCTTCATAAGAATCATAAATCTATGTCTCTTGATTAATTTGAAACAAGAATCACCTCAATTGGAGCTCTATAGCTCAAGATATGCTTAAAACACTTAAGGGTGTTTAAACACTAATCATGCACTCTTAACCGACCTCTCACTTGCTTTAATTCAAACTCTCTTAAAACAACTCCAAATGATGTCATTTTTCATGGAGGTATAGATACATGTCCTAGAAACCCATTTCTTCAAGAATCACTTCATTTCGATGTCGGATGAGGGAGTTATACCCTAAACAATGGACCATGTTCATTCCCAAAATCAATTTTAACCTCTCTTGGCGCGAATGCCATAACTTTCTCTACAGATGTTGGATTGCTTTCGTTTTTGGACCACTGGAGCGAAGACTTCGAGATCTAAAACTTGCATGAAGACCACAAAATCCAATTCCGCCTCAAAAATAGTCAAAATGCACCATCTTTTCAGTGCATGTCCGTTAAACGGACATGCATATCCGGCAAAACTGTCCCATTTTACCTGAGAAGGTCCGTTAAATGGACATCCATGTCACTGGGAAAGGGGTCCAAAATGACCCGAGACGGTCCGTTAAACGGACTTCCATGTCCGTTTAACAGACATGGGCTTCCCCAAAGCCCTCCAAACCTTTTTTCATGCTTCTTAACACATTCCTATCATCACAAACACTTATAATCTTGCAAAATTTACTTATTCTAATGCCAATTCACTTCATACTAACTCGAACATCAACTTATTATCATCAAACTCTCCATTCTTGATCCATTTAATTCATCAAACCCCAAATCCTTATCAATTACAATAGCTATCATTAAATACAAACCATATGCAACATGCTAACTTACAACCATCATCACTCTCAACTTCAATCCATATGACCCTTCATATTCAACAACATTTCATGATTCATAACATTCCTATCTTTCCCCATCCATATTACCTCACATATATATAT
>JAOSBM010000002.1:24326586-24337639 GCA_027568955.1 Erythroxylum tenue | reverse complement strand
AATAACGAGTCAAAACAATATATACAATAGTATAAAATATTTGTCTAAATCTATCATTGATTTCATGATAGAAAGCCAAACTAACAATATCTCGACAATTATAAGAATGGGGTTTACTTGGATATAAGTTTCTATTTTCACTTATAACACACAAAAAAACATTTAGTATGAGATTATTAAGAAGATAAGCTTTAGAGCAACTGATAAAGTTGTTTCTTTGTAACTAAAAGGTCACAAGTATAAGTTATAGAAATAGGCTCTTTCTAAAAATATAAAAGGAAAACTACGTACAGTTGATGTCTCTCCCCCTACCCTTCAAAATGAGGAGCTTTGCACACTATGATTTGTTGTCTTTTTTTAATTTGTACAATTTTATCCCATATCTTAAAAGGCTCATAAGATAAGGTAACCAATTTATAATTCATTCAATCAACTTCAAACTCCTATCTATAAGTTGAAGTTTCATAACCACAAATTCTTTATTTTGAAATTATTTTCTACTCTCTTTTTGTTGACTTATTATTGCATTCTCCTCTAAACTCTCAAACAATAGAATTGAATCACTCGGATAACTTCCTCTTTGTCATACAAAGTTTTGACTGTTGCTATTATCCTTAATTCTCCTACAAAATAAGATATAAGAATTGGAGGTGGTATTATACCACCATTTACCTAAAAAAGCTAATGTGACTATCTAATAAGATGGTTTTTATTATGCTCCTTAAATAGGTTTTCAATGCCATGTTTAATATTTGATCTTGATCATCTTTTGAGGACGGTAAGCTAAAGATATATAAAGATGAACATCTTGTAATTGATAAATTTTGTCAAAATACTTTATAATGATAGGATTGCTATCATTTGTAATAGTCTTAAGCATACCATAAAATTTACACACATTAGATAGGTAGATATCAGTTATAACTTCTGTTACATATGTATGATTAAAGGGCAAGAAAAGAACATACTTAATAACATGCTTATGATTACCAAATTAGTATAGTGAAATTCATTAAAATGCATGTCTAACATTATTGAGGAATGAAAAGTGGCTATAATAAGTTAGTCATAGTACATGTCACATACTTGTTTTGTTGAAATATTTGATACTGCCTCACAAAGTTCCTCACATCCCATCATGTATCTTCTAGTAAAAGGATACTGAAGTCTCTTAAAAGTGCCCATTATTTTATATTGGCATCCAATTAAACTCTTATAAAGTAAAGCTACTATTTTGACTCTTAATTACTTATCATAGCCTAGCACCGTCTTTCATTTTCATTTCAAAGTTCCCTATTATTACTAGTAATTGTTTGATTATATTTACCCTTTGAGGTAACTTGATGATAAAATCTTTGAAAGTGGTATCCCTCTCATCCCCTTCAAATATCTTCTATTAGTTAAGTATGGTATTATAGTAAGAACTCCATACTAGTTATCCTTGAAAGAGTATTAACTATTATACTTTCATTGCCTTTCTTATACCCAAAGTCATATCTAAGCAACTTAAGAAGTCAAATTTGTCTAAATGGTGTACTCATCCTATGTTCTAATAAAGAATGATAGTGTGTCGTAACACTATAATAAAAATAACTAACCTTAAAATTATAACTAGTAATAAGTCTAAGTTAATCCTATGGAGATTAAATCACTTTTCTAAATTATAATTATATGTAAACTATAAATTAATTAGGGGGTTTGGTTGGTTTTGAATAACAAAACAAAGTAAACTTGAACTAATAAAACCAAATAAAATTAAACAGCTTAAAAGTGAGAAATTTGATAAATGATTTTGGAATCCGATTCTTAGATCAATCTTAGCCTTCACATAAACAAACAGACTTCATTGCATTATTGTTTTCACACCTCTCTTAGAAACTATTAATCGTAGATTAACAATAAGCTCTGTTAAAAACAGTTTTTTCTTAAATCGTGTTTAATTAAATTAAGATCTTTAACTAAACCTAGCTATCGAATAATTTATAACAAGCTCTCTAGATTTAGTCGAACAGCCTCATTGTGAGTAAGGAAAATAGAACAATCTAGGTAATAAACAAACAATCTTGGGTCATTTAACCTATATTACATTATCCCTAATGATTCAATACTATTAGTTGCCACAAATGAATCTAAAACACAACTATTACATATTGTATTTGAGATTCTAGCAATGGATTTATATAAATAAATAAATAATAGAAGCATTTAGATCATCCTTACACAAATACCCAAATGAATAAGCAAAAATAACATAAACAATCACTAGAAAGAGAAAGATTCAACATTACACAATGACAATATGCTCAAATGTGATCCTCGGCATTGATTTCACTTCGAACCAGAAGAAGGAAGATTAGCCCTCTATAATTCCTAAGAAAAGTAAGGTTTATGCCCTTTCTCGTGCTCTAAAAATGATTCTCCACCTTTGGCAGTTCAAAATGTCGATTTATAGCAAAAACTAGGTTATGCTCCTTTTAAAAAGATGCAAGGCCATGCAAGTATATACACAGTCATGCAAACCAAGAATTCTACAATCGCCAAGGTATACGGCCGTGGAAGTATATGCACGGTTGTGCATCTTACACTACATGGTGAATTCTTCATTTCTTGCATTTTCTTCTCCCATCTTCACTCTAATTCATCTCCTTTTTATTTCATAAATACAAATGAGTTTGAAATCAAGAGAATGGCTTAAGGAATGTGCTTTTAACTCATTTTAGTTCTTTAACTTTCAAGTTATAATAAAACTAAATATGAACCAAAAATGAGTTCCTTAAACATTTCATAGCATCAATCACTAAGTGTTAAGGACTAAACGTATAATCAATTAAGCACATATCAAATAAATACAAGTTCTTACGACTATTATTGATTATAAAAATCCTCCCACTTAGGTAATGATGCCAATACTTGATAGCAATAATTACTACCATGAATTATTTTTCATAGATGGACAAAGAGTGGTGTTTAGGGGTATGTGGTGTACTTATATAAGTAAAAAGATACTTTCCTTACATTCAAAAAAACTCTTAACTCATTACCATAAAGGTCAATCTCATTAATAAAAGGTTCAGAATAATCACAAAAGGCAAGAATTGGTATTGTTGTTAAAACTTTGTTTAAATTCTGAAATGATTCATTTGTCTCTTTAGCCCATACAAATGCATCTTTTTTAAGCAACTCAGACAATGATTTATTTATTAATCCAAAATTCCTTATAAATCACTTATAATATCCTTTTAGGTTAAGGAACTCTCTCAAATCCCTCACACTCTTACGAGTAGGCTAGCTAGAGACTAAAATCATTATTTCTTAGATTAGTAGAGACCCTACATTAGTTCCTCACTAAAAGAGAAAATGCAATTTTAGTGGTTCCCAATTGAGTATATAAGAGATGCTAAATTAGCTTTAAATATAGCATGTTTCATATGATCACTAAAGGATTAAATATAAACTTGAATTTCATCAAAGAAAAGTAGTATAAACTTTCTCAAATGAGATTTGAATACCTTATATATTCAACTTTGAAATGTTAAAAGCACATTAGTGAGTCTAAAACGCACTAAGAATTTGTATTGACCTTTATATGTTCTGAGAAGAATTAGAGCTAAAAAATTGATGCATATAGATATGATGGCAACCATATACTAGATCTAGTTAGGTTACTTCACGAAATTTCTCTACAAACTCCTCGATCACAGGGATAGGAATTTTGTCCTTGATTATATACCTATTAAATTCCATATATTTAATATATAACCTATATGAACCATCCTTTTGCTTTACCAAATCATAAGTAGTGAAGAAGTACTAGTAGTATATTAAAAGACACCTTACTTAAGCAAGTCTTACACCAAAATTTCTATAACATTCATTTATATAAAGCCATGCTTTTTAGGTTTATGTTAAGTACTTCTACTCCTTCTTAGTTGAATTTTATTATCATAGTTCTTATAAAGTGGTAGGTTCGATATATTAAAAAAAACTGAATTTGACAAATAAATAGCCCAATTACAATTGTTCTACCCCCACCAAAGACAAATTATCTTTATTAATTTCCTATGATTTAAAAAATAATGAAGCTACAACATACATAATTGACTAGTTACTTGAGGTTTAGACAACAACTTTTTAATTTTCAGTAGTAACCAATTTTAAATTGCTAATCAGTCCTCCTTTAAGAAAAAATTATAGTTCTTTTTAGTTTAAAAGCATAGATTTCTTTCCAAAGTTACATAATGCCTTATTTGGATTTTAAAGCCACTAAACTTCTAATACCATATTAAAGCCACCTTAAAGTAATAATAAGTATTAATTGAAAAGTTAATGCCTTGTAAACTCCTTTCAAACTCATACATAGTTGTGTATAAGGCAATTGAAGTCTCCCAACCACAATTACCTTTACGTTCGTAACCTCTCTATAGTTTTATTCTCCTTTTTGCACTAAGGCACCATCCACAAAATTATGGGTGTTATATTATAAATAAGGATATGTAATGAGTTTACCATTATGAATCTCTATCATTCTCATTTATCTATAATTGCCTATTGGTACTCCAAACATTACTCAAAGTTAAATGATTAGTTGTTCCTTACCTTTAATCTTATCAAGTTCACTCTTCAATTGACTTCTCTTCTACATTCTATAGATTTCATTGTTTGCAGTTACATTTATCAATTAGGACATACCTATCATCATATAATAAACAAATCCACTTGACATTTTATCATCAAATTCCTTTCTATCCAGTTACCTTTGATGTTTATTAATATGTTTAGTATTAAAATTCTTAGGAGGAGGTAATGTTGCTAAAGGTAACAATCCTAAATTAATTATGTATTTGGTGTTTGTCTAATTTAAATGTATAATAAAGCTTGAACTAAGGTGGATTATATATTTGATACAAAGTATTTTATTTCTGGAATAACAAACATAATATATAACCCTTTTGCTTTTTAAGCAATGACATAAGCCTATTATAATGACAAGGTTTAAAAGTTTCACAGGCAACTCTAGTTTAAATCTCAATCCTTTTTAAAAGAATCCAACTAAATAAGATTAGGAAATTTGAAGTAGGTTAGAACACATCTCAAATAAGGCATGATATTCCTTAGTAGTTTCAATTTAGCAGAAGTCATTGAAATCCTCAATTGGAGCATCTAATGTTTCCTTACCAATTCTTTAGGTTCAAGTCATTATATGATCATTCCAAAAAGGTTCCTTTATAGTTAATCAATTCCTTGTGAATAATTAGTGTCATTCTAAGGTCTCTTCCTCCATATGTAGCTATACTTACCTTCATTTCAAGAGGAGTTCTAATGACCATGAAAAAGTGTTATACCCTATATATCTAATTAGGGACACTTAAGCAACTGAAGGATGGAAATTCCATTTTACTAAAGCATATAGGGACCATATAGTGACGAGGCTCATAATTAATAATAGGATTGGCTATAGGCTCTTTGCCCACTTCTACGATAGACACATTAGGAAATTCTACTTGTGACTGTGAATTATGCACAAACATAAAATATTGGAACATCTCTTAGAGTTTACTGATATTTTACCTTCCTTTACCTATATCTATCAAAACATGGACTAAGCCTTTGACATCATATTT
Source organism: Erythroxylum tenue (assembly GCA_027568955.1). NCBI lineage: Eukaryota > Viridiplantae > Streptophyta > Magnoliopsida > Malpighiales > Erythroxylaceae > Erythroxylum > Erythroxylum tenue. Next base: position 24,332,018 of record JAOSBM010000002.1, on the reverse strand, counting down.
TTAAAATTTTCAATATAAATTTAACCGTTGATTCCTCCATCCTTGTGAATTCTTGACCTTGACTGTCATCTACTATTATTAAAACTTATCAAATTTGATTGACGATTAAAGAAAGGATGAATTCAAGAAACAAGATTATTGCTTTGATACCAAATATTACAGAATAATAGTTGTAGATATGGTTGGCAATTGGTTTAGGCTTGTCTAGGTCATTGTAGCCCAACCCAAATTTTTATATGTTAACTTGAATCTTACTCAAAACTTAGGGCCCGTTTGGTTGAGTTTTTATCAGTAGAGCTTTTAATTAATTGGCTCAAGCCTAAGTCTAATTAATTTCCAAATTATACTCAAGTTCGGACAACTCAAAACTCATACTATACCTAAATCATGCAGTCTAAACATGAATCCAAAATTCGATCAAACTCGAACTTTTCTTAAGCTTGATCAAGATTTGCCTTACTCAAAGCCCAATCGTGTTAGGTCAAGCTTCAAAAATATAAGTCAAAAAGTTCCACTCCTTTAAAAATAAAATAAACAAAAGAAATGACAAGACCGTGACCAAAATCTTGCTCAAGACCTGGTTGAATATGGTATAGAAGGTTCTTGATTAAGCTTGAAAACTTCATTGCAGTGACCTAAGAGCTCTTCAAAGGACAGTAGGAAAAGACAAGGAGTCGAGCAGGTGGAGATCGACGGAGGGTGCAAAGACGTCATGGTTGAGGGAATGAATGCAATTGGAAGAAGCGAGGCTGTTACAAAATCAAAACATGCAAATTAAATACGAGTTCTCTCCCTCCAGCGTGTGTTATCAAGATAGAGAAAGAGCTCCGTGGGTTGCTCACCTCTTCCTTAGCGGACCGCTGAGTATCTGATTCAATCCTTTAGCGGTGGTCGGGCCTGCGACTGGGGGCCCTTGAGGTTGGGGATTCAACCTTTTTGCTCCAAGATAGAGAAAGAGCAGCCAGCATGGGTAGCTCAGTTAGTCATTGAGAGGACAAATTGAGATCAAGGCCTCAGGTTCGAGTCCCGGCAGTGACAGTGTGGGAGTTCATCCAATGTGGTGACTCTTTGTGGGCACCGGCGTTGGGCCACCCTTCTGAGAAGCTGGCTGAGATCAGACCATGATTTACCCCCTCACTACTCTGTCGAGCCGAGGTATGAGGGCGCCTAGAATGGGCGATTCCACCTTTTGAGATTAAGATAGAGAAAAAGCAAAAAAAAAAGGTATGTAAAGACTATTTGAGTGGGATGGGACAGCACAGATTAATCAAATGGTCACATTATATTCAAGAAACAACTTTCAAGATCTTGCCTTAAAGGGGTATGGCTTAATAGTTGAGAGCGAAACTTGACTTCAGCTAAATTTCAGGTTCGATTTTATGCTAGTCCCTTTTTGTAAAAGCCTAGGGCAGCCGAAGTTTTACCTATAAATAGAGAACTAGTTGAGCCCTTGATGATGAGGTGTGCCCGCTTGACCCGCCTACAAAGTTTCCTCTAATCCAAAAAAAAAAAAAAAAACTTTCAAGATCTTATTTTCACTTTTCTACCAACCCAAAACTTACAACTTGATAGGTTTCCTGTGTGACTAACAGTGGAAGGAACAGGATGGATTTGTGGTTATATACCTAAACACATTGCATGGTGGCGTATGAAGGGAAATGGTAAATAGGGATCAGCTAAAGTTCGATTGGTGATATAAAAACTACATTTAGATCAAAAGATATTCACGAGCTCAGTGGAGAAAGCTTCTCAGGTTATGCTGCATTAAATAGGTTGCGGCTGGACTGGAACACTGAGCTGTCTAATGCTAAGGAATCGCCGAAAAGGTTCACCGTCTGTCATTTTCTCCTAATTTGCTGTCACGAGATCACCTTTACCGGGAGAGAACCAGAAATATCTGTAATGAAGGATTCTGTTTCTGCATAAAGGCTCAACATTTTTTTCTTTTTGGGAAAGCAAAATGTTTTTATTTTGTTTACGCAGAATGGCTAGGTTTTTAGTCATGCAAAAACTTGGCAGCTCATCTTCTACTTAAGCAGAGGTGCATAATGGTATGTGAGTTTAATATTGCAAATCTTCACAAAGGATAATTACAAGGCCATGTTTTCCGTTTTCCAGTGTAATACTTGTTTCTGTTAATACATAGTCCACATGAATTCATATACTCCTGGGACTGGAAGACATTATATGTTCCTACGGCTGCATTTATTGACCTCACAAGCTATTACAACATCGACTAATTGACACTAATGTACACGTATCGTCAACCTGAGAAGGCAGACTAACCCACTGATCCCTCAAGCTTCAGGGACATCAGCTGGTTCACCTCAGCACCAAACTCATCAGGAAGCTCATTGAAGACATCCCGACAAAACCCTGAAATCATAGCAGCCATTGCCTTTTCATAGTCAATTCCCCTTTGCTGAAAGTAAAATAACTGATCTTCACCAATTTTGGAGGTGCTCGCTTCATGTTCAACACGGGCTGTGGGATTCTTAACCTGTTGAAGAGCAGAGATTAAATAGTCAGATACAGCAATTAAACCATTAAGAAATAGCCCAGAAAACGCAGTCCATATTTTTACAGACAGCGTATGAGAGGAAAGACAAGTCATAGATATACCAGTGACATTGGGAAACATACATGATTGAAGTATATACCAATGGGAGTAATCAGACTTTCAAAGTCAGCTTCAAGTGACATAAAAATGAAGAAACCTCAACCTTTTACAAGAATTATTGCATCTGTTATTTTTGGTGCAGCCTGAAGCAATAAATTGGGATACTAAAGGACAAAGTGGCACTTTGGCTATATAACTCATATCCCTCGACTATAGTACGTATATGCCTACATATAACTCATATCCCTCGACTATAGTATGTATATGCCTACATAATAACCAAACATGTAAAATTATTTTACAAGTTTAGCATCAATTGTCATACAAGGTACTTCCTCTAGAACACCTGATCTACAAGTTATGCTGAAATGATTAAAGCTTGCACCACAACCGTATGAAAATTTTCATTGAAGCTCATCTCCTTGGTGCAATAGGCTTTTTGGCTAACATTTCAGCTATTTCTCAAACATCCAATTTAAGCAACTTCAAGTATGAGAATTTGAATCACTCATCATGTACATAATCTCAACCAAAAATAGAACCTTGGCCCTACAAGTTTAAGTCATTGATACACCCTCTTCACATATCCAAAGCAGTCAACCCTTCTTTCTAGACAATTAAAACACTATTAAGGTGTCATACACACACTAATTCCAAACACTTGATGAATCCACCGTATGCCGATATATGAACAATCTTCTTCAAGATATTTTTCGTCGTTTCCTAATGAGCTACCATAGGTGTAACAGACTTACTGATGAGCTATGATAGGTGCAGCAGAAAATAGAACTCAGCCAAGAAATAATAGCAAAAAGTTTTGCCCATATGATATTTAGAAAATAGAATGGCTATCAACTTACAGCAGTTTTTTGTTGATATACTAATAAGATAAATATAGACCACATTCATCTAAACCTTTAAAAACAAATATAGGGGCCACTAGGTGGACAATGATGATTAATAAAAACTAAACACAAACATTAAGAAGAGAAGTACCTGAATATAAGGATATGTGTTAGCTGCTGCAGTATCACCAATAAGCATTGAGTCACACTGTGAGGAGTTCCGAGCATTTTCCGCCTTCGACTGGATTTGAACAAGCCCTCTATAACAGTTTCTTGAATTCCCAACAGAGATACCCTTTGAAATAATTCGACTCCTTGTGTTCTTTCCCTTGTGTATCATCTTTGTTCCTGTATCTGCTTGCTGATGATTATTCGTCAAAGCAACAGAATAAAATTCTCCCACAGTATCATCCCCGTCCAGAACAACACTTGGATATTTCCACGTGATTGCAGATCCTGTCTCAACCTGAGTCCAAGATATTTTAGATCTATCCCCTGCACAAAGTCCTCTCTTTGTAACAAAATTATAAATCCCACCCTTACCCTCCTCATCACCAGCATACCAATTCTGTACAGTGGAGTACTTGATCTCTGCCCCTTCTGCACAATACAACTCAACAACAGCAGCATGAAGCTGATTAGTATCATAGGAAGGTGCAGTGCAACCCTCCAAATACTCCACAAAACTCCTATCCTCCGCAACAATCAAAGTCCTCTCAAACTGCCCAGTTTCCATAGCATTAATCCTGAAGTATGTAGATATCTGCATAGGGCACTTGGTATCCTTTGGCACATAACAAAACGACCCGTCACTGAACACAGCAGAATTCAAAGCTGCATAATAATTATCATCGGGAGGTACAACTCTTCCTAAGTATTTCTTGACCAAATTTGGATACTTCTTTATGGCTTCGGATATTGAACAAAAAATCACACCAGCCTTCTCTAAAGTTTCCCGATGTGTAGTAGCTATGGACACACTGTCCAGAACAGCATCAACTGCGACATTGGCTAATCTATTACGTTCATTCAAAGGAACACCCAGTCTATCAAAGTACATAAGGAGTTCTGGATCAGCCTCATCGAGACTGTTCAAAACAGGCTTCTTTTTGGGAGCAGAATAGTAGCAAATATCTTGAAAATCAACCGGTGGGTACTTGTTATCAGACCATTTAGGCTCCTTCATGCTTATGAATCTCTCAAAAGCATTCAATCTAAATTCAAGCATCCAATCAGGTTCCTCTTTAAGCGAAGATATCAATCTAATTGTCTCCTTGGACAGACCTTTGGGAATCGAGAAGGAGTCGATATCCACATTAAACCCAAATTTCTCCTTGTAATCACGGTTTCGGAGAATCTCCCTGATTTTATCATCAGAGCTAGAAGTAGGAGTTACAATTGAAGCTGGATTACCTGAATGATCGGAGCTTAAGCTAGTCCTGGATTCGAATCCCACGTCCGCTCGAACCTTGACCAAATTACGCGATTTTAAATTTCTGGATGCAAACGAAAAGGGATGTGAGGGTTTTGAGGGTTTCAAGGAATCGGAGATGTGTTGGAGAGAGAAGCGAGAAACGCCGTTGGCTAACAGAGACGCCATGGTTGTGGCTGAAATAGAAAGGCCAAAAGCGCTGACAAGCTGAAGGGAAATATGGAATATCAACATGTTGTTTAATGCTTTATATCGTTAGCCATTCTTGACTTGTGTAACACACACGTAACTTCTAGGTACGGACGGCAAGTCGGCAATGCACTGACCCGGGCTTGGCCAGGCAGGCCAGTCTGAGCCCAACTCACCAGCCCGAGCCCAACTCAGCCCAAGCTCAACTATTTTAAAAAAATTAAAAATATACAAACGGCATCATTTTTAACAAAATAATATTAGGGAGTCCTTATTTCCACGGCAATTTTGTTTATATCCACGAAAGTTAAGTTGCCACGTCATTCACAATCCAAAATCTCACACC
>JAOSBM010000002.1:24293391-24308309 GCA_027568955.1 Erythroxylum tenue | reverse complement strand
TCCTGAATTAGTGAAGGATACAATGACTACGAACATAAGATAGCTTAGCTAGTAATGAGACTCGATATCTTTTCTAGTTGACATTTAAGAGACTATAGACAGGGAAAGTTATTTAGCAAACCTGAAAATCAAGAAGTACACACTTTTTTTTATTGATGGTGATAAGATGAATGAAATAGGATAAATAGTTGATTGGTTATAAGTCATTGAAAGGCAAGATGAGTCCAGTAAAAGTGAAAATTAATGAATCTGTAGATCATTTGATATGGCTTTACGGGTTGAAAATTTGATGGTGAACTCTTTCGATAGAAACTACTAACTAAACAGAAATTGAAGGTAACAACTAGGTTGAATGTGGTGGTAATGACTAATGAGTATCTAAATGACTAATTTTTGGTGACTAAAGTTGACAAAGAGTTGAGTCTGTCCCATATGCATCTACACATCCAACCTTAGAAAATCATTTTCACCATATATCTAACACCTTAATCATAATGGTGACACTGCTCATAGAAAATTCAGAAGATTTAAGATAAACATGTTTATACATGAAAATTCTGTCCTTTGCTTGGTGAAATGCTGAAGCACCATTGTTAGCAACAGGTATAAGAATCGGATGCTAGCTGCAATGGGTGAGAGAGTGTAAGCGCATAGGCCTACAACTATCATATTGATCATTTTGGCCGTGTTTCTCTGTTCAGGTTGAATTTGGGTGGGCCAGCTATGGCGAGCTTTTCATGGGCTAACCTTGGACAAGTTAGTAGGCCTATGACTGCATCTTTGCTAAACTTAATCCGAACTGGAAATTGTAGATTTTATAGCAGATACGCTAATTATAGGTGCTATTATTATTGCACACCTTTCCAGAATTATGCATGTTTTCCAAATGTGACTCAGTATCCGAAGAAGCTATTCTTATCTCTTTTTAGATTCTCTCCTCTCACTTTCCTCTGCCTTGAGGATTTACAGCTGCAGCCATGATATGAGATTTTCTCAGCTGTGGGCTAGAAGCTAATGGCTACTACTGAGAGCCTAACTTTGATGAGAAAGTACTTAGTGATATACGTGTTCTAGAAATAGTCTTTAGCTTCTGCAGTAAATTTCAGTAAGAATTTGCAAATCCACCTCCACCTATTAGTGTGAGATTTTGAATTACAATATAGATAGTGGATAATCAATACTCTTTCTTTTATTGAGATGTCGAAGGAATCTAAAGTTTTTGAAATGATCTTGGATGTATGATCCATAATGCTTCCCCTATCATTCTGTTTTGCTAGTGAGGTATGACACCATAGGAAAATTTGTTAGAATTGTCAGAGGTTATAAGTCTGAGCTCCTTCTAGTTTTATTGTTTATTAATTGCGGTAATAGGTGTTAAATCATTACATTTTTTGAGGAGATATTCTAATGTTAATGCAATTAGGTTAATCTCGTTGATTACAATTTGATGTATGTGAAATATAAACTTTTACCTTTTCTACTGAACATTTGAAAGCTTTTTTGTTTGATTATTCATCATATTAACTTCTTCTTCCTATTTATGCTAGAATTTTCTTTGAGCATAAATTTTATGTGCTTGTGTTTCAGGACCTCAACTTTTCCCTTATCTGGAACATATTTGATTGCTGGTCCCTGTTCCATTAAATCAAAATAAAGGAGCTTTCAGATGATTCTATTAGTCTTTAATTTCTATGTTTCAACCTAACTTGCTTCTTTCCATCTATCTCTCATTGACAAAATTACAGTAGAAAAGTTCTCTTATCATAGAGCAGGATAAAATGAGAAACTTGCGTGTGGATGAAAAAATCTTATTTGGATATGATCATGGGTTCATAATATATTCAATACCCAATAAATTGTATTACCATTCTTTAAGTACCTTGTATGCAAATAATGATTTATTTATTTTTTTGCAATGGATAGTTCCTCGTTTAACCTGTACCTGTTTTTCTTCCTAAATATGTAATTAATAAATTGTCATTATTGTGGCCTGGATAGCATTTTGTTTCTCATACAATTTAACTGATCATTTGCTTACAAGCCTTACGTTGTATCACTAACCTATGACATGTTTGATTCCCAATTCCTTGCGCTGTGTTATGGTCGACTCCCTTTTTCATTTCCTTGAAATTTTCCTTATTTTGTACTTCTCATATGGGGAGCATAATTGCAAAACTCTTCAATGGGTCTAGGAAAAAGTTTTATTACATATAAGCATCGTGTTTGTTAGAGGATGATTGTTTCAATTTTTTGTGCTGCTGGCACAACAACAAGAATAGTTAAAGTGATTTGCGATTTGCAAAATCATATATAACTTTTGAACCTATTGTTTACATATAGGAAAGGTGAAAAGGGCTATCATCTTGTCAATTGGCTAATTAGAAGGCCATCTAAGAGTGTTCATCCTTCATCAGTTGTTCAAAATGAACCAACAAGGGACATGTTCTTCTTCTCCAGCAGATCCTCCATTGAAACGTAGACGTGGTCGTCCACGCAAGGATGAGGGCCTGATACAAGGGGAGAATACTCCTACGGCTCCTGGATCTGACAGTATTGGTAAAAATAAACAGAGTGTGGGCTCAACTGGTGCTGTTGGCAATGACATGGTGGGTCAAATGGTTTATGGCGTCATTGATGGTTCATTTGATGCTGGATATCTCCTTAAACTTAAGGTAGGAGACAGTGACACTTATCTAAGGGGTGTCGTATTTCTACCAGGCCGAATCACTCCAATTTCGACTGCAAATGATGTGGCTCCACAAGCAAAGATGTATACAAGAACAGAGATTCCCATCCCTGTTCCAAATTCGTCAGTACAGGTCACTGATTCTGTCCTTTCATTGGAACAGCGTGATAAGCAGCTTAGTGAGCCCAAGAATCTTTTACCACCAGTTCAAGACCAGGGCCTGCCATCTGAGTTGATGAATGTTCCTATTGCACAAGAAAACCAATCAACTTATAATATGTTGTCTCTGACAGGTATTTTGCCAATCTTTTCCACCAGACCTTCATTGGAAGGGCAAGTTATTTCAGCACAAATTTTAGAGCCAGGTAAAGAGACCCAAACTCCCCTGGTAATGGATTGTTTAGGGCATGATAAAGTTGCTGAACAGGATAAAGGGATGCAGAAATTTGAGACTAACGCAAGAAAAGATCCTGATGTGACTAGAGACCCAACTGAACTAACAAAATCAGTTGTGAAGTCTACTTCTACCAATGATATCTTGTTGGGCACTGATACCATTGACCATGAACCGCAGCAACAGTCGGCTTATCTTGGCCATAAGCCATATCAATTATTTAATGATGGAGATAAAAGCCCGAGCCTTGAACAAAGTCAAGCTCCTGTAATTGTTGGGGCTGGAATTACGTCTTCTGTACCCAGTGGCTTGAACAGTTTGATGGAAGAACAGTTGGAAGTTGTACCACCTGATCTTGTGATGGAGATTGCGAATGATAAAACACCTCACTTAAATAAGACACATGCAACTGATAGTGATAAGGTTACTGAGGTAAATTCACAGTCTTTATCAATCGCCAGCCTTCCAGTGACAATGTTTGAGAGGGGTGTTATGAACTCTGAATCAAAGCTTAATGCCGAAGGATCTCTTCTTCAGCCAATGAAGGAACATCAGTTCTCCAGTTCTTCTGGCACCGAAGAAATTATGAAGGCAGCCTTAGGCTCTGTAACACTAACTAGATTACCCGTGACTCTATTTGAGGGAGAAACTGTTCCATTGGAAATGAAGATTGCCGCTGAAGGAGCTATTCTTCCTGGAGTGGCTGAATCCCAATTCTGCAGTTCATCAGGTGCTCCTAGTCAAATCAAGGATGCCATTCCACCTGCAGAAACTTAGATTATCCAGTCAACCCAAAAGCAATCTGCTTGGCCAAACCATAATGGCCAAACCGTAAGCATGAGTCATCTTGTGTCGTAATATAGGAAATAAAGGAGCCATGTTGCGTAAATCACCACAATATAAGGTATTAAGTGGATGTTAATCATATGTTTGGTGTAAAACTGACTGGCTATCTTATCCTCTTCTCTTCTATATTTTGTCAATTTTATGAGCATTTAGATTCTGTGAGTCGTATGAATTTCGTAAGCATTTTATTGTATCAATTTTGTTGATTGTGGGTTTGCCTCTATATAAGGAACATTTCACAACTTCTAAATCGTCAATGACATAGATGGATGACAATGTTTATCATAGTAATCATGTAGGTTTCTTGAGCTATTAAGCGGAACAAGATTTTCTGTCCAATTTTATGGTGTCTTATTGTGTCCAATAAATTTCAGCCATTTATTTATGTGGGTCCTATATGACCTACATAAACGTGGGACCCGCATAAATAAATGGCTGAGATTCACTGGACACAATAAAACATCATAATAAAACTGAACAGAGGATCTAAACTCCTATTAAGCAAGTATTTTAACAAACACAATCATTACATGGTTAGAGAGCCTCTATAGGGTATAAGTAGCTTTTAGCCTTTTACTAGATAGCTTCTACATGGTATAGTTATCTAGTTTCTAAAACAACACTATATGTTAGGTTTGTTTAGATTTTAAAGTATCTTCTAAGTACACTATCTTAGGATCATTGTCAAATGTTTTTTTTTCACCTTTCAGTATTTAGTTCTTATTTTTAATTGCGGTCATTTTTTGTTTTGTAAATATTGTATGAGACATTTTTTTGTTATTATCACTCACATTTAGTGACTTTTATTGATTGGAAGCTTCGGAAAATATGAAACGATTCAAATGATTATATGGAAATAAATAAAAAGAATAAAGTATGGATGATGCAATAGAGTTACACTTAATCTCATTAATAGTTAATAGTTGAAGAACTAAAGAAGGGAACAACTATTACATTTTTCAAATTAAGATTGGTATGAACATAAAATTCAATAAAGAATATATTGAAGTCTAGTGGAAGAAGGTAAAATATTACTTTACTTAATGGTATATACTATTATAAATTTTTAATGGGCATTTTTAATCATCATAGGTACATAAAATGACTTTCAAATTCGATAAAAAATGATGTAATTAATTTTCAAACTTAGTATCATATTTTTAGAGATACTACGACAATTAATTTGCAAGTATATCCATCAACTAAATCTCCATCAAAAAGAATGTATAATTAAAGTTGATAAAGTTTCTTCCTTCCATAAAAAGAAGATCAAATTGCGAGTTCATTTTTTTAAAACGAAAACTCCTAAAAATAAAAAGGAAAAAAAGATACATTCTAACATTCTAGAAAATATCTATGTTATATATATATATATATATATAGTATAACAAATACTATATATATATATATATATAGTATAACAAATACTATAAAGGGATAGAAGAATTGATTAAACCCAAAATTCAAGTTCTTTTATAAATAATATGAAATCTAACAAATCAATTTTCAATAAATATTTTAATTATAATTGATATTTATTAACTTTCTGTTAATATTATAGTCTTTATATATTTAAGTAAGTTCTATTTAGTTGACTCACAATATCTAATATATTTGAATATCATTTGCAAAATTACAGATGAAGAGAAAGACCTAAGGTTGATAAGATCTATTAATATATTTTGTTTATAAATGATCGTATTATTATAATTTAACACAATATAAGATAATGAACATATCAAATTATTTAATTAGAATGAATTAATATAATTATTTATATTGAATAATTTTTTGAGTATATTAAATATTCATATATTTTTATTTCCAATAACTATAATAATTAACTTATATTAGTAAATGAAATAAATTAAAGTTTAATATTCTCATCTAATTATGATAAAATGAAATAGAAAAAAATGACGACTAAACTAAATTAATTTGTACATTTAATTTACTAATTATAAGTCTCAAATAAACAAATTTTTATTTAAAAATTTTAATTAAATTTATTTTCTTTATAATTAAGCCACCTTCTAGGAAACAGACCAATTGATCAATCAAGCATGTTATAAGCTTGCTACACGAAAGGGATTAATTGAGAATTTACATGCTTGATTTGGTCCGTCATTGGGTGATCTTAGAAGGAATCTTACTGAAATTTTTTGCACAATATTAAATGATATTACAGCAGATCCTTCATTATTTATAATCATTACGTCACCCTTGCATACATAGTCACTTAAGTACGTGCCCGGCCATTGTAAAGCACACTATCCTTTTTCCTTGCTTCTGCCAAATAACCTGCATTTGTTAAACTCACAACCAGCCGGACCAGAACAACACAAACAGAAAGATTGCATCAAGTCGAGTTGCTAAGTAAAATGAGCTTAAAAAGCGGGAGTACTTGTCAGAGAATTGTAAGAAGAGCGGAGGTCTAAAAGAAAGGCATGTATGAAAAGAACAGATCAAAACTTCAGCTATATCCCGCTTGCTGCTGCTGCTGATAATTCCCATAACTGGGATAGCCCCCTCCATAGTACATGTTAGGGTCCTGAGGTGCTGCAGGGGCGCCATATCCATAATTTTCGTAACCTTGAGCATATCCATAATATCCACCACCACCACCACCACCACCATTCCACTGGTTTGTATCTGGCCGAGGTTGTTTGTTAGAAGGACTGCGCCCCCACGAGAGTCGAATATTTTGTCCATTTAACTGAGTTCCATTCAGATTCCTCAACGCTTCCTCTGCACAGCTCCTGTTCCACCAAGCAATTACAATCTCAGATATTTAAACATTATCATGAGAACACGGTAGATATCAGAATGGTTTGTTACCTGTCAGCAAATTGGACAAACCCACACCGCTTTCCAGCAGGTATCTTCACATGAAGTAATTGGCCGTATTGACCAAACAGTTCTCTCAGATGGTCATCAATGACATTGGAATCCAAATTTCCCACAAAAATCTGTTTCAAATTTTGTGTAAGCAACAAATGATGACGAATAATGTTATTTGTACGAAAAAGAAATACAAGTACCCACAGTTGTATTATTTGGATCACCCTCCGCTGGAGTCTGAGAATTAGGATATGAAGCTGCATGTGAAAAATAAAGGTGAAATAAACAAGAAACCGGAGGAGGAGTAATCTTCTTCTTCAGGGTCATGGAGTACAAAATAATATATAGCCTGGTGAGTTGAGAACTCAACTTACTAAAACAACTTGTAAATCGCACATGAACATGGATAGAAGACCCGGTTATCATAGCTAAATGTATATAATGCAAAATCAGTTCTGTAGCCATTTCCCACCTCGTGTTAAATAACCACTGATTCTATGCACATATAACTTCTATTCCGCATACAAAATATGACGAGAATGTCAACACAATAATGAAAGCAATGACAAAAGAGATTCAGTTACCAGCAAAACTTAAAGCATAAAGTATAATTTCGGGTGACAGTAAACAACCATATGCAGAATGCAATATTAAACCACATAATTGGCTGCCCCAAATGAAATGTTATTGACCAGAACCTAAGCCACTAATATGCCCAATAAGCCCTAAAAATATACCAAAAGTAGAAAATTGATAATAACAGGGTGAAATGAGCAAAAAGGAAACAACCAGAATGAACTTAGAAGACATCAGGAAGCAAATCTTTTGAAGGGTCAATAGAAGTTTCCGATCAGAAAAGGAAAACCCTAAACCACTCTATATGTACATATGCTGCATCACTGAACTGATAAACCTTCAGGAAACTTGACTAAAAGCTCAACCGGAAAATTGACTGAAAAGGCACTCTGAATAATGTAGCATAATGTATGCCACATAAACTCAAATGAAGGACAAGCCAAAAACTAAAAACTGACCTAAGTGAGACCCCGCACTTAAGGGGCAATCAGTTCAGCCGAACTCAAATCCAGGCCCTTAGATGATTAGAGCCTCTTAACGCCCTGCTTTGAGACAACAGGAGTTCTATAAGTTTTTGCAAGTTTAAGATTTTAATTAAAATTATTGTCCCAAATTTAAAGGTAAGTACGGGAAGGAAATGACTTCGGAAACTGTTGTCTATCTTCAAAAAAGTGCAACCGACAGAGTGAATCCCGCAAAAGGTTACTAAACAAATTAAAGAAGTATAATGATTCGAAATTCCAAGTAATAAGCCAATATCGGAATGATGCTATTCTATGACTTAAATCGCATGTCAGAGTAAAGGATTTTAGATCGTGGATAGAGGGATCCCATTCAATAAACAAACAGATCATCAAGTAGCATACCTTTAGGATATTGCTGATCAGCCTTCTTGTTTGTGGCCAAACCAATTCGCATGGGCCTTGTAGAGCAGAAAGCCCCATTCATCTCAGTCATGGCACGCAATTGTTCACTTTCATCCGCAAACCTAACAAATCCATAACTCTTGGTGCGTCCAGTGAGCCTGTCAATTACAACCTTTGCACCCTTAACAGAAGGATAGTGGGTCCTGAATGTCTCTTGCAACATATAGTCTGTAACATCAGCAGCCAAATCCCCCACAAATATTGTGTAATCAGGAGTATTGTCGCGTTTCTCACCCCCACTGAAGGATGCCCAATTAAGCCTGAAATTCTGATCGCCATTAGGCATGGGAGTACCATTGTATGTCTGCAATAATCTTTCTGCAGCTGCACGAGAGGTAAGTTCAATAAAACCATAACCCTCCACTTGACCAGTTTGCTTATTACGAATAATCTTCACAGAAGCAATCTGCAAAAGCAGGTACCTTTATCAGCAAAATTGGGTCACAGTACCTATTTTTTGCAGTTTTCAATTTGTCAAATGCATATTAAAGATGAACCAAGGCCTCTCGGGACAGTGAATTAGTAGTTAACATCTTCTTTAAAGTGAATTATAAGCAATATCACCGGCAAAGGAGAAATCAACACTCAAAATTGGACTTTAGGAATAACTACCGTGGAAATACTAGCACCATATATGCAGTCCAAATGAGAACACAAGAAAACGCTCACAGTTCCATCTAGAACAAAGTGAGCAAATAGATTCAAAATAATTATATCGGAAATCGAAAAAAATTGTAATTGATTAGTAACAAATGATGGAACAACAACTCAAAGATAAAAAAACAAAAGCAAAATTATCGAGTCATTTACAGTAACGTCAAAGACACAACCGTGTTGTTGATCGAAACAGGTAATATCAGGAAGCAAAGGAAACAGCTTTACAACGAATTACAAAAAAAAAAAAGACCAACAAAACCACAAAATCCAAAGAGCAACCATAAACCAATGATAGTATAACAACCACGACCCTTAACAAATCTGCACAAAGAAGTCAAGGAAAGGGAAAATAGGAGATCTAGACCTCGCCAGTATGAGCGAAGCAGCCCTGGATATAGGCTTCGTCCATCCAGTACTGCAAGTCACCGATCCAGAGAGTGCGTTGCTCATCGCCAATGGCGGGTTGCTGGTGCTGGATCTGTTGTTGTTGTTGAGGGTGGTGGGCCCACATGGCCTGGGGAGGAGGAGGAGGAGGAGGCATCATCATCATGTACGGAGGTGGAGGGTGTTGGTATTGTTGTTGTCCCTGTTGGCCTACTCCTCCAACTCCTGGTCCTGGTTGCTGCATCATATTCATGGTGGCTCGGGATAATTGGGAGCTTGTGGGAAGAAACAATTTAGACAACACTAAACAAAGAAGCGTCTTTTTTTTATAGGACACAACCCTAGTTCCACTTCCACTTGAAGACGGTCAATTCATACGTCATCCTAGTAATTATGTTCACCTACGCCCGTTCTCACAACAACCACCCCCGACCCTGAAGCTTTTGTTACTTTAACTTTTCGTGGTCCTATAATATTTATTTGTTACGAAGGAAAGAGGCATGCCCGCGAAATAAGAATAGATATAATAGTTATAGTTATAACGAAAGTATCCTTACTTTCTTCTTCAGGAAATATATTACACTGCGGAGGAATTATTATTTAAAAAAGGAGGAACAAGTAAAAAAGGATTTATTAGTATTCTATTTCTATTGTGGTTTGTGGATAAGGAAAGAAAGTTTCCACCTTTGGTTTTAATTTTGACTGTTCAGTCAATGTTTTGGGTCTCTCAAGTGAATTCTCAACTCCAGTGACCTCTTAGGATTCCTGTTCTGGTATAAAGCTCTCATCTTTATCTTCCTATTTCGTTTAATTCTTCTGATCTCTTAACCCCTGCAGCTGTACTCTTCAGACAGTCATTTTAAGCATTTGTTTCGATTCTAAGCTCATTGCATTTTTCTTTTTTCAGAATGTGGTTTCGTTAGTTATCTGTGTATGTGCTGTTGCTTCTGGATTTACGGGTCTTTTGGGGTTTAAGGAGTTCCAATAGTTTTAGTTAGATCCCAAATAAGGGCGGTGATGGATTTGCATTTGAAGAATCTGTTTGATAGACTGCAGGAGCAATTTGGGACTGGTCCAGGGCTTGGTCCTGGATCAGCTACCTGTCTAATGAAGGTGGAATGCGTTAATCCTAAATTCATTCAATCAGTTTATAGAGCTGCTGCTGCTCTTTATAGAACTGAACCCTGGCAAAGGTTGCGTCCTGGGCATCTTTTTGGTGTCCGGGTTGGAAGAGACTCAGATTGGTCCAGTAAGAAGCAACCTTTTCCGTGTGTTCAGTTCATAGGTGGTGATGGTGGGGATGTTGGGTTTCACATGTTTCGATCTGAGAATGATGCTAAGAAAATGACAGGATCAAGAGAGACAATTCGTGTTCCAAATGTTGAGCTTTTAAGGGTCACGTATGAACCCGAGGCTTCAATGTTTGCTTCAAATAGGAGAATGATCAAGTCTTTGTCATTGGAGGTCGCTGGTACTGACAGGTTTCCCGTGATTGATGTGGCACGATGCATGTCTTCTGGTGACCTTCGGTTTAGGAATCCAACCGCTGAAGATCTCAGGTTCGTTTATGCATTCATGAGAGCCATATCCATGTTGCATCCTTTACTTCAGGAAGATAAAGAAGGGGCTCCAAAGTGGTCAAGGATGACACATTTTGAACCATTTATCGAAACTGTTGATGTTCAGTGGCCTACAGAAATGGTCAAGGGCTCTGACCTTGTTGCAGTTACCATCTCTCATCCACAGAGCCAGACTTATGAGGAAAAAACAAGCTCCACACCTGGCTCAACACCTACCAAGCATGTGGAACTACCAAGGGAAGAGATCTTTGTTGATTTAAAGAACTTGAATTCCAGCATCAGGAAGTGCTCAATGTGCGAAAAAGAAGTACATGGAGAAATGGCATTCTGTTGTGGGCATTGTGGAGCATTGGTCTACTGTGGATCTGTCTGCCAGAAGCAGCATTGGAAAGAATGTCATAAAAGTATGTGTGGTCTCTATAAGAATATGATGGAAAGGGAAGAAGAACTGGCAATGAAAATTTTCAAGTTTCCTTGTTATGCTGATCAGCCGTGTAAATGGCTTGAGTCATTAGGAATTCATCAGAAGGGTATGTGGAGAAGGAAATGTGGTTGCTATTCTCACTGTCCGTATGGTCTCCTTCCTGTAAAAGGTGGACTCAGTGAATCATGGGGTGGACTGGATGAAGAAGAACATCCTCAGGATTCACCTTTCCTCAACCATTTAAGAGACGGGACATCAAACCCAATCCTTCTTTCTGGTTGGTCAGAGTATTATAATCTCAGATCACTACCAATGTCAAGCCCAGTCGCAGATGTTCTCTCTCACCCACTGACAGTATATTACATATTAACTGCACTTAGTATCAGTTCAAAGAACCTTTTACTTAAAGGAAAAGAGGTTATTCTCCACTACCTTGGGCCTGAAGGAGAGTTGGATTGGATGTCAGCTTTTGCTGAGATTGGCCATTTACTCAATGGATCAGGTAATATACACATTGTGATGGTTGGACCTGAAGTTCCCACCAATTTGTCAGGCACAACTTTAGGGATAAGCAGCAGAGTAAGGGTGAACCTTGTGAGGGGAATTTATCAGGAGGAAGCCACTTACCTGCCCCCTCCTCATGTTATTGTTGCCTTGAATTGTGGATTGAATGGCTACACGGCCTGGGGAGGAGCTCTTGAATTGATAAAAACCATGGGTGTACCAGCCTTTCTAACAGAGCAATCTGAACTTTCATGTGTGAATGCAAAGCAGGTTGTTCGAGGTGCTGGATTGCATATAACACATCCTGTCACACCAAATCCTTTCCGCTCTCCAGTGAAAATTTATACTGCCTCAGTCAACCTTCCTTTGTACAGCAATGGCTTTGTGCTTGGGGTGAATACATGAGTTGAACCGTGGAGCACATAACTCGAGCAGCTGCAAGTCTCATAGTGGTAGCAGCAGTGTAATCCAGTTGGCAACTTGTCGCCGTCTTCCATTTTACAATTCCATATAAGAAGAGTTATGTTTATCATTGGCTGTGATTTGAGCATGCGTTGTCTTTCAACCATGGTGGTAGTTTAACTTCTCTTGTTTTATATTATGTATTGTTACAAAATTTGAGTATGCTCAATCACGATGGAGGCTTAGTTTAATTCTTCTTCATCAATATTGATGGAGGCTTAGTTTAATTCTTCTTCATCAATAAAAAGAAAAGTCGATTGACCAAGTAAAACAGGAACGTCTTCATTCAACTCCCTGTGAAACAAATATATGATCAACTTGTTCTCCCAGAAAGCAATCCCTTTTGCTTTTTCCCAAGTTGTTCTATCAAGTTTCTCCAAGTCGACCTAGAAAAGAAACTCCTTTTGAAGGTTTTCGTTTTTCTCAACCGTATATTTACCTTACCAACTGAGCGCAATTTGCAGTTATTGAATGTTAAAAAGATTTGAGCTGTCATTTCCTGACAAGTTGGGTTGCTTAGGTAGAAGGAACCCACCCCCTGAATGTTTGAACAACCAGTCAACTTCCGAACTGAACTGCTAAACCTATGCCAACTCAGCCACCAACCTGACCCCTTGTGTTGTGCTATAAATAATCTTCAAAACCCCTCGAGAATCTGAAAGGCCAAGTAAAACCCCTCCCTCCCTGTCAATTCAGTCAACACCCTTGACCAATAAAAGCTCTCGTATAAATCTATGGGGTCTCTCTCTCTCATGTTTCAGCCCTCTCCATGGCTTATTATCCTCCTATCCATTGAACTACGTTCACTGGGTCCAAACTCCTGAATCATCACCCCCAAGATCATTTACGAGGATTAGTTTCTTCATCGACTCTGCTGATGTTCCTGAGAGGCTTCAAATTGTTGCCAGAGCTGCTTGAACCTCTAACAGATAGGCAGGAAGTTTACTAGAGTCTGGACCTTGATTGTTTGCACTAGCTATAGTTCACTGCCTACTACAATTGATGTGTACAACATTTTATTTCTTAAGTTTAAGGTTTCAGATTGCAGGATTGTTTGTGTACTATAATCATAAATCTCTGAGCATAAAGGATTCGAGCATCGTAAAGTTGAAATGTAGACTGAACTGAAGATAAGGACAGCCAAAAGATAAAACCAACCAGAACCAAACATGGGCTTTATCAGATAAACTTGTTGAGATATTTTGAAGAGACGAAAGAATCTGAATCTGAAATTGTTGACCATCGCATTTAATGAGCACCAAAACTTGTCAATTTAAGAATCAATGTAACAAAATTAATACCAAAATTTAATTTTGGTAAATACAAAAATTTGAAATTGTCAAAATGACTTTAAGAGCTGGTGGGGCACAAAGTGTTTCTTTGGATATGGAAGCAGAAGCTCAAATCCCTCTATTAATATGGACAGATGTCGTATGAAGCTGCTCCCTCTAATAAGAATAAGAGGCACCTGAAAACCTTCTGCTAATCAATCTACGAGAGTTTAAAATAACTCCAAGCCTTCTCTTGTTACGATTTGGTGTTATGCTATGCAAAATTAACATTAAGATGTCAAGGTTTACGTTGATCTTGAATGATGTTCACTTGAACTTTCTTTATTAATGACATTCAAAATTAACATTAACATGTTTGACATCACTAAAATAATAATTTAATGAAATTTTTTTGATTTGTAATTGGTGTAAATAACACATTCTAAATGTGTATAAATGGAAATTTTAAAATTTGACAACTTGTTTAATAAAAATTGAAATTTAGAGAGTTATTTGAAATAGTATTAGGTGACACCTTTTCTTATAATTTATGTATCCGCTATAGATCAATTATACTCAGAGACGGATCCATAAATTTTTTTGAGTTGGGACAAAATTTTAATGGGGGCAAAATTTTATTTTTAATGAGGTAAAATGTTAATGGGAGAAAATTTTTATTTTATTTATGGGATCAAAACTTAAAATAATAATTTTTTATATGAAATTTTTTGAAGACAGCGGGGCGAATGCCTCCACTTACCCCCAATGTAGATTCGTCCATGATCAGGGAAGGAGCCATGTTATAGGGGGGGGGGGTCATGCCCCCCCCCCCCCCACTTCAAATATTTTTTTTAAACAAATTACTTATATAATTAAAATTTTTAAAATTACAAATATAAGTGGCCCCCCTTTAAAAAAATCCCTATCTTCTCTTTTCTTCAACTCTGCACGCACAGCCCTCCTTCTCCAGATTGAAAACGCCTCCACCCTCCAGGCTCCATCTGGGTCATCTCATGGTCCACCCACCCAAGTGTATCTCATGGTAAAATTTCTGATAGCTTCACCTTAAGTAAATTTAAATAAATGAATCTTAGAGGCATCATTATCCAGCTCAAAAGAAGCCTAAACTAGAATTGATTGATTCCTAAAATTAATTTTTTTTTTGTAATTACTGATTGAGTTATTGCCTTATTTGTATGTAGGAATTAGGATATTGATTGATGATTAAGACTTGAGAACAATGAGAAGCTAATTTCACCATCAAGATTCAAGTTATTTAAGGTACGTATACTAGTGAGCCTGGGTGGTGGCTCCCAGCGAGCCTGGGCGGTGGCTTATGTGTTATGTCTGTTATTATTTAAATTTTA
>JAOSBM010000002.1:24271497-24283915 GCA_027568955.1 Erythroxylum tenue | reverse complement strand
AACGTGTTCTTTTAACTGTTCGACTACATTCAAGATCTCATCCAGGATCATCATCACTCATTGATCTGATTTTACTTGGATCACTACAATTTTCAACGTCATGGTACTGTCAGGGCATCGATATCTCCTACAGAAATGACCCCAAATTTCCTTATATCCAAAAATGAATTCTTCCAATTCCTTAAGTGCCTATTTCCTCAATGAAGATAACACTATCTCATGTCATTTTCAGTTTCCCATTTGACTTCCTTTCCCTAGTGATTTTCTCTTTTCATTCTATTTCCTTTAATTCACATTGACTTATTCAAATGCCTATTCCTTCATACTTGTTCCTCCACACATTTCGATTTATTTGAATACTTCACTTCGCATGTTAGTATCATTTCCTAAAATTCAATTAGAATCTCCCAAACAAGTTTATAATTAATCTTTACATTTGCAATAGTATCACCTTAAATTTGAATATCCACTCACGTAGTTAGAGACTTTACCTCAAACAAGAATGCATACACTTCCACTTCCTATGCTTGAATCTCCACTCAAGGTATGATTCCATTATTCACTTTTGATTTATTACACCTTCGTTTCCGATTTGTTTCTTTCATGATCACTCTTAAATTGAATCATCTGATCAACTTAACTTAATTAAGAGAAATTCGTCTTTGAAAGAAGATTTCTTGCTACAATCATCGAATCCTTATGAATCCACTATTTTCCCTATTTACTTCTCAGTCATTCTTGGTTACTATTTTACCCTTCCCACTGGAACCGGGATGTTACATATAATCTCTTCCTCTTCTAACTCTGCTTGCTCTTCCTTCTTTGCCTTGAAAAATTGACTTGGAAAAGGGAGCGGAATCACCATATTCTGCAGATTGTTTTGCGTCATTTCTGGTTGTTCAGATGTCTCTTTCGTTGCTTCTTCTTCTACCTCTCTTCTGGAAATGTTTGGATGTGATTCTTGCAATTCCTTACCACTCCGCAATGTGATAGCCTTCGCGCTTTCTTCGGGATTGATTTCCGGTTGTGCTGGAAAACTTCCAAAACTTTGTGCCTCCAATCGATTTATGACAATTGCCACTTGGCTTAATTGATTTTCAATATTTCTTTGTTGATTTTCCATATTTCTTTGTAGATTTTCAATACTTGCTTCAGTATTCTGTTGAAACGTCAAAGTGTTAGTGGCCAAGGATTGAGCTATATCTTCCAAAGAAGTTTTACCTTCGAAATTTGATGTTGTAGTTTGATGTTGTCGAGGCACATATGATTATCTAAACTGCTGGAATTGAAGAGTGCTCGTTACTAACCTCATTACGATCTCCTCTAAAGACATCTCATCAACTTGTGGTGGTGATAGTGGTGGTGGAGGCTCTAGCTCAAAGTAGGACTGCTCTTCATTGTAGCTCGGTGGAGAAGTAAATCCGTACTTTGTATCTTGCAAAAAGGAACATGTACAAAAAGAATAACCCAAAAATGAACAAACTTCATATACCTTAGCTTGTTGGTCATCCTTCGGTACTTGCGCGGTAAAAATAAATCACTTCCGTTAATAAATTTTTTTGTAGTAGTGGTAACTGGATATCGTTCCCAAGAGGAATTTCTAACGGTAAAGATTATCGAATTTAAAACTAAAACAAGGTAACAAAAGGGGGGGGGTTTGGTTCACGACGATATAAGAAAATTATAAGAGAAAAAGCAAATCGAAAGCAATAACTGGATTTGAAAAATTAATGGCAAATACCTTGGTTTTCGGGTCACCGATGTTATCACGCTAATATGGATCCTCGATATAAAATTGCAGTCTTTAACAAACATTCATTGGGAATATTTTCTCTTAAGTGTAATGACTAGAAACATGTATCCTAGCATTCTTATTAAACAACAACCTAGATACGAGCGTATGTTTAATTAAATAATAGCTTTACGAATCAAGAACCAATAAGCAAGCGAAATACATGTACGACATGAAATCAATCAAGCAAATATCTCCTTAGAATTTTCTGACTCTAACATAGAGAACACAATCCTAATTGCAACTTGTGATTAGCGAAACTGAACGTCATATTTTGTTAATCTAGCGATTGAACAAATTAATCCCTAGTTGCACACCTAGAAACCAACTAATTCAATTAGAAAGAGTAGATCGGAAGATATTCAATGTTCATTAACAACATAAACTTTATTGAACATCTCACACATAATAGCGGATAACACGAATCCCCTCAACCAAGAAAAGAAGTTTAGCTATTCATAACGAAAATAGAAATCAAAGAAATAATAACATAACGAGTCTCCATCCCTGGTCTTTCTTGAAGAAAACAAAAATATAAAAGAAAAAGTGCAGAAACGCAAGAACAAACAAAGAAAAAAACTGCAGAAATTGAAATCCTATTCTAAAACCTAACCTAAAGCTAAGCTTGCGTGAACAATGATCCTCTCTCTTTTTATGCTTCTTTTTTCAATTTTCCTCCTGTCTTTCCTTGATTCTCTTTAGATAATGTATCCCCCAATTTCAGGTGGTTAATCCCCTTGAAAGATAGCAATATAATCTTTAAAGATTATAAGACTCTCGAGTTTGACTTTTAAAAATTGATCTGCAGATTTATTCTATCCTTAGGCGTGCCCACGCTTAGTCACTGAATTGCTGTCAAATTTGGAATTTTGGATTTTCTTCATTCTTTTGCATCTTTTTGATTCAATTTCATTTCTAAGGTGTTGAAAATCATTTGTAAACAATTATAAGATAATTTCATTAATTTTGGATAATAATTTCAACACATTAAAGATAATTAAGTATAAAATAAGTGCAAATTGATGACTTAACATACTTTCATATAGAAACATGCTATAGAAAATACTAAAATACAACTAAATTCGCCACTACAAACATGTAAAATGTGGACCTATCACTAGTTCCAAGACCCAAAGCCCAATTAACTAAGTCTGACCCATTAACTTCGAACTAGGTCGATTCTTTGAGTCGAACTAATTCTTTGAGCTGAGTTAATTTTGTCATCCTTAAATATTTCATCAATTGAAATTAGCTTATAAGGGAAATCATCTACATATATATAATTACTAATACATTTACGTAATTAAAGAATTTCAAAGTTTGAATTTTACTTTTTAATAGTAATTGATTTATCTATTTTAATGGATATTTATATTATGTCACATGAGTTAATGAAAACACACACATTCACATATATGTATAGGATCCCATATATACTAAAAATAAAATTAAGTGATCAATAACTAAAATAGTATTTCAAATTTATCAGTGATTATATTTAAATTTTAAAAATGAACAAAATTTATTCAATTATTTTGTTTATTTAAAATTATTATTAGTGTGTTCTCATTTAGCACATTATACAATATGTTTATAACACCATAAAATTTTTTCCTTATCTTTCATCTATATACATCCTTTCTTTCATTCCTCTGAGAAGATGATTCATGTGATGAATCAAGTCATTTTAGTAATCTTTCAATTTAAAAAGTTGAAAATTGAAATAATTGTAATTCACTTAATCTTAAATAAAATAATTAATGAAAAATAAAAGATAATAAGTTCTATAAAAATTATTTAAATACAAATGTTCACTTAATTTTGAATTATTAATTCGTTAAATAATTTATCTATTATATATAATAATTCAGTAATTTTTAATGTAATTTTAAAATAACAATTATAAATTTTGTTGATGACATTTATTCAAGTAGAATTTGATACTTTGGCAATAGTCTAAACAAGAAAATTTTGGCAATTTTACTTACATAAATAATATTATTTAAAGTTTAAAGGAAAAGAAATCTTGTAAAATTGGAACATGAAAACTTCATATTTGAAACAAAGTTATGATTATGGCATCGATACTGGTACCGAATTTAGTTTTGATATGGTAGTGTACTAGTACTGGTCAATATCGAGTACCATTTTGTGTAATTTTTAAATTTATAAAATACTCCCTAATTTTTTAAATTACATAATGATCCTTTAATATATTGTACTGTATAATTTATAATTTTACATCAATTATGTCTTCAAAAATAACAATAATAGAAATTTGAAATAGTAATAATGATTAAAATATTTTCGATGTTATGCCTTCATAAGCACTAGTTAAGTGAACTTCTTGTACATATTTTTCTACATTTATAAATCCTTTTGACTTATCAAAAAAATTATTTATTTATTTTTATTAATATTACTTTTCACAGATTTTACATATAAATTATAATCACAATTAATATGAAAAAAATCTTTTAATCATTATACAAATAAAAACTTAAGGATAATACAAAATATTTAAAATGTTACAAATTTATCACATAATAAATAATATTCACATCAAAACATCAAATAAAAAGAATAATAAATATTTACGACTTTCTAACTATTACGCTTTACAATAAGAGTTTGTGCCAAGGAAACAACGAAGTAGAAGTGAAATCTGGAACAAAAATATTTACAATTATATTATATTACATATACATCAAATATAAGCAAAATTAAAAGAAGAGGGGAGAAACCTAAAACTTCATTTAATCGAATACTCGCTCACATTAGATTAAACTCAATTCTTATTTAGAACAAAATTCTCTTCATAGAGAGAAGTTTCATCATCACTATCATTCAAATTCATTGCATCAAATGACATGTCAATATTTTTTCATCTAAGATTATCTTCTAAGTCACTCTTATCTATCAAACCTGGTTCCTCATAAACCTAATATATCAAAAGATCAATATGGTCAAGGTAAATTAGATCTACAAAACTACTTGTTT
This sequence comes from Erythroxylum tenue, assembly GCA_027568955.1. NCBI lineage: Eukaryota > Viridiplantae > Streptophyta > Magnoliopsida > Malpighiales > Erythroxylaceae > Erythroxylum > Erythroxylum tenue. Next base: position 24,279,123 of record JAOSBM010000002.1, on the reverse strand, counting down.
TATTTAAGAGTCATAGTAAACAAATAAAATTAATTTATTAAGACATTACAAAAATTATATCCAACTTAACAATGATAATAACATACCTTTCCCGAAGCTTTAAATTGTATCAAATAAAAACCAAGTTGTTCAATCTTTTATGCTCCAATCTATTCCTTTTCTTAAAATGAATGAATTCAAATGTGCTCAAATTCATTTCACACTTTGTTGCACTTACACATTGATTCAGAATTCTAATTGCAAATTTTGCAATTATGGAACACCAGTTTTGATCCCACCAAGAACTGTAAGACAACAAAAGTAGCATTATAAACAAAATAAACTAACAATTAATTTTCAATAAGTAACAAAAGTGAAAAACAAAATATATACCTAAATTAAATTTGTCTTGTTGACAAAAAGCAATTTGTATCCTAAAATCACCAGAAACATCCTTATAAATTTCCATTTGTGAGCGTAAGAGATCTTACATCTTCTCATGGGCAAAAATTGTTGTAATAGTTAATAACTTTCCCTTATTAACTTAATCATTTTTTGTTTTTGTAAAACTTGGTCTGAAATAGAAAATAAGATTAAAAAATGTCCCATCTACATATAACAAAGAGTAAAGTTGACTTCATGATAACGTGTGTACAAAAAAGAACTATTTTTTAAATTGTCCTTGATTGCTTCCTTCGCCCTCTCCATGACATCATAAAAATAATTCATTATTTCCTTCACATCACCATCAGCCAGATGAAGTAACCTCACCAGCAATTCACAAACTCGGATGAAAAATTGACATTGGGACCAAGATTTATTATCTTCAAGTATAATTCTAGAAACTTCCAATCTAGCATTAGACCTAGCATATTGAGATACAACTTACTTATCACTTGTAAACATTTGCCTCAACTCCTTCTTCATCATAATAATACATTGAAGTGATAGGAAATTAGTTGCAAATCTTACAACAATAGGACAACACAAATTCCAACTAGTGGTTAAATGCTTTCTCATTAAATTTAGGATTCATGCACAATTATAGTCATCTTTTTTGCTTTTTGCATAGTCTTATCAATAATAAAAAGATACCTAGCATCTCCTATATTTTCCAACAACAGGTTAATGCAATTTGCAACAAAAAGAGTCCAATAAAAAGAATTATCCTTGCTTTACAATCTTTTTCCAGCAGCTTTATAAGCATAATTATTATCAGTAATGAACTGAACAATATTTTCTAGCCTAACTTCATCCATAACTTCATCAAATATTTGAAATAGAGTATCAGTACTCCTAACAAGGCCAAATGCATCAATAGACTTCAAAAATATTATCCTCTTTAGATAATAAAACAAAAAAATTAATAGCAGGTGTAAGGCCCCAACATATACCATAGAAGTATTATGGCATGTTTAGGGTATATTAAGAAGTGAATATAACAAATTAAGAGCATCTAAGGATAATAAGAGACATAATGGTACTTAATGTAAAAGACGGGTAAATGAGTAATTTGTTCATTTCAACATGGACATACATACTTAGATGTGATATATGGATGAGAATGAAATTAATTAATGAGATTATAGGCCAATTTGGGAATTAAAGGAAGAAGAAGGACCAATGTGATATTTTCCTAAAGTCAACACATGTACCAATTGGATTAAAGCATGGGTGACCAATAAGAATAAAGTATATGTGTCCAATAGGAATTAAGCATATATGTAAGTCTTAAAAGTGCATGAAATGGTCATATGGAGAGAAAAGAGGGACGAAATTTTAGGGTTTAAGTTCTAGATTTTTCCTCTCATTTTCTCTACACTTCATCTTCTTCATCTCATCATTTTGCATCTAAGGAATCAAGCTAATCTTAGGTTGAAATCAAGGTAAAAGTTAGTAGTTTTCTTTTCATCTTTATCTTTTTTTGCTTTGCTTATGAAAAATTGAAATTATAAGGTTGGAATTGGGATTGAGATGTGCATTTGTTGTGTTTCTAGTTGGTGAGTCAAGCAAATCCAAATAGCAAGGGAATGAAAGGCATTAGAAGGACTACTAGGCCAATTTTAAAGTTTGGGACTACACTTAGTTAATTTCTGTATTTGTACTTAGTTGAATGTATACAAAGATTGATTTGGGAATGGAATGTGTTGCTGGAATGATTTTTCGGTGTTACTTTGAATGGAATTGGTTGAATGACAAGTAGGAGTAACGTTTAGTGAAATTTTATCTTAGGTTCTTGGTTCACTTGAACCAGCCCTATTGTTTTGGCCATAACATGGCCTATAGACCTCCAAATTGGGTGATTCTAATTAGAGATGAAACTTAAGACATAGAAATGAAAGTATCTAGAAGACACTTGGATCTAATTCTGGCATTATGATATTTTAAATTGAGATAAAAATGATGACATTGGCCTTGTATAGGAGCAGCTTGTGATGTTTGGTGCTTATCTCATGACTTAGAAGTCCAAATGGCCTAAAATTTGATGATATGAAAATTAGAGACATAGGGTAACAAATTTTTAGGAGACCTTAAGGTCTAACTTAATAAATGAAGAAAATAAAAGTAACAGTTGGGAACAAGGGATGAACCCCAGCAAAGGATACAACTATAACAAAAAAGGTCTAAGTTGAACGTTTACTATATGAAAAGTTCGGAACAAGAGGAGACCATCATGTAATTTGCTTTTGGACTGTTTTGGTTGCCTATTTTAGACCCACCTTGTGCTTAATCCAGTTTGTACTATTTTTAGTTTTTCACTTCCGTTTTTTAATCGAATCATATCATAATCTTTCTGAATGTTTATGAAACTTTGGAAGCTCCTAGAAATAAATGAAATATGACTTACCATATATGAATTGGGTGCTTAAACATTGAAACTTAGTATTGAACATAATTCATGCTAAAGAAAATTTACATGTACATAGATGATTTATATGCATATTTATTGCTTATATATGTATAGTATGATTATACAAGTGTGATTTTAATACCCTCTTAATGGTGATAAGTTATGACTTGAATGTATGAACTTAAAAACAGATTTTATGATTTCAAATGAACATCATATGACTTGCCAATATATTAATCATGAAATTGGTAAATGATTAAAGGGGAATGTTATAGTGCCTGCTTCATTGTCTTAGTGATGGATAAATAGGCATGTCTATAGGGTTACAGCGCAACTGTTGTAGTTTGATAGCATTGGTGTCTTCATTTCAATACTGTTGTGTCTTAATAGTTTGATACCTTCGTGTATCCACAGTTTGGTACCTTCGAGTATCTATAGTTTGATGCCTTCGGGTATCTACAGTTTGATACTTTAGGGTATCTATAGTTTTGTTATCTTCAGATATCCACAGCTCCTGTTATCCACACTCACGGGAATGTGCAAGCCTAATATAGAAAGTAAAACAAATGGTTATAAATAAGAAATATGGCATAACAACATAAATAATTGGTATTGATGAGTATTTGCATTTGTATTGATAATTTGTATCAATGAGTGTTGAATATCAATCTTTGGCTTATGAATGTGAATTTACAATATATGAATAACATATTGAAACATGCTTGCATTATGTGCCTTGATTAAGTGTGCCATCACTATTTATATGAGTTGTGATGCTTATAAATGTGTGTGCTTGGCGGATGACTGTTATGAGTGGTCATCCAAACTAAGTGCTTCCGCACTAAGCTTTCAAACTTAGCACGGATATTAATCCATGTAGATCCAACTATTAGGAGTGAGGTACAGGGGACATCTGCAGGGACCAAGGCCAACTGTTAGGAGTAAAAATACCTTTGGAATGTGTTTTTTTGGTTAAAGATGATTGTTTATGTAATGAAGGAAATTATAATTCTTTTGGATTATCATGTAAATATAAAGATGTAACTTTTCAATGATGATGTTAAGTGATATGAAACTTTGTAATATGAATATATATAGCATTGAATAGACAAATGTTTTATGACAGTTCCTATGAATGAATAGAAATGTATATCATAATTGCTTGTACAAGAATTTGGTTGTCGTGTATATGGGTGGTTGTAGGTTCCGTATAAGAGATGTTACATTTAGTGGCAACCAAAATTGTCCATAAGCAAATTGCACGATGGTCTCCACTTGTTCCAAAATTTTTACATAGAAAACGTTCAACTTAGGCCTTGAGATCATCTAAAACTTTATTCACCTATGTCTCTAATTTCCATATCATCAAATATCAGGCCATTTGGACTTCTAAGTCATGAGATGAGCACCAAACATCACAAGATGCTCCAATACAGGGCCATCATCAGGTCATCATTTTCAAGCGCAATTTATAATATCATAAAGCCAGAATTAGATCCTAATCTCTTCTAAAAGTTTTATTTCTATGTCTTAAGTTTCATCTCCAATTGGAATCACTCAATTTGAGGTCTATAGGCCATGTTATGGCCAAAACAATGGGGATGGCACTTTCAAGACTTATACACATGCTTAATTCCTATTGGACACATATGATTTATTCTTATTGGTCACACATGCTTTAATCCAACTGGTCCATGTGTTGACTTTACGAAAATTGCACATTGGTCCTTCTTCTTCCTTTAATTCCCACATTGACCTATAATCTCATCAATTAATTTCATTCTCATCCATATTTCACGTCTAAGCATGTATGTCCATGCCAAAATGAACAAATTATCTATTTATCCATATGTTTTTTCATTAAGTACCATTATGTCTCTTACTCTGTTTTGATACTCTTAATTTGTTATGTTCACTTCTTATTATACCCTAGACTGTCATAATACGTCTAGGGTGTATGTTGGGGCCTTACAATAGGCTCATTTCATCTACTTGTCCAATCATCACATATGATTGAATGTCTATAAGTAGCCCAAGTCATTCTTCTTTTAGCCAAGTAACTTTTTATTTCATAAACAAAGTTGTTCAAAAGTTTACCTATATAGTCATCAATTGAAGGAGTTTTGTATCTTGGACTGTAAGAGGCAAAGCATTCATTATAAGCTGGCAATAATAAGATAAGACAACATTTAATGCTATACCTGAACCATACTACTATCTAGTTATTGCTATGTCCACATTATAAGTCACTTCTCTATATTGTAAGACATTACGAATTGAAGGTTAAGCTCCAGAAGTTGTTCATAATGTAAAAAAAAAAAAGATACATGTTTTCTTCTTTTCCTAACATTAGGTGCAACATTTCCTTCTTATTAGCTAGGATACTACTATCTTCAACATCTCCACTATCATCCTGACCACCAATAAAAGATCTTCCACTACCAATTCCATAGTTAAATATTTTCCTTCTATCTTTCTCATATTAATACTCTTAAAGAAAAGTCTTCATTTATCATTTCACATCATGACTCACTTTCTTATAAGGCTCCACGTAACCTTTGACTCCAATTAAATGCTTCTTTAATATGGTGATGCTCTCATCTTTCAAATGCTTGTTATAATATAAACAAATAGTATAGTTCTTTATTCCATGAACCAATCTAGCATGAGCCTAAACTGGATCATCAATCTTCATATACCTGAAGCGACTAAATTATCAGGAGTACTTGAACACGTCTCTATTTATTTGTAAAATAAATAAAGATATATGTCAAAATTAAATTAATTTCATATCAAAGTAAAGAACACCTAATTTCATTATTAACTACTATCACAAAATACATATTGTTTAACTCAAAACTAATATAAAAGCACATATATGATTACATAATTCAACTATAATGACATACACTGATAACTATAAACTACTCAATTTTTACTATAACTCACAACTATAAGTTTACAACCTATTTTATGTAATCACACAATTCAACTATAAACTAATCTATTTTGTTTGTTAATACTATTCAATTTGTAATGCTTATCAATATTTTGTTTTCTTAACTAATTTTAATCAACATTAATACTAAAATCTTTATTCCTAACTTTAATTTAACAATCTTTCATTAACTAATTTTAATCAACATTCTTAGTTTATTACTCAAATTAACTCCACAATCAAGAATCAACATACACTATTCAATTCAATTTCATCTAACACAATTCACCAAGAAATCAAGAACCAACAATTCAACATACACAACTACACCTATGTGTATAACTCATTTTATATGATTACATCACTCAACGATAAAGACTTAGAAACCATAACCTATTCAATTTCAACCATAACTCACAATTATAAGTTTATAACATATTTTATGTAATCACATAATTCAACTATAAACTAATATATTTTGTTTGCTTATACAATTCAATTTGTAATGCTTATCATTTTTTTGAACTAATTTTAATTAATATTGTTACTTAAATCCTAATTTCCAACTTTAATTTAACAATCTTTCATTCACTAGTTTTAATCAACATTCTTAGTTTCTTATTCAAATTAACTCCACTGTCAAGAGTCAACATACATGATACACTACACATTTCAATTTCGTCCAATATAATTCTCCAAGATTCAACAATTCACTATAGACAATTACTACATAACACAAAGTCACAAAACGCAAATACACAATCTATTATAAATTCACAATTCAATATTCATTTATCTATATGTAATATTATGTATAACACCAATACACAGTTAAATATTCAAATCAACAATCAACATAATCCAAAATTTCAATGTCTATATTCCATAAATTCATAATTCACAATTTCAAAAAATTTGTTGCAATCTTTTGCAGCCAACACTGAATCCCTATCTCAGAGACACAAGGGCTGTAGAACACAAATACATAATTTTTGCAACCTTCACTAAATCCCTGAACTAGTGCTGGTCAGGTTAGCGAGTCTATGTGTGGGTTGTCGTGTAGTGGTGCAAGTTAGTAGGTGCGGGTATGGGTCAATAGATGAGGATGTGGGATTGTGTGTGGGTGTGATTAGGTTTCCATACAGGTGTGACTGGGTTTGTGTACGAGAGCGATCTACGGGTGACTACCTGACTGGTGACATGGTGCCAAATCATGGGTGCAATAGGTGCTGGTGTGATGGTGCAAGTGTAGGTGTAATGGTGCGGGTGCGGGTGTGGGTGCAAGTGCAAGTGCGACGGGCAGACAACGAGCCTGATTGGTGTGATGGTTGAGATGGAGAGAGTGAGAGGTAGGGTGGGGACTCGGGAGAGGGGACAGGTAGGTTACTTTAGTTAGGGTTAAAAAAATTTAAATATTTAAAATTTACATTTTAGTCTGATTATTGTTTGGTATTTTAGTACTAGCGGTACTTGCTATTGCCAAATCTTAGTACGAGAGAATACAATATTGTATAATTTTTTGACCGGTACAATACGATGACTGTATATTTGATTGGAAATGAAGATCGCTTGGAATGACATGATGCTTTGTTGACTCCTTGAATGTCATGTTTGTGTTATGTTCTTATAGATTTGGCTTGGGAATCAGTTTTTCCTTTTAAATTAGTAAAATTAAAATTGGCTACAACATAAACGGACCTTTAGGCCCTGTTTGGTTTGATGGTTTAAGATGGAAGGGGATGGAACGTAACATACTTCCATCGTTTGTTTGAGGGTTTTATAATGGAATGGGATGGAAGCGGAGGGTTTCATGTTACGTTCCATTCCATCCTAAACAGTGAAAATAAGAAACCTCCGA
>JAOSBM010000002.1:24237294-24262007 GCA_027568955.1 Erythroxylum tenue | reverse complement strand
CTTCTACCCACTTGGTGAAGTATTCAACTGCTACAATCAAAAACTTCTTCTGCCCAGGACCGAGGGGAAAAGGTCCTAATATATACATTCCCCATTGAGCAAAGGGGATGGGATGATTCACAATTTTCATCCGTTTGATCGGCAGGTGAGTCAGGCTACTGTTTTTTTGGCAAGCCTCGCACTGGTTAACTTTCTCTTGGCAGTTTCTCTTTATTGTCGGCCAATAGTACCCTTGTCTAATCAATCTATGAGCCAACATTTTACCTCCTAAATGGTTTCCGCACATTCCTTCGTGAACTTCGGCCATTGCCTGCTCCGCCTCTTCTTCGCTCAAGCAAAGCAGTAGTGGCCAGTCATAGGATCGCTTGACTGGTCAAATACTGCTTCAAGTGTTGAAACGCTCTTTCGCATTCATCCGACCTTTGGAACTGGGTCACATCCGCTTTCCTCAAAATTTTGAAGAACGGGAGGCACTTATCCCCCAACCTAGAGACGAATCTGCTCAGAGAAACTATCCTTCCGGTCAATATCTGAACATCTTTTAAACATCGTGACGACGGCATCTGGACGAGGGCCTCGATTTTTTCTGGATTCGCTTCAATCCCCCTCTGAGTTATCATGAACCTCAAAAACTTTCCAGACGCCACTTCAAAGACACATTTTTCAGGGTTTAGCTTCATCTGAAATTTGTTGAGGGTCTGAAAGGCGAATTTCTGTCCCTAAACTATTTTTGTAGTGACATATAAGTTTTCGTTTCGATTCTATCCCTTCGCAACAGATAGAAAGTTCATCAAATATTTCCGTGTATTGAACTACGGACATAATCCCTTGCCTAAGGGCTGTGAGATAATCTTGGAGATCTTTCTGATAATGAAATGGTAATTACTTTTGTGATAACTTCAGTTTTATCTCTTCTCAATCAACAATTAGTGGCTGGCCCATTTTTCGAAGTCTATCCTCTATCAATATCCACCAGCTTTTAGTGTCTCCAACTAGCTTCGTCTTTCCAAATTGGACTTTTCGATCTTATGACATGTGCTATCAGTCAAAGAAATCTTTCATTGTTATTGTCTAGTCTAAGAACAAGTGTGGATCTATCTTTCCTACAAACTTAGGGCTTCAACACAAACTTTCTTAGTAATATCATCAAGTTTATTGCATGTTTCAACTCTATCGTGGCCTTTAAAAGCCCACATACGCTCTCTGTGTGCTGCTAGTTGATTTTTTTGTCATAGATCTCTCAGTAGGCGTTGATTTCCTAACCTCATTCGTTGTTGATTAGTGTCAGCCTCTTCGTCTTGGATTTTACTTTCTCAGCCTTGACCATCCAATTGTAGTTTGTTGTCTAACATTGTTTTCTTGACTAGTTCTTGGAGCACCTTATAATCTGAGAGTCATTAAGGTCCAATTCTTCTTTAACTCTTAAAAGTATCTCATCTCACTCGTGATTACTGAATATTCCTCTATATGTCCTTTCGTTATATGTCGCCATCGTAAACTAAAAATTTGATACTAAATTGATGTAGGATAAATGGAAGAATTATTAACTAGTAGCTAAAACTCACAAATTTAGAAATATGATTGATATTAGGCTGCTAGAATAACAAGTTTCAAGGTTGGATTTATGTTAAGAATGTAGAATTTTCAGACTTTGTATGGTTGGAATTTTAAGATTTGATTGTTGGAAATTTAAGTTTAGGATTTCAGGTTTAGTATGGTTAAAATATAAGTTTGAGATGACTAGAATATAGGTTTAACAGGGCTGAATTTAGGTTACGATTGCTGAAATTTAGTGAGCATAAAGAATGGATATTAGAAAACTATGAATCACTTCTAAGATCTAAAAATTACTCTTAGAAGAAAACATCACCTTCTAGTTGAAAACTCGAGTTTGCAGAAAATTTTAGATTGTTTCTTCTTATAATCCTTATTTTAATAAGAAAAGAATTTCTAATTTAAATCCTATTATAATAAAAAAAATTCTATAAGTCTTATATTATACTTCATCTCTAATAAGGAATCTCAATATAATATAAATTTCAGCCTCTATTTTTAATATCAACTCAATTTTCAATATTTACCTCACTAAATTAAAAATTGCGATTGATTAATCTTTCCTCTTTTATTTCTTTTATGGACTTTAAGTTCTTTTGCATCAAATTGAGCTCCTTCTCAAAGGAAGGACAAAAGGCAATTGAATAAGCCAAAAACTCAATGCGATCGCCTGACCGGACTACACTAAGAAAATGTAGAAGGCTAAGAAAAAAGAATCTCTTTATTCTTTAAATACATTAAGTAAACCAAAAATGATGCGATGCTAGAAATGTCAAGCAACAAACGAAATCCTACCAAATGTTCAGTAAGCATGATAACTTAGGTTGTTTCCATTCCCAATATACAAACTGAAAGGATACCTCCGCAACAGAAAATTTCCGGTCAACCAATTTTAATCATAAACGGAAAGCACCAAACAGCAGCCAATTCCTCAAGTTGTATGATACCCCACGAAGAAAACAATTTGAACACTCCATTTCACCAAGCTGGGATGACCTATTCATGAAAGGAATTGCCATACCAGTATATGACATCTGGATTCTTTCTCTGGTTTCACTTCTTTGCTCGATTACCATGACCATGTAAAGTCATATTTTCAGAAATGTATTGACTCCAGATCCAGAATGAAGGAACATTTCACTATCGGATAGGGTGATATTGTGCCGATATTCTCTTAGGAGGCAATTTACGCAGGATATAAAGCACTAGCGCTGATGGTAGAATCTCAACCAGCTGTCAAGTTTTCCCATTTTCAATCAAATACAAGTGAGTCATTAATGAAGTGCAGTATGAGAGCTGAATTGTACATAAGATAAGCCAACTACCATGTAATAGATCAAGTTCAAAATTGGGTGATCCAAGACATCAAGCGAAGCATCTGAATCAAATGCAGACAGAAGAACCTGCATGTTGCGAATTGGGTTAAATGCACATTAAAGAAGTCCAAAGTAAGAAAGCAGATTACAGCAACCATATCAGATGTTTGCATATAACAGCATTAACATCTTCCAACCAAAATCTATCCAGAAGGCAGTAAAGGATTCTGTCCATAATGCACAAGAAATAAACAAAGTCCTGTGATATCAAAGATATAGTAGGGCCTCAAGTCGAGACTTCTTTTATGTAAAAACATCACAGCTAGATATTGGTGAAATAAGCAGGTCATTCGTATGGTAGGCATATCATATTTCAAAGATGGGAAAATGAACAAGTAAGAAAATAAGCATTTCATGTTGATAATGCATGAAAAGATTACTGTCAAACTTAATTAAAGTTGAAACTGAGGCTCACCACAAAGCATCTAATGAGGAAACACATGAAACATATGGCTGTAACCGATCCAACCTGCAACAAAAATTATTTACGTTACCAGTACTACTTGAAACTCAAATCATGTTGTCAGTTTGCTTATTTGTATATCTATCTGGGTCTGCATATATTAATCTGCTAGCTTGTGACCATGTGCACACTCCCATGCACCAATATGGATGAGCCCATAGATGGTTGTAAGTCATGATAGTACAAATTGAAACTTGAACTAAGATTGCATATGATTATATGTGTATGCCAGTTTTGGTTATAAGCTAATCTTTTATCAACTGAATGTTGTCGTGTACAGGAGATATATGCTACGATCTGAAAGACCAGTTGCTAGAGAAAGGGAAAGAAGGTAGAAATAACAAAACCTCATGGAGCTTCTTTCTTCTTCCTTTAGATTCGATTGGAAAACGTCTCAGCATAAAAAATAATCTGAACGTATGAAAGAACACAATGAATGACAATATAAAATTAAAGAACAGAATATAAGCAAAAAAACCTTTACCTTCCCCCATAGAGCAAGAAACCCAATGCTGCAATAATTGAAATCACTGGGAGAAAAGAGATGGTACAATCAGATATGCATTAGTGCTCGTGTAAAATATTTAACTGCTATTAAGCATAGAGCGTTAGAGAAGGGATGAAAAGATGGGGATTAGTACTGAAAATGAAAATAAATAAACATCCAAGACTTTGAATGTAAGGCTTAACCTGCAATAAATATCCTTCCAATGAACTCCACAACACTGTTGTCATCGATCCAGAGGTACACCCAGATGCAAATCTGTAATTGAACCAATCTGGTAAGAGTAAGAGACTTGACCTAATTGTGGATACTAACACCACAGAGTTTCCAACAAAAGTTCATCAGTCAGAGCAGTTCAGAACTAGGACTCGATACAAACACCAATTCTTTAGAATTAACTAACAGACTCTTTGAGAGCTGTTTGTGATAGAAAACCATGGATTATTCTTTACAGATAGAACTCATATGACATGGCAATACAGATAGCCCTAAAACCGTCGGTGTCTAGCTCCTTCCCATTTTGAATACAAAAACTCAGGAAAAAGTTCAATTAACTGATGCTAATGTTAAGGTAACAACACCAGGAATGTCAGTCTATTAGAAATTTTTTAGCACGCATCAAAACACCCCCAACCCCCACAAAAAAAACTAGAAGAAGATATGCAAACTTATGTTCAGATGGCATGCTATTATGCATTTCAGGCATTGTCAACTGTAGGCAACAGCAAAGAAATCACCAAGACACATGCAACAACCATGATTGTGGAAAATGTTGCCAGAGGATTTTTGCAGCTAGACTCTATTTGCAGTACAAATCATTGCAGCAATTACCATACCTGTATGAAGTACATTGCACCATTGATGGATATATAAACAATTCTGAGCTTATCAGTAGGCAGACTTCTTGCCTGATCATTAAAATAGGGTCAATTTCAAATTTTGTCTCATCAGTGAAACGGATAAATATCCAACATTTACTTGCCTGGTGATATATCTCTGCCCAAAAAAGGACAAGTAAAGTGTATGTAGAGAAAAACAGGAGCCCCGGGAGATCCAATAGTACCAAAGTTAATACCTGGTACAAACGCATGTTAACCCCATAATAGTTGAAGGCACAAGCAGAAAATTGTGAAAAAGGAAACATTCACCACAGCACAGGTAAAATGCAACCACTTAAAAAGATAAATAGAAATCAACATTACACTAGGAACAAAGATTGTAATTCTCATAAAGTATCTCAGATGACAGGACAGGTATTGACCATGAAACTCAAACAATCCGAGCTTTAAAACTAACCTTAGGATGCAAATGAAACACTTGGCTATGAAATCCAAACACAATGGCACGAACTGCAGAACATATGCCAAAAGATATATCAGGCCAATGCCAAAATTTACAGTCATAAAGGAAATTTGAACATCACCAAGCCATCAAATGTCACCTCCATTAACAATGAAGTTCATAAGATGGAAAACCTTCTGTGTCGTCCAGCCATATTCAGGAACTCTCACTTCAATCCGTATCAATTGAATCTGCATGTCAAAGACAACAATGTGGACTGTTACAACTCTTGGACTGATTACATAGATAGCAGACATCTCAATCGAAGAAGAAAATCACATAAATTACCAACCGCAAGTAGAAAATTTGGAAGACATTCAGACTATTAGTTAGGTTAGTTCCTAAAACTTTTAACTGCATGCGGAATGAAATTGTTTGAACATTGGATAGGACCAATTCAGAACTTGTAATCAGTCACCAAAAACTAAACAAAACTATAAATTGGTACACATGCTTTATCCAAATGATGGTAAAAGAACAATCAGAATCGGCCACTCGGAGCCTATCAAACAATGCTTTTACGACTAAAGCCATCACTTTGACATAAAATGTTATCCGTTCATCTTAATAAATGCACCTTATGCTTCATTGGGCGCCCATCAACAAACAACAACACTTGCACTTAAAACAGAAAAAGCACCTAAATACACTTCATTATGAACAAAGAGATAGGGTGACAAATGATCAAAAGTACACAGGACAATCCAAACAATCTGCCTAACTAACAAAACACGTAAACAAAGTGCAATCAAAAATACCCACATGCAAAAATCAAAGTCGAAAAAGAGAGAGGGAGGTAGAGACCAAAGCAACAGATGAAACAAGAGCATAAGCAGCACAGAGAGTGTAAAAGATCCCATCTTGCCACTGAGTAGACTCATTGATCTCATCCCACCAATCTCCAGCCAATCTCTCAACGATCCTCTGCACCACTTCTAATTCGCCTCCCATTCCCACTATTCTTCTCCCCATGTTTTTCCCGCGAAAATCGGGGAGAAGACGAGAGAGAAAGGAAAAGCGGAAAGCCAAAATCTTACACGCTTCAAAAACTTCCCAAAAGTCACAACCCCGTAAAACCCGTAACTAACACCAAACACAAAAATTTCGAATAACGTAATCACCAGATTGATTGATGGGTGAACATATTCTCGTTTCTCTACCAGACGGTCCAAGACTAGTGACCCAAAACACCTAAGCTTCTGGAGTAGTCTGCCTATCTGTCTGTTCCCATCTGTCCCCCTCCCTCTCTCTCTCGTCTTTACTAAAGTTGTTGCGAGTCCATGGGTGCTTATGGGTACGAGTAGTGCCTCAGTAAAAATCTTCTTACTAAGGTTCTGTTTGGCAGATTTTTACTTACTAAGGTTCTGTTTGATAATCAGCTGATAACTCGTAGGCGTTATACGATCTTATGAAGGTTTTTTTTATTTAGTTGTGTTTTTCTTAATTCTTCAATTTAGTCCCTAGTAAAATATTAATATTCAGAAGAAAAGGTTAGTACCAACTGATATTATGTACCAATCCGACATACTCCCTCCGATTCGTTATAAGTGTCGTTTTAAGGAGATGCACACTTATTAAGAAAGTTAATGAAATATCTAATATACCCTTATTAATTATATGTTAAAGTGCCTTGAAAATATAATATGTGTAATCTGTGTAATTAAGATGTGAGAAAAATTAAAGGATAATTTTAGAAGTCAAATCATAAATATGCATAAAAAGTCACAAACGACACTTATTTTGAATAATTAAAATCCCTCTAAAACGACACTTATTATGAATCAGAGGGAGTAGTAGATTATTGTACCCTACCGGCCGGTACTAGCCGATAGGGTATTATATACAGAATATTCTCATAAAGTCCTTTTCAATTTTATTTAGTTATTGAATAAAAGTGTATCTTAAACCCTATTGTTTTTATAGTATTTTAAATTCAACTATAATATTTTATAGTGTTTATCTTCAACCTTATTTTAAAAATATTTAAAATAAAATTTAAATAAATATAAAATTAAATGAAATTAGATTTTTGTTCATTAAATATTACATCAATATTATTTTTAGAAATTAGTTAATAAGTTCTAATGTAATGTGTTATAGTAAAACTGAAATAAATTACTTTAAAAATTTAAAATAATATCATTTTAATTTAATTAATTATTATGTATTGTAATTATATTACTTAAAATTTTAAATAAAATTCTTAATACCAAAAATTCCTTCTTCTACACTTTGCCAGTTTATTGGCCCAACTACAAACATGCTTTCTTCTTGCCACTTACCTTAAGGCACCACTTTTTGTTAGTCTTGAAAGGGGTAAGAAAAGCCTAAATGAACCCACTAACCAACAGACCAATTCACAACAAATTGAAAACAATTTATACAAGACTCACAGTGTCCTGAAAATCGGACCGGTCATCGAACCGGTGACTTTACTAGTCACCGGTTTGACCGGTCGAACCGGTGTGACGTAATAATTATGCAATAATTATATTTAATTATATATAATATTAAAAATTAAAAAAAATTAAAAAAAATTGTCTGACCGATCGAACCGGTGTGACGTAATAATTATGCAATAATTATATTTAATTATATATAATATTAAAAATATATAAAAATTAAAAAAAATTGTCTGACCGGTCAATTGACTGGTTTTGACCAATTCAGACTGGTCCAATTGCATACTAATTTTGAAGCATAAATCGGACCGAACCACCGACCGATCACCGATCGGACCGGCCGGTCCGGTCCGATTTTCAAAACCATGAAGACTCACCTTCCTTACTCAAGTTGCAACTAGGTTTGGCATATACACCCCAGCGAAATTTGGGTTGACCGATTCAATTTAAGTTTGAGTTCAATTTAAAATCCAACCTTTGATTATTCAATTATATAAAACGATGTCATTTTATACCAGGTAGAATGACATCTTTTTACAATAGGAACTCTTCTTTACTTCTTCCCTCTTTGGCTACCAGCTCGCCCGAATTGCCTCTCATCTTGCTTGAAGTCGCCTCCTCATAGTTCCACTCTCTTGAGTTTCCTCCTCCAGTTACTACCACCATGGTACCAAAATCTTAAAGCAATAACTTGCAATTTAATTTATCCATTTACTTGTTATTAGGGATGACAATATGTTGAGTTGGGCTTGAAAAAAATTATAACTCGAGTTTAACCTCGAAACACATGACTTAAGCCCAAGGTTGATCAAGTTTAGGAGGCCTGGAGCCTGATTAGGCATAGCCTAATCATATGTACTGGTTATAATCAAACATTTAGTAGTTAAAGGAATGGATGTAATATAAGACTTTGATGAACACTGCATTCATATAAATGGACTACAATCTTGCATATATGTACTCATGCACAATTCATAAATAGGTAAGGACTTTTTTCATATGAAAAAAGAAGCCAGTGAGTTAGTAACTCATGTGCACAACTTTCTTAAGATGAATAACTCAATTTCAAGTATCATAAATGACCAGAAAAAAGAATCAGAAAGACAAGTACTAGCTAGTAATTAACACCTTTCTAACTAAGTATAAATCTATGAATACAGGTTTGTGTCTCTAACATAAGTTTGTAATTCGAACTTAAGGTTCAAATAGGATGTATAAAATATATAAGATGAAATGAAGCTATAAGAACATGTATGGAATATCTTCTAGCTAATACTTTCCCATATGTTTTCTCTCCTTTATTAAGAGCTTGAAACCGCTCTCAAGCGGTGTGATTCGATGGCTGAGAGCGGAGCTTGACTTCGGTTAGGTCTCAGGTTCGATTCCATGCTCGCTCCTCTTGTAAGAGCTTGGAGCAGCCGGAGTTTTACCTGTAGGTGGAGAATTAGTTGGGTCCTCGATGATAAAGTGCGCCCGTTTGGCCTGCCTATGGAGTGGTGCGCCAATTGGACCATCGGAAAGATGTGCCCGCTTGACCCGCCTACGAGGTTTCCTCGAATCTAAAAACGGAACAAAAAACTTGAAACTAATTTATTTATTAATTAACATAACTCGTAAATTCTATCAAGTTGCCAAGTAGAGTACTACTAAATGAATTAAACTACTATTAAATTAAACATTAAAGTGAATACAAATGTACTTTCATCAAACTTTACGGTCAAGGGGACTTGTTTAACTTTGAAATTGACAGTAAATGGAATCAACTTATGGTTGACCATAAGATTTAATGAATTATTCTTTTTAAGAGTAATCATATTTTATGTTAGCTCTTGCTATATACTCGTACATTTTATTGTGATTAATTATGATTTTATTATCTTACATACTTTATGTTACATGTTTATTAAATTGTATTTATAAATTTAAATGTCCACGAATACCTTATATATATTGATTTGTCTTAGAAGGATGAATATATTCTATTAATTGCGCACACCTTGAAAGCGCAAGTAGCTTTCACCCGCGGATCCTATGTTATTCACAGACAAAATTGAAAAAGTTGGACTGTGTATATATATCATTGTTTTAAAAATTGGACCGGACTAGTTGGTTTGACCGGTAATCGATCGGCTATTCAGTCCGGTTGACTCCTAAAAATCGTTTCTTAATTGAACTAGTGAGAAATGGTGAAAACCGATCAATTGATCGGTTTTCACAGGTCCGATTCGACCACTGATTCAATAAATTTTTTATTTTTATTTTTTATATTATTTGATATATTTTTTATTTTTTAAATATTACTATTATTATATATAATTAAATATAATTATTACATAATTATGATATCACATCAATTTGACTACGAACCGGTTAAATCGATAATCAATAAAGCTTCCGATTCGATGTCCGGTCCGAATTTCAAAAAATATGATATATATAACAAAGGCTTGTAAAGAGAAAAGACCTCTAACACGTGCTAAAATAGGTAGTTGACGTGATGAAGTGGATTGCACGCTATCTAACGCTCACCCGATCTGTTTTATTCATTAACTATTTAATAAATTATACAAACCAAATGTTCTTAAAACTCGCCTCCATTAACACTTTGTTTCTTTTTGGCTTTACATCCCCTTCAATTGATTTTTTTACTTAATTATCAAATAATTATATTATTTAATTAATAGTATAACATTAATGTTAACCAGTTATAAATTCCTTTTTCCCAAGCTTGAACGTAGCATTACATTGAACCTAAGCAAACTTATGTACGAATCTTACCAAGTGGATCCGTGGCGCAATGGTAGCGCGTCTGACTCCAGATCAGAAGGTTGCGTGTTCGATTCACGTCGGGTTCAAATCCCCTATAATATCCACAGTTTTGTGTGCCGTCACCTTCCAAAGACCCCCAACGTCAGTAGTAACTTCTTCGTTGGTAACCGATAAGATGATAATATAATTACAACCTATTCTTTAGTTTTAAATTTTATCGGAATATTATTACCAAAATCATATATTACAACCTTTATATTAGTTCTTTTATTTTATTTTGATATTTTTATTTCATAATTATTTAAAAACTAATAATTTTATAAATGATAAAATTTTAAATAAGTATTTATAAAATATAAATATTAATTTCTAAATCATTGAAATTTTTATTAATCATTTATAAAATATAAAAAATTTTGATTAATTATTTACAAAATAAATCCTATAATAACTAAATATTATATAGGAATTTTGTTTAGAAATGAGTTTGCTGAAGATTTACACTGAAGTCAATAACCAATGGGCTTGCATCAAATAATTAATCAAATTACAGAAGAGAGCCGTTACAATTTTTATATCAAAGCAGAATCCCTCAGAAGCAAAGCGCAGGCCTGTTACTCCATTACCAATATCAGGATCAGATCGGGAATGCTTCAAGTAGAGGTTTTTGCAGGAGCACCAGCCCCAACACTATGCGCTATTATCATCTATCTCCACTTCAAATACCAGCGCCGGCTGGTGAGACTCAGCACCCATTCTGCGTATGTTGTCAGGTTCATGGTTATAATCAAGACTAGCATTTCCACGCAGATTTATTTCTCATGTGTTGTCTCCCATATGCTGCACCAGATGCCATAGTTGTGGAAACAACCAACCAACTGAACCAAATTGAGATGAAAACGATTAGGAGGTGGCAGATCGAAAATGGTCCTAACGGATGTCGAATGTTAACAATCAAAATGTTAACAATCAAAATGATGCGTAAGGTGGTGCTAAATTACCTCAAGTACGTTATATATGGCTTCGTTTCCTCAGTTCCAAAATCTGGTTGAACCAGAGCTGCCGCAACTAAAACTAACTGAAGGACTGTATTAATCTGTCAACATTTCGTTCTGGTTAGGAAGTACAAATGTCTTTTTAACTGAATCATGTTCACAATATCCCTTGCAAGAATTTTCTTTCACATCACCATATAGATTAAAAGAGTAAGCACTGCTCATAAGTCAAATATCGATAAGGTTAATATAGAGAATTTAAGAGCAAAAGAGCAGAAATTGTAGTTTTGGCTGACACCTCCATTGGCTCTCCTTTAATATGTTCTCAAATGTTTCCATTAGATTAATGAAACCTAATTTTGACTCAATTCTTACTTCTTTAAGATAATTTGCAAGTAGTATTCTGATTTCCTTTTCCAGATCATGCCCCTTGTCCTAGTTTCCACTTCATGAACCACTGTTTAATGAAAGGGATTAGAACTTAGACAAACATAGACTTGGGAGTATACCTTGCTTATGAAGAGAGGCTCAACCTTTTCAGGACGCGTCCCATCAAGGTTCAGGAAATCATACCAACTATTCCACTGAAAGAAGATGTTCCCAAGTCAAATCCAAATTATAGCCAACCAAAAGTTAATGGAAGAAAAAGATTATAATCCTTACCTTCCAACCTAAGCTTCTGGCTCTATGATATAGTGCACCACCAACAAGTCCTATGTCTCTACACACAACCAATCCAACAAGTCCAGCTTCACACAGAAATAACAGGTAAGGTGGCTACTACCACATGAATCAAGAATAGATTCAAGCAATACAAGCTTAAAGACTGAGATCACTTACGATGCAGAAGATCCTTTTGCACCATAGCCAATGCAACTGAACCGATAAGAACCTGTATTAAGAAGCAAGATCAGGAGCATGCCACAGCGGATTGGTAATAAAGCCAATGACATTTTCAAAGTGCAGAAATTTATAGATAACATAAGGATAGGAAGAAGATGGGGACTTAAAGCTTACTTTATCAGCAAGGGGATCAAGGTAGGATCCCACAACAGAATCAATTTTCATTTTCCTAGCGACGTACCCATCTAACTGCAACATGGAGGAATCAGGATTTTAGTTTCAGAACTACAAAGTTTTTTTTTTTCATAACAAAATTGTAAAACACAGTACCCAGTCAGTGGCCCCAGATATAGCCAACCCTAGAAATGCAGCAGTATACATTTCATTTGTGATCATCCTGCACAAAAACCAACCATATAAAACAGAATCTTTACGTTATCAACTTGAAACTATGTCCTTTCAGTTAATAATCTCGACATATCCACCACCAAAATACATGTAATAAAGACAATGCAAGTTATAGCCTCAACATAAACTGAAAGTTGCAGCCTCACTAAAGCCAAGAAATCTCCACGAAGGAAATCACAAATCTACAGAAACTATATATGTAAATAAGCAAGAACGCATAGATTTTTCTCTTGCCATCTAAAGCAAGTCATGTACGATTATTAACATACAACACTCCCTCAACAACTTAAGACTTCTCCTTACCCTATTATGGAACTTATCGTCAGATAAAGTAGGCAAAAACCATTATAATCTGATCTTTCCACAAAATGATGTCCTAAGTACATCATATCGAGCTGTGACCATCAAATAAACATCTATCACTTCTTTCACTGTTTCCAGGGTAACCAAGCAGATAACAAGATGGAATGGCCAGGAGTTTAGAAGAGACCAAGATAGATAATCGTACCATCCAAGGAAGGGCCCAGAAAGCATACGACTAAAAGAGATCAAATTAGGCAAATTGACGAAACTTTCGACCATCGGATTTCCAAATCCATCCTCCTCCACATCATTCACCCGATCAAACACTACCCGGCCAGCAAAACCCGACCCAATTGGACTCTTAAGCAAATTCAAGTGGAAGGCCTCAACTTTCTTCAAAACGAGGCTATCTCCGCGGAGGTGAAGTGGAGTGGCGGACTGAGAGAGCTTCCATGGAGGTGAGGAAAGGAAGAGAGGACCGTGAAAGGGGGCGACCCATTTGGGGAGAGGGGAGAGAGAGCGATGGTAAGGTGAATAGTGTATAGGTTGTAGACAGATAGGCGCACAGGGAGACGGTATTATAGAGATGGTTGTTACTGTAAAGAAAGTTCTAACCTTTTTGCTGATTTCCTTGTTTTTGGTTATTACGGTTCTCAGGGACCTGAATATCGCCATAATTGGAGCATTGGTAAGAATATGGGGGATAAGGGTTTAGGAAATTTTGGGCATTGAACGTGGGAGTAGGATTTAGCAGGGTTTAGAAGGTGGAGGAAGTTACGTGGCACTTGCAGTGGTAACACTCGTGTACAAGACTGAACCACGGCCGAAATCCTACCAAAGACCAATGTTGCAGGCCTTAATTATTCCTCCAAACGTTGTCGCATTGTTTAGAAGTCGGTCATGCTCCCCAAGTAGAGCAGGTTTGCCAAACTCCCATCCGATCCAAAAACGACCCCGACGGGACTGGCCTCGCCTTCAAACACAGCCGCATGAACATGAAAGGCAGAGGACTTAGTCGTCGGCGACCAAAAAAACACAGAGGATGTTCGACGAGTTTGGTAAGGATGGCCCAATAGTCTGCATTGGTAAATAATTTGGAACTAAGGTTTTATTTTTGGAATTAGGTTTGGTTTTAAAATATTACAATTAAGTAATATTATTTAAATTAATTAATATGATAATTTAAATCATTTTAATATTATTTTAAAAGTGAGTTCTACTATATTATACTATGTAGCATACATCTAACAGTATAAGACATGCATTATTAATAAAAAATATTAAATTTATATCACGTCAACGTCTTCTATTATATTTAAATTAACAATAACTATAAATTAGTAATATATAAAATTATTATCTTTTTATGATATATTATACTTTTAATTTTTAAGCATGTTTTAAATAAGATATCGGTCGTCTAACTTCTTAATTTATTCATCTTTGTGAATATATTTTTTCAAGTTTATTATAATTAAGATCAAGTGAAGACTCTTTTTCTTTGATTTCAAAATTAATATGACCAATGTAATTAATATCAACTGGATCACATGTTTTCTTTTTTACTCAACACTTTGAATACATAATAAATAAAATTAATAATTAAAATAAGATTACTTAAAAATAAAATTCAAGTAAGGGGTTGATTGATTTCCACTTCTAGCTTTTTGTTGTTTGTTTTTTGTTTTCAGTTTATATTTTTCTTTGAAATGAAAACAAAAACTTATTTAGTTGTTAATTTTAATTTAATTTTTTATCACTAATAATAATTACATATTAGATAAAACTTATAGATATATTATTTTTAATTAAATAAATTTATTTTAATATCTTATTTATTAACAAATTATTAATAAAATTATTTTATTAAAATAATAATTTTAATTTTTTAAAAAATAATATTTATTTCAATATTTTAATTATTAAATAAAATTTTATTTGAATTATATATATTTTGAAGATATTATAAATTTATTATTTAAATTTTAAATTTTAATTACAGAAATTAAATAAAATTTTTAAGCAAAATTAAATTATTCATAATTCTTATTAATAATAATTTTAATTAATTCAATATATAACATCAAATTAAAATTTTCATGATTATCATTAAAAATTAATATACTAAATAATTAAATAATATATTTACTTGATAGTAATTTAGATTGTGAAAAAAATAAGAGTCATTTTTGTGATTTTTATAATTTTTGAAATATAAAAATCATATTACTTTACGTTTAAAACCATTATTACATGATTTTAAAGATAAGTTATTATTAATCAAAACACACAAATATTGTATATTTCAATTCGTTATTTTTTAACCGAAATTTAAAAGAAGATATTTTTATAAAAATATTGAAATTTCAAAAAATATATTCTGAAAATTTAAAGAATAGATTTTTAATTTTTTAAATTACAATAATTATGTCTTTGACCTTTTTATAAATTTTTTTCATAAATTTTGGTTAACAGTGGTCAAAAAAGCAACTCTGTGACATAATGATGGTGTAATGATTGCTTGTGATTTTTGTTTCTTGACCACCAAGTTGTTGATCCCTTCATAGAGAAGGTACACGTAATATTTGGTATAAATGGATAAAGGATTCTTCAAAGGGGTTGGAATTAGTTACGCGTAAAAAGTGGTTAATTGAAATTAAAAATTAATGCACAGGAAAAGTAGCCGTTGTGATGAGAGAGATGCTCTAACATCACCCTTGCCTACTACCTGTTTGTTAAAAGGCCTCCTTACATCATTTGCAATAGTGCTTTTGTTACTTTCAAAGTTTAATTTGGACATCCTCTGGAAAGGTTTGGGCTGAAGGTCATAAACAGAAGCCACCATGACCTCATCGGACTCGACCGTGCATACCGCAAAGAAAGTTCGCGTTCGCGAACGCGATGAAGATCCACCTCCTCTAAAACCACCAGAATCACCACGTCCCTTGAGCTACAGTGCAGCAATCTCCGGTCAACCCAATTCTGCTAGAGCTGTGAATGACTTACCTTGGCCAGAGGAGGATCCAATTGAGCTTACCGAAGGGGATATCAATCTTGTTCAAGGATCACATGGTTTGGGAGTCGAATTGTCACCTACCTTCTGAGGGAAATTGGATAATATCTGGGCCAATGCAGTCGTTATCAAATTGCTGGGACGACGATTGGGTTTCAACATGCTCCGCGATCGCCTCCTCACGATGTGGCATTCCCGCGGTCCCTTGAAAATCGTGGACCTTGAAATGAATTTTACCTGATCAATTTCAAAGAGGAAGAGGACTACATACATACCTTAGCGCAGGGACCCTGGATCATAGTCGGACATGTCCTCTCCGTCCAACCTTGGACGCCGGAGTTTCGGCCTTCCAACGGTCGAATCACCCACGTAGTAGCGTGGGTTAGATTTCCTAAGCTCCCAATTGCCAGATATCACCCATCTATTCTGACAGCTCTTGGAAATCTGGTGGGGAAAACTGTCAAGATAGATTCAAACACTCAATAGGCTTACCGTGGAAGATTCGTGCGCGTTGCTATGAACCTAGACATCAGTTCTCCTCTCCGTTCCGTGGTGGAGCTAGATGGGGAACTTATCCATGTGGCGTACGAAGGTCTCCCCCAGATTTGCTTCCACTGCGGAAGAGTAGGGCACGGTACGGTAGCATGACCCTCGCGACCCGAGACCACCACCGCACTTGTGTCCTCCTTCGGACCTTCACCACCGCCAACTCACGTGGACAGCTCTGGCGCATCCTCCTCCGGAGCACCCCAGCAAGCTGCTTATGGCCTATGGATGCAGGTTAATCGGAAGGGACACCGGCCTCCCCCTTCATCCACGGGCCCCCGCAGTGCCAATGCTACCCACGCGTCCACCTCCGGACCCCGAGGCTCGCGGTTCTCCATGCTATCCACGTCAAAGTTGCTCGACCCCCCAACGATCGTCTCCAGTCGCCCTACCGACTCCCCAGGCTCGTTAGATTCAAACCTCAACCAGTCAAAATCCCTAACTAATTTGCCTTCAAGTGACGAAGGTCAACAGAGAGGAACGCACGGCTCTCAAATTGATCTGCTAACTCTCCCGCAAGCTACGACGTCATTCTCTCTCTAGAAGGCCCACATCTTGGGCCAGGCCATGCCCACACCAGCTGTGGGCCTTCCCAGCCTGCGTCCACAGCCCCAGCAGTCAAGGCAGCAGGGTCTTCGATCCCCCAGGCCCGGCCCAGAAAGGCTGCAGACCAGCCCGAAGGCCCACCACACTCCTAGAACCAGTCCAGCTCATGTAGCGACTTCTATTCCCTCGCACGCGGAACTAGTTTTACCGGACCCGTCCTTCCCTATGCCTCTTCCCGTGGATTTGGGTGGTGGCAATATGGATGAAGATCTTGTCGGCCCTAGTGGGCCTCCAATCCCGACACCTCTTAGCCACCCTCATGACCCAACTCCCCCCGTCCCCCGGACCCAGTTTCCACGCCTCAAGCTACTGAGCCCTTGTATGTTGAATCGGATATTCCGATGGCGAAATTTGTCCAGCCCCCAAGCCAATACCCTGCAGGGATTTGACTGAGCAAGCAGTCAACACCACAGACGGTTAGAGTCGGCCCTTCTCGCATTACGTTTTCATGACGATTTTTATCTGGAATTGCCAAGGGGCTGGAAGCAAGACCTTCAAGCCTATCATGAAGAACTATCTTCGCATCCACAAGCCTCGTTTCGTTTTCTTGGTCGAGCCACGTATTAGTGGTGTCCGTGCGTTGAAAATTATTCGCTTTCTGGGCTAACTCCTTTCGGATAGAAGCGGAGCGCTATTCGGGAGGTATCTAGCTGTTTTGGAAGAATGATATCGTTGTCCGAATTCGTATTGTTCACAGACAATTTGTGCATGCCAGCGTGGACTGGGGTCACTGGTCATTTGATTTTACTGCTATCTACGCGAGCCCAACATACGCGCTCCAAAAATACCTCTGGCATTACCTGTCGACCCTTGCCAGGACCACTACCACTCCCTGGCTTCTGGGAGGGGATTTTATTGCCAAACTGGAAAGTGTAGACAGGCGCGGACAATGGCGGAGCTACAGTGGGGGCAAGTGGAGGCACTTGCCCCCACTGCATTTTAAAAATATTAATTTTAATTTTATAAAAAAATTAAAATTTTACTCCCCATTAATTTAATTAGTGACCAATAATAATAATAATTATTATAGATATATTAAGATATCAAATAAAAAATTAAATATGAGCCTATCTATTTTTATTAAGACTACTATTATTTGGGTCCAATGGCGGAGCTACAGTGGGGGCCACTGCATTTTAAAAATATTAATTTAAAAATATTAATTTAAATTGTAATTTTATAAAAAAATTAAAATTTTACTCCCCATTAATTTAATTGGTGACAAAATAATAATAATAATAATAATAATAGATATATTAAGATATCAAATAAAAAATTAAATATGAGTCCATCTATTTTTATTAAGACTACTATTATTTGGGTCCATGACTTTTTTAAATAAAAGCCTATAAATAGAGAGATAAAAACTACATACTTAATTAACTTTTTTATTCAAATTTTTTACCCTTTTGACTTCTTCATCATATTACTTTGTGTCTTTTTGACTTCTTCTTCCCCTAATCCCACACCTAAAGCAAAAAACAGAAGTGCTTAAGAATGATTATAAACCAGTTTTTTTGAACATACAACAAGTGGGAAGCAAGGTAAGGTTTGTCTTCACCTGAGTTCACATCCAATTTTTAATATGTTGTCTTATTCGTTGTTCAATATGCTGTCTTATTTTTAATATGCTGAGCCAACTATGTGATAGCTTATACATTTCCGATAGATGCAGTTTTGAAGTATAAGTTACCCATCGTTATCAAATGAAGTTTGCTCATGTCCTTAAGCAAAAGATGCTAGGTTACAATTGAGCGAGTGATATTTTCATCAGATTATTGTTTGGAGATTAGTATGAACTAGATTTAATGTTTGACTTATTCTAAAAATATTGCATTGAAGTTGGTTTCTTCCCAGGGCATTGAAGGGACATAAAGAAAGCTAATGGCTTTCTCTAATGATGAATATGAAGCTATAGTGTCATTGGAAATTCTAGAACTTCTTTTTGTTTAAATAATTATGCAGAACGTGGCCAGGGCTGTTACTCTATTTAATTTCAATTCTTGTACTTGCTAATGTATGCTTAAGTCATCTTTTTCAGTCGTTGCAAGCGATAAATATATGGATATAGATCTTTTAGCGGTTCTTGATTCCTCAAGTACATTATACATTAGAGTTCTATTTTCTTGGTTTCAATCATTATTCCAAATTTCCAATCAACATTGTCAACATTGTCAAGATATATACATTGTCAAGATATTTCAACATTGACTTCTAATTATAGCAATACCTATGGCGGCGCAGATGATTCAAATTCATCCGATAATATTTCAAGAAAGAGAGAAGGACAAAAGGTGGTGAAGAAAAACATTTGTGGAAGTAAAATATTCTAATTCACGTGGGAGAGAAACTCTGTGTTTTCTAAATTTAGTATAATTTCAATCCTCAAGTCACGTAAACTTGACGTATATATAATATTGAAAAATTTAAAGTGAATGACATTAATTTATTGAAAATAACGTTAGGATTAAAACTATTTATTTGTGAATATGTTCATCCGCAGACTAAGCTCGACTATAGAGAAGAACAGAAAGGACACTTTATCATATTCTACTAATAAAATAAGTAATAAAAAGATTATTATTTTATCTTGTTTTATTTTTTATAACTCTCATAAAGAGTGACAAAAGAGGTTGATCTTGTATAAAATAAAAAGAGGTAAAATAGGAGTTTTTTTTTTGCTACTCAGACTCTGTATTTTAGTGAAATTTCTAGTTGTCGATCCATGACATGAATTTAAATTTTTATTTGGAAAACAAAAAATAGTTAAGTTTTTTACTTTTAATTAATTTCTTAATGTTAATTTTTAATTTTCAACTGTTTCACTTAGTGAAATAGAAGTGGTATATATTAATTTACATATTATTATTATTATTATATATATATATATATATTAAAAAATTTGTTAGCCTTTAATACTCAAAATACTCGTCTGTTTAAACTCAAATGTCAGCTGCAAAGTATTAATGTTTAGAAGTTTTTGACCATTTGAGCTCATCACTTGAACACATGTAAATCCATCAGACTGGTTCAAAGTTTGGTCTTTGTGTTCAGTACCAACTTGCACTTCAAAAATGTCTTCTTTTTTTTGTATAAAGGGAAACAGAAGACAAAATTACAAGGTAAGTTTGGAGAGACAGATCCTCTAATAGGATGCGGTGGCACCTTATGGGTGTAGTGTCAAAATAGGTGACTCCAATGACGGAGTGGACAGCCTAGGTAGCAAGTTAGTCAGCACATCTGTTGCTCTCTCGGTAGACGTGTCGATGAACAATAGACCAATTCCTGGTGAATAGCTCTAGGATACCTGTAACTATAGGGTTGAGAGACTGGGAGCGGGTGTCCGTCGAAGAAAGGAGTTGATGTACCACGAGCGAATCCACTTCCAACTCTATCCTGCAGAAGCCCATACGCCAGGCAAGCGAGAGGTCGGTAAAGACGCCCCAGAGTTCTGCAGATAACGCCTCGCACCGTCCGAGGTTCTGAGTGAAGCCTCCAAGCCAGTTACCGTCACTATCACGAAGGAGGCCACCTGCTGTAGCCGAGCGGTGGGCGCGATTGCAGGCACCATTTGTATTCAATTTAACCCACCCTGGAGGCAGCTTGCTCCAACCAATGAGCTGCTCCTAGTGGAGTTGGAAATTTGCGGTGGCCCGGCGCTGCCACTCGGTAGACTTGGGAATCTGATCTGCAAAAGACAAAATAGGAAAAATTGGTGAGGAAGACCAAGTAAATTGATGATCGAAAAGAGACTTGTTTCTCCATGTCCAGAGGAACCAACATGTTGTGCCAAAAAGAAGCGCCCAGGACTTTCCGGTGTTGTTGCAGGTTGATGAGGATCCAGTCCCTAGCAGGCAGTGAGGAGTAGTCAGAAGC
This sequence comes from Erythroxylum tenue, assembly GCA_027568955.1. NCBI lineage: Eukaryota > Viridiplantae > Streptophyta > Magnoliopsida > Malpighiales > Erythroxylaceae > Erythroxylum > Erythroxylum tenue. The sequence continues at coordinate 24,241,007 of JAOSBM010000002.1, read as the reverse complement.
AATGAAGATCGATGGGAAGACGACCCACACTTGACGGGCTTTGCAACAATCCCTAACAGCATGGATGGAGGACTCTTCTAGATGGCACTGGTGGAAGGTGCCATCAGAAGTGAGGTGCTTGTGGATGCGCTGCTGATTACTAAGTAACCGATCTTTCGCTAGTAACCATAAGAATGATCAAATCCTTTAGGGTCCCGACCACTGCCAAATAGCCCGACATACTTCATGGGAGTGTTCGTCGTTATGACCCATAAGCATTGAGTATGTGGAGGCAATAGAGAATAGACCAGTGTCAGATGCTCCCCAGATCAACCTATCCGGTCCTAGATGGTGCTTATGAGGAAACGTGCTGGCGATGGTTTGGCAAATCTGAGATGGGAGATAAGGTTGGAAGACTTCCCAATTCCAGTTGTCGGTGGAATCCGCGAAGTGGTGGATAGTGAGGCTAAGCTAAGCAGCTGGGATAGGAAGGGTAGTATGGGAAATGAGAGGGCTCACTCCCGTGACCCAAGGGTCGAGCTAGAAGCGCATCCTGGTGCCATCGCCGATCCTCCATTGCAGGCCTTGTGACACGATGGGCCATGTGGCCTGTATGTTCCGTCATACCATAGAACCCCTGGTGGACGGAAGAGATGTGGGAAGGCAGTGGGCGTCAAACTTATATTTCCCGAAGAGCACCTTGACCCATAAAGCGTCAGTGTTGGTAATTAGTGACCAACCGAGTTTGTCCAGAAAGGCGTCATTCGTTTCCCTGATTCTACGGATGCCAAGGCCCCCCAATTCCTTAGGTTTATACACTTCCTCCCAGTTGACTAAGTGGATCTTTTTCCGATTGTGAGACGAGCCCCAAAAAAATTGTCTCTTGGCTTGTTCTAGCTCGTCACACAGACCTCGCGATAATCGAACAGTCTACATAATGTAGCTCGGGATGGCCACTAAAACAGACTGGACCAAGGTAATGCAGCCAGCGAAGGATAGCGTGTCGGGGGACCAGCCCGATAAGCGTTGATGGACCCTATCAAGAATGTATTGGTAAGTTCTTTTTCTGACACTTTGGTGTAGGAGTGGAACCCCAAGGTACCTCCCGAGATCAGTAGTCGGGGTGAAAGATAAAGCATGGCTTAAGGATTGATAGGTCGAAGGAGGGGTATTCCTGGAGAAGAAGCATCTCGATTTGGTCGTGCCCACCCGTTGGCCCGAAGAAGCATAGAAAGAATTCAGGATATCCCGAATGATGTTCACTTGGTCAATGTCAACTTCGGAGAAGAGAATGAGATCGTCGGAGAAAAAGAGATGAGAAAGGGGGGACCATCTGTACTTAATTTGATCGGTCGCCATCTGCCGTCAGATACTGCTTGTGTGATCGTTTGACCGAGCCGTTCCAAACAAAGAACAAAGAGCTAGGGGAAAGAGGGTCACCTTGGCGAATACCCCGGGAAGGCGTAAAGGCCTCACTAAGCTCACCATTCTAGTTCACTTGAAAGGAAGCAGTAGTGATACACTTCATAATGAGCAAAATCAGAGAATCGGGCAGGCCAACATTAATTAAGGTGTCTTGGATGAAGTCCCAAGCTAAACGATCATACGCTTTCTCGAGATCCACTTTGATAGCCATAATACTCGTCCGACCGATCTTCCTTTTCATGGAGTGAATCACCTCTTGAGTGATTATGATATTGTCGGTAATAAGGCGACCGGGCACAAAGCTGCACTGAGTAGGGGCAACAAGCTCTGTAAGGTAAGGCTTGATCCGATTAGCTATAATTTTAGTGAGTGTTTTGTATATCACTGTGCAAAGAGCTATCGGCCTGAACTGAATAAACGACGAGGGGGACGGAGTTTTAGGGATAAGGACTAGAATAGTGGAGTTCAAAGCCGACTCCCAAGTCTCATGACGAAAGATGCGCTGAAGAAAAAGAGTCAGGGAGGGTCCCACAGTGTCCCACTGGGATTGGTAGAACAGTGCTGTAAACTCATCAAAGCCAGGAGCTTTATTAGGAGCCATAGAGAAGAACGTTGTCTTGATTTCGTCCGGGCTTAAAGGACGAGTGAGCTCAACGGCCATGTGAGGCTGGATGGGGGGAAAGAGACCATAGTGTTGCCAAGCGGAAGGGGGCTGCCCGTCGGACTTGTATAAATCCTCTAGATACCGCTTGTAGCACCCCACTACCGCAAGACCCGAACCCAACATCGATGGTGATATCCGAGTTCGTGCCTGCGAAAATGGCATTCTAGAGCACTCAATCAATCAATCACAAGCCAGTATAATTTTTTTTTCAAAACATTAATATAAGCTGAAGTTCATTTCCAATGTGGGCCAAATGAAATTTAAAAAGTTGATAGAAAAATCGTTTTCGATACATTGCACAATTGGGGCCCAAATTCATTCATAACTCTTTTTCAGCACAAGTCAATCCTCTTTGGGCCGTTAGGGCCCATTTCATACACAAAACACTGCAATCATTTCCAATTGGCACACATCGATATAAACATAAATATTTGCATTTAAACAATCCCAATTACAAAGATTCTCATCCATGATCCCTTATTACAAACTGAAATATTCAATTACATTTCATACAGAAATTGCGGAATACACGCGATACAGAAATAGGAAACATCCTAATGCAGACGCGAACTGATCCTAACCTCTAACTGTCCCCTGTGAGCAGTAAGTCTACTCCCGTTGCATAATAGGGTATTCTTCTGAATCCTGAAAAATAGTTGCAAATTTTGGGTGAGTTTTGCCAACTCAGTGAGTGACCATCATCGATGGTTCACCCAATCACATAACACATAATTTCATTCCCATAAGAGCACATTTCACATTCACTATCACATTTCACATTCAATATCACATTTCACATTCAATGTCACATTTCCCATTCATTATCACATTTCACAATCAATATCATTTTTCACATTCAATCTCACATTTCCCATTCATTATCACATTTCACATGCAATCCCATTTAATCAATCATATGATGCACATGCACATGAGACCCATACAGGGCTCATTAAGCTAGGGGTAGGAGAGTTCTCTGGGTATGCACTACTTCCCTTCGAGCTCGAGGCTCTTTTTCACTCGTTGAGCTTTAAGCTATGATCGTTGGCAATTCTGGTCACAACTGCCATTATATTTAATGCATTCATGCAATGGAATGCATCAATCATATTTGTATGTTCCCATTCGGTCTCATTCCCATAACATCGGACCGTAGTCCGACATTCATCATATAAGTGCAATTTCTCATTCAAACACTTTTAGCATCAAATTATGCGCACTTAGTTCATCCAATTCACATTTAAGTAGCACTTCAATACCCAAATCAAATAACACAATCATCGGACCTCCTGTACGGAACCCAACATAAGCAAACACATTCATATAATCAATCCATGGTTAATCAATGCAAAAATTCAAACAAAACAAATAATGAAAGGAGACCATCTAGGTCTACTCACAGTATGCTCCAGATTAGCATTTGCTTTCATGATTCGGAAGCGTCTGAATGCGGACGTTCTATCTTGTATCAACCATATGCAAAACACAGTTTGCACACACATTGATAATAGCACAATCCCATAAACATTGAGTTTTGACACATAAATATGTGTAATGTCTAATGCATACTCAATGACAAATTCTCGGGTATATTATCCAATTTCACAGATTTTACTCATCCTCATTTCATGATTCAATTTCCCGC
>JAOSBM010000002.1:24221079-24237194 GCA_027568955.1 Erythroxylum tenue | reverse complement strand
GGTTGGAGTACTTGCACGATGTTGCCAAGCCATCAGTCATTTACCGTGACTTCAAAGCCTCTTAACATATTACTCGATGAAGACTTCAAACCAAAGCTTTCCGATTTTGGACTTGCTAAGTTAGCTCCAACAGGAGTGCAGCATTTTTTGTCAACGGGGGTTATGGGTACCTATGGATATTGTGACCTGGAATACCAGCGCACTGGTCAGCTGACAACGAAATCTGATGTCTATAGCTTTGGTGTTGTGATCCTGGAGTTGATTTCAGGAAGGAGGGTCATTCATAATATGATATGGAAAGACAGACCGAGGAGCAGAACTTAATTTACCGGGTATGTTGTCTATACTCCTGAAGCGCTCTAAATTTTATCCAACCCTATTGCTTGAAGCAGATCCCAATCTTTTTACCCTGAAATTCCTATAAACTGTTCAAGAAGTACAACTTGACATCAATCCTATTCGTAAACTTGCAGGCAGAGCCACTATTTATACACCTGTTGACATTCACAGCAAATCCTATTCGTAAATTTATCCGTTTGATCACAGCAAATCCTATTCGTAAATTTGCGCGCGGTAGCTATGCAGCAGTTTCTGCACCTATTGACATTCACGGGTTCCAAGTCTCCTGGAACTTGTGAACGTGGAAGCTACTTAGTACCTGCAAGTACTTGCTTACTTCTTAGCACAAACAACTTCCGAACAAACTTGTGAGATCGCTTCAAAAGTCGTACCTTTTTTTTTTTGGGGGGAAAAAAGTCGTACCTTTTTACTGAAGGGAAAATGGCAAGTTCTTTTCAGATTTCTGTTTAAAGCAGTGACAACTTCATTCATATTCTGTCTCAGACTTTCGCAAGCTTTTATCAGAGTGATTTATGGGACACCCTGTAACCTTTTCATTCTCGTACATTTAAACACAATACATGAGAGCTAGAGGAATAGAATTGTTGAAGCTAGAGGAATAGAATTTCAGTGCTGGAAAGGCACTTTTGCATTCTGACATGGTTTGAGGTCGGAAGTTGCCAAAACACAAGCAACAAGTATGCCGATTAACAAAATAACTTCCAGGACATGTTCTTCTGTTTAATATTATAGTGTCTTATCTTGTTTTATAAATCTTAACTATTTATTTATACAGATTTCGTATTTATTTATGCGAAATTTACACAGGACTCACATAAATAAATAGTTGAGATTTATAGAACAAAATAAGATACTATAAAATTAAACAGAAGATCACGTAATTATAATATACGACTGTAAATCTTGAAGGGTTTGTCATTGACAATTGATAGGTGACATGGCGTACCCACTCTTCATACATGCTTCATCCTTGAGGATTCTATAATTGAACAGTAATTTCCACGATTGAACAGATACCGGACCCCACACACACAAACACATGTACACCAATGAGGGTTATTACATGAAAAAAGTTAAGAAACCGTAATTTTAGTTAATGTAATTAGTAACTTTTTATTATATTAATCAGGAAAAATGATAGGACACGGCAGACAATTCGTTACATGATCATGTCAGTTGGCATATCAATGTTAAGAATTAAATTTATATTATATAAAAAAACTAAGAAAAAGTTCAAATTAACTTAATATTTAATTATTTATAAATAATTTGTAATTATTTTAAATTATAATTTTCATCCAATATTTATTATAGAATAATTAATATATACTATTTTATTATTTATATTTTGGTAAAATTATGACTCTTATTTTGCAGACATTATTGTAAATACAAATCTACTCTTGACCTTAAGAAATGTTAACATGCTCCATTTATGTCTAAGTAAAGAAATTAATCGTCTGTAGTAGAAGGGAAGTCCGTGATTTGAAAGGTTCCGAAGCTTGAGGGCTGAGTTTAAAATGAAACAACCTTAAAAGTATAAGATGTCTCCCAGTCCCAGATTCTGTGTCCATCTTGATCTTAATAAGAGGAAACTATCAACTAACTTGGGGTGACACACTATTGAGCATGGAAATCCGAACCAGACAGCATGAGAACGTCCCATAGTGCTCTGCGGCACGAGTCAGTGTGACAAAATTCAGACGAAATCCACCGTGCCTGTATCCCAATTATAACCATCTATTCATTCTCACCCACACATTTACGAGAAACATCAATAAAATAGGGTTAGAATTGGATCAGAAGATCTGTCCCGACAAAATTATAGCAAACGTTGGCTTGGTAATGGAAAAGAAAAGGGAATGCAATTTCCAATCCTTTTACATCATGTCAAAAATATGGATCAAAGTCCTCTTTATTCTGAGAGATTAACCTGTTCTCAGACCAAACATACTTTTTCTCGGACAAATAACAGTTATAACCTGTACATTCTAATAACAAATGTATACATATGTATCAGTAAAGTAAAAGAATGGCTTGTATATGCTATCTACTCTATGACATGTATAGTGTCACTAACCGGCGCCAGAAGTATCTTCCCTCTACGCCTCAAAATTTTGATTGACCTCTATATTGCAACGCGCTTATTGCGATATTCCTCTGTTCTCCCTTGGTCTGTGTTGGCTTCTATTTTTTATTTTCTCTTTTTTGTTTTCGTAAAAATCTACAGGTTATTCGTTTGTACTATATAATCTCGTCATTGTATAGAGGGAAGATGACATGAATACCTTAGCCTCCTATGTGAGGCAAGAGCATTTTGTACAGCAGCATCTACTCCTGCCCCTTCCTGGAACAATGAGTAATACAGTTGAGAGACAAACTGCGAGAGCTCATCTTCATCATCATCCCAAAAACCTATAGAAGAATGATTCCTGCTCTTCTCAGGATCAATATCTTCCCAATCACTAGCTGGGCTCTCAGGTTCAAGCTCTTCTTCATCTGCCTCTTCCTCTCCAATCTCAAATCTCCCGTTTTCCAGAACACTGAACTCACCTGATCCATGGACTGATGTCAGCGGGACATCAAGGGGATTAAGCGAAGGGCATATAACAGCCTTTGCCCCAGAATCCAAAAATGCCTTGATTAATGTTGGGGTCGGCCCATATGTTCCTGTTGAAATTATAATCCTATCCCTCCAAGCTCCAACCTAGCACAAAATTGAGCATATAAAAACCATATCAGGAAGGATTAAACAAACTTGTCAGGTCTACAATTTGATAAGAGCACAATAAACAATTTCAATTCTAATAAACAAATATATTCTGCAAAAATTTCTTGATGATTCCTACAGAATTTTTTGCAGTATTCTTGAAATTACAGGGAAGTTCCAACAGTTTCAGCATTTAAACCAGATCACTCACTCGAAGGAGCATTGCAAACAAAAATTACATCCATTTAAGGAACTGATAAGTTCTTATAAATTAAAAAGTGAAATTATAAAATATGATGGCCCTTGCAAGACCTGTTCTAAACTGAAGAACAATAAAAACCATAAAAGTTTAACCCATTTATGAATTCAAGTTTAACCCATTTAACCCAAAAATTACAGCATCAATCAATTCAAATTAATAGGAGCTGGAAAAAAAAAACCCCTCACATCAGGGTAGCATAGCAAACTTGCTTCAGTTTGGCCAATACAGAGTAATGTTCTTTGGGGGACTGTCAGCATTAGATGCAAGAACTAAAGAAATGAAATGCAGGGTATGCAGATAACTAAATAAGAAATAAGTAATAAAATTAAAGCAAATATACCATCCAACGAACATCATCAGGTGTTAAGTGCATAGAAGGGACTGTCCTTCGAAACATATATGCTGAAATTTCTTGGTCATCCTCCATTACCTTCAGAAAACATCAGTGGAAGTTTTAACAACTTGCATTGTAAGACAGGTTTCATGTATAGCTAACATAAAAAATTTTGTAAAAGGAAGATGGCATGAGAAAATACTTGTGTCTGCCGTCCTATATAACGGTGCATGATATTTCCAACTTGGAAGTATGTTCTATAACGAACCAGATCAGAAACAGTTGATATATTGGCAAAAACTGATGTCATTTTATGGCGACGGGTCCGAATCTTTGACAACAAGCTAAATTTAACACTTTGAAGGAACTTGTCAGCAAGATCTCCAGGTTCGGCAACAACAAATACATCATTCTGCCAACTACAGACATCAAACACTAATTAGGTCAGCACACAGCCACAAACAACCAGAAAAGGAATAACAATGCCAAATAACATTCACCTTAGTATTGAACCTAAGGAATCATTTTGAAGGGACAAATGTACAACTCCCACTTGTGGGGCATTTTGTAACTTTTCATGCAAGGATTGGACAGGTAATGATAATTGTCTGCGTCCAGGAGAAGTCGGGGGTGATGCAGCTGTCTTTCCAGATTGACTCCCATCCAAGCTTAAAGGTGGAACAGTATCAATCCGACCAATCCTTTGATGACCAATATCAGGACTGTAAAGTAAAGGGCTTGAGGGGAAGCTTCCAGTAATCAGAGGTGAGGTAAATGGAGATGGAAATGTTGTTGCTGGAGCTGTCTTTTGGATTCCTGCTGCTCCGAGCATCAGAGAAATTCTTATGCCATTGTTAGCACAAAATGACTCTAGGGCCCGAGCATGATGTATAATCCTCCCTGAATCTGGGCTATGCAAAGCTTCAACTAGTAGTACATTGCGTCTCCAACCTAAAGAAGGGCCACTTCCATCTAACATCAAAACATTAAGAGAGTTTCGTATTCAGTAAAAGGAGTATTAAGAATTATTGTAAGCCTAAACAGTTGATTGAGAGAATATGATGGCAATACTAGCAGGTGACATCTTTGTCTTGAGGAAATGCAGAGATTTCAAATTTTCTGACAGCTTATCATCGAGTTGATAGGGTAAAATTAGTCTTTCACATACATTTTTTAAGGCTTCAGGATTAGACTGGATATAATCCTCAATTGTAGCTTCCAATTTCAGCCAAACTGTTGGGTCAGTCTCATCGAGCTTCATGCCACAATGTTCATCAACTGTGAGGACAAAAGTATACAAGTCTAATTGAAAATTTTGACTTTTTCACTAACTATTTAGTGAAGAGTCCAGTATTAGAAGATTATAGAAAATTATCCACACATCATGAGAAGATATGAAGAGAAACGATCTATGCTTACAAACAATAAATTTCCACTATATTTACCTGGATTAAAACGAAAGTACTGTATTTCCGGTAGCATAGGAAGCAATGTGCTTAATGCTTCTTCCACCCGATCGACAGAGCATGCACTCTCAATCAGCACTTGCCCGGTATCTAGATAACGCCATCCACCTCTCCGCACCTGGAAATATCAGTTTTAAAATATCCACAAGAGTTTCTATGGTGGCATTGTTTCATCTATAATACAAGTTGTAACTCCACCATAAAGAGTAGATTTTTTATGGTATGTATAATAATTGTCCAGTTAAATTCCCATCACAAACCATAAAAATATCTACAGAACTACGGCAACCCCTGCCAAAGCTTTTTCATTTAGATGACATGTTGAAAACTACAAACTGGGTTGATTTTATAAAAAGAACATTCAAAATTCTTTTTTAAAAATAAAAAGTCAAATTCCATCAACAATTTACCACTCCAGTTCTTTCTTTTTCGAATTTGGGATGCATAGTTGAAAGGAGAGCCACTATGAACATAGACAAAGCAAGTTTCTAAACAGCTAGAGATAGCTACAGCTCAAATTCCAAGAAAATTATGAAAATTGTTAAGATAAGTAATAAGGGGTTGGAAATTTCTCAATGCACCTTTGTTGGTACAGAACCACAGCCAATGGAGACCAAGCAATCAATTTTTGTATCAGGCCAAAGAAGTTGTGCTTCTCTTATTGCAAAAATGGTAGGATTATTTGCCACAATAGCACCATCTTGCCAGCGATTTATCCCTATAGAATTATCATAAAGTTAGCACATAATGCCAAAATATTAGTTTTTATTTGTTGAGGAGGAAAACGAACTATGAATGAGCACAACAGCAGTATACCGTCCGAGAAATCATCAAGATAATATGGAGCAGCTGATGAAGCTCTTATAGCTTGCCAAACATGATGCTTACAGCTCCCAATAGAAGCACAGCGTGTGTGGCCAACTGAACCTCCAGTAGTAGGTGATCCTAAAACAGTAGCTCCAGAGCTTTCTGAAATTGGGAAGGGTGATTCACATGTTCCGGCAGGATACTGCAAATTGAAAGCATAAGGCAAGAAAAACAATGTGAAAACAGGAGGTATAAATATTGCAAACCACCCAGATTGCACTAACAAAACAGTCGTATCCAAGCAGCAGAACTAATAAGTTGAAACTCTGAATAGGAGACTATTATCTGTTAAAAAGTTACAGGAATTCGCTGACTTAACCTGATAATTTCGGAATACAAATGGTTGGGCTGGTGTCACACTGACCAAAGTTGATACAGCAAAAACTTTGGGAATGCTTTTCACTGCTGAATCTATTAGAAGGTCTCCATCCTCATCTGAACACATTTCCTTTAACAGTCTCTCAAATTGATCTGCACTATGCTGCAGGATGGAATGCTGTATTGGTGGTAACTCAAGATTATCGCGACAACAGAAATTGATTCATACATGTTGTAGAATTAACAAGCACCAAAATTATCCTTATTCCTCTGATCACTAAAGAACAAGAACTGAATAAATATAACCTCTGCTCTTCACATCCTCAAGTTTTTGTGCATTCTACAACATACAGTCATGCCTATGCGTACACGAAATTCAGAGACATAGAATCTATAAAATAAATTGCGAACGAAAGCAATTAAGCTGAGAAATAAAAGGAATAAACCTTACCTTAGATCCATGCACTACTACTCTAAAACTCTGTGATGAACTCTTGTATAGTTGATCCAACTTCTCCCTCCAACTTGCAGCTTCATTGTCCTTTGGAACGGGTTCAGCAAAGACAAGTTTTCCTGAAGAGGGACTCTTGAGAAACAGGGGGACAAATATAGGAATAAACAAAATTGTGTAACCTGTAAATTTTTAAGTAGCATACCAAGATTTTTGTAGATTTCTTCACACTGATCCAAGGTCATTAGCTTGATACCCAAAGCACAGGCCAGCATGCCACCCGTTGATGTGCCACATATAAGGTCAAACAATTCATGTATGCGCTTACCAGTTCCTTTCTCAATTGCTTTAAGAATCTGCACAGTCGCCAGACCTTTCATTCCTCCTCCATCCATGGCAAGTATGCGCAGTCCCTGCTTTGCAACTGGTCTTCCCCTTACAGCACGGCGCAGGTTTTCATTTTCCCCTGGACAGGAATATAAAATTGGCAAGAATTTATTGATTGTTGAACTAGATATTCAACCCTAAATCTTTCCTAAAAAGTTTGTAGGAACTGGATCAATGAACACACCAAGAATGGCAAGAGCACGAGCAGCCGCTTTATTTACACGTGGTTCAGATGTAACTGTTAAGCGTAAAAGAAGGTCCCGCAGGCTTTCAGAGGTGATCAGGATACGGCGATTCTCAGAGCAGAAGGCCAAATTTCCAACAGCTAATAATGCTAATCTTTGCACCTGCCAACAGATGAGACTCTATAAGGGAACAGCACAAAAATACACTAGGAACTAGAACCAGTTAACTGCAGCAAGGAGGAAAGATACATGCCTCTGGTTTTTTATGTGCACATAACAATTTCAATGCTCTTAACAAATCCTTCGTCAACATCTTTTGAGAAACAGTATCAGATTGGAAAGCCAAGGTGGCCACAACATGCAATACAGAAATTACTTCTTCCTTTGCAACTGACTTCAGTACTGTTTCAATTGGTTGCATCACATCGCATTTCATCAATTGCATCGCCACAGAAACATCTCCAGAGAGAGAGGATAGTGCAGAGCACGCTTGTTCAACCTATGATGAAGCAGAAGCTTGAGAAGTGTCTATGTGTGAAAAAGAAAGCAAGAAATTATCAACTCAACATGAGAGAGTTGCCAACAGACCACATGATGATTGTCACTACTTATCATACTAATAAGTTGTCGCACTGCATTCTCATCTTTACCAACTACTGCACGATTTCCCTCATCTTCCATTATTTTCGCCAGTGCAGAAGCAAGCAAAGGGTGATGACAGGAAGAAAAGCGGAATATAAGGGAGAAGAAGGCGCTTAGTTTGTGTTTAGATGCGCCAAAATAGGAAGTATTCTCCATCTGTAGTCATCATTTTTACAAAAATTAGTTCCAAACAAAGTACTCATAAAACAACTAAGGCACGTTTGACATGATGTAACTTATTAGAACCAAACAGAGAATATAATGGAATAACAATATAATGCAAAACAATTGTCAGACAACCAAACAAAAGAATGAATAGTGGAATAATTATATCACATCTCCCATTATATTATAGCAAACAGCATCTTGGGATAATAAACATTATAGCTTCCTCAAAATCAATACCTCTATTTGAACAGTAACTGATCTTAAATTCTCATCTGCTACAATCCTAGTATTGGCCAAAGTCAAGTGGCGAAGTTTGTGAAGTGGCAAAATTTCTGGAAGGAATTCCAATGGATTACCAAATAGCCTAAGAATTTGTAACTCAGCCATAGCTCTGCAGGTCCATAGGAGAGAGACATTAGGCAGAGAGTATTAAAGCAGCATATTAGCATCGATTATCAGATAAATGACCTGAAATCAAGAAGTGGACGAACAAGCTTGTTGTGTTCCAATGAAAGTTCCACCATTCTAACACATTGTCTCAGTTCCACTGCTTAACATTCAAGCAGCATGATAAAAAAAGATAACTGACATTTATTTTTGAATCATCGACACAACATAATAGTTATGCCAATCACATAAATCAGAACACAAGTCTTACCAGGAACTGAAATCAACAAGTTATAATCAACGCTGAGAACTTTCAACGTTTTGAGTTCACCAAGCTCAGGAGGCAAAACTGAAAGTCTATTATAGTCAAGGTATAATTTCTCAAGAAGTGGCAGTCGGATAATCTCCGCCAGAAGTGTCTGTAAAAGATACGATGCCTCCAGTTACATGCAATCTAAGGAATTAATGAACTAACGAAACTGTCTCTCCAGAAAATATTAGTTTGTCCTCAAAACAGTTTTACACTCGTAATAGAAATGAAAAGAGAAGAGATATTCATTACCGACAAACCACAACCAGAGAGGCTAAGCAAGGTTACTGTCCTCCAATGCTCGGAAGATGTAGCCAAATTGGACCTTAACAGTCTGGTGAGAACACCAACACCATCGCTCTGCTGACCCGAACCCGACTTTATCATGATGATCCCACGCAACGGCTCTCTCCTCTTCACCACCTCCATATTGACTCCCACACTCCCTCCCTCCTCCACTGTATCCTCTTCGGTCTTCAACTCCACTGTCACGCAATCCTGCGGCAGCGGCAACGCCACCATCAGCTGCGACTGCAATCGAAGAGCCACCTGATCCTCGTCATCTCCGGCCGTCCAATCCAAATCAATCCGGAACCCGAGCTCCTGATCTTGCGATGGCGACGTCGAAGACGAGGTGGACGAAGACGAAGTTGAAATACGGTTAAGATCGTCGCCGGATTCCTCGGTGCCGTAATTGAGCGACAGGCGAAAGATCTCCGACGGGCGTTTCCAGCCTAATCCCCAAGACATTGCTCCGGAAGAGCGAGAGCTCCGCGGAGGCCTGATCCGATGGCGGTGTCTAAGACTGGATACCGCCGCCGGTAGCGACGGTTGGCAGTTATGCTGGTCGAAGGGAGGGAGATAAATGTGCGAGTGAGAAGGGGGTGGGTGAGAGTGTAGAGTTACAGAGAGAAAGAGAGAGCGAGAGAGAGAGTGGTGCTGCGTTAGATTAATGGAAGGATCTCAGAGAGACAGAGTAGGAATTAACCGAAAATAGAAAAACGCACGACAGAGAAAATGTGTCGAGAGAGACGACAGGAAACGTAAAATGGAACTGAAAGTTCACGGTTGGTTTTGGGTTTTCAAGTTTGAACGGACTCCTGTAGTGCGTCCCAAACGATGTCGCTCTGAGACTCCTTATACTGTAGCTAACGGAGAAGATACCAAGGAGGTGTTTGGCAATCAACTGTTTTTTAACTTATCGACTAAAAGTTAACTTTTTAATATCTTAAAAAGCTATTGATGTATTTGATGAATAATTTATTGGTTAGTTTATTTAACCCCAATAAACTAATTTTTAAAAGCTACATAAAAGAAACTTTTTGGATGCTCAGCCAAAAATTAATAGGTAAAAAACTAATTATATCATCTTTTTCATAATTTTTGAATTATGATATATATTGTATCTGAATCATACTATAATTATAGATATTTTTAATTTATTAAATAACAAAATTTATACATATTATATAAAAATATTAATATGATGTAGCTCGTTGCATCATTCATATTAATAAAGAATTTAACGTTACATTATTATTATTATTATGTTTTTTTTCAAGTTATAAACTTAATTTTTATAAAAATTAAATATCTAAAATATAAATTATTATAAAAATATTCAACGAAATACTAAGAAATATAATATTAATGTATTTATAATTTTTTTAAATCATGCCCTCATAAATCATTTTATACATCAACAGCTACTACTAAACAACTAATTTTACCAAACATCTTTAATAAACAGTTAATATTATCCTCTGATCAAATCAGCTGATATAATAGCTGATAGAATCAGCTATCAACTAATAGCTAATACAATCTGCTATTTGACAAACATGACCTAAGTCTTTAAATCAATCTTCATATTCTATAATTATCCGAAATGTATATTTTTATTAGAAAAAATAATTATCTCAATGTCTTACCTTTAACTAAATAAAATAGATATAATATTCAAATACTTTTTTTTTTCGAGGAAACCTCATAGGTGGGTCAAGCGGGCACACCTCTCCGAGGACTCAACTAGCGCACAACCTCACAGGCGAACCAAGCGAGCACACCTCATCATCGAGGGCCCAACTAATTCTCCACTTACAGGTAAAATCCCGGCTGCCCCAGGCTCGTACAAGAGGGGCTAGCATGGAATCAAACTTGGGACCTAACTGAAGTCAAGCCCCGCTCTCAACCATCAAGTCACACCCCTTCAGGGGCAATATTCAAATACATCGTTGTTGAATTAATAACTTATAATAAAATACTTGTAATCAACGATTGCAACTTTTCATCCTCTCAAAGAGAACTAGGTTAGGGTGTGGTGTTGAGTTGAGTTGAGTTGGGAGAGAGATTTAGTATAATTTTGAAGGGAAAAGTGACATTGTCCAGAAAGAGGTCGTCGAGTGGATTCCATCAGAAAACACAAGAACACCAATGGCACGGAGAAGGACGATAGAAACCACAGAGACGGAAGCCGGCATCAACCTTGTCTGCCAGGCTTTCAGTGGAAAATCACAAGCTTTTGTGATCATAAAAATGCACTAGAGACAATTTTCAGTAGCAAGTCCAAAATAAATAAACCTGGTTTCGAGACATTATTCAATCATCTAGCCACCATAAATCACCAAATAAATTAAGAAACCTGGCAACTGAGATGATTGGATTGAATAGTCCTACTCCTAGACAATTGCTACTACTGGGATGTGAAAATGTCATGTCCAAATCAGAGGTCCAACTTCTTTGCTGCTGAATTGAACATCTCGGTTAGGTCCTGCTTCACGCTAGCATCAGCAAATATAAAATCAACTGCAGTTCTTGCAAGCTCAAACAATTCCCTCTTTCCAAGACCTATGGGGTCAGAAGAGACTTATATAATGAGTAATAATATCTCGCATCATCTCATATCTTTCAGTTCAACCCTTTTAAACATCTACATACCAAATGCAGAAGAAGCGATATTATACTCCTTGGAAAGGCTGGTGGAGAAAACTCCAGTGTCATCGGTGCACAGAATCAGAGGATGTTTCGCCATGTACAGATCAGCTGCATCGTCACGCAGAATGTTAAAAATAGGCATTAGTAAAAGCTAACTATGCTCATGAGATCCTGATGCCTCTGTTGCTAGAACATAAAACTTAATTGTGAGGGCAGATACATGAAATATAACAGATTAAATCGAAACAGAAATCTGACCAAAATGATGTATGTCCAGTGAAGAAATAGTGTTAGTCCTGATATTGGATGTCAAACAGATCTCGACCTGCAAAAGTTCACCCAAATTGGAAAAATAATGGATTCAGCGAGCTATAACTAGATTATTTCCCTGCACTGTAGATAACTGTGGAAGAACAAGGAAATACACATAGAAGCAATAGAGTTAGGGTACACTTTTAACAGAAACTAACATATTCTATATTTTCTGAAGGTCAATCAAAAAAACCATTTTAAAAATTGCTATCAATGTGCTTGGAAATATATTCGTATGTGCTTAACGCCAAATAATGGAAGTGATCTAGGTATCCTACCGGTATTTTAGATGATTTTAACATCCATTGTTCTTTCTCTCCAAGGCAACACGCATGGCCAAGCCTGTGTGGTAGGAAGTCGAGCATTGCTTGGATTTCCTCATGATTAGGTACCTAAATGCACTAAGAATAAACAAAAAGAGTAATTTCACCACTAAGAGGAAATATAACCTTTTCTGAGTAGTCTGTATCAGAATAGGAAAACAAACAAACCTCTCCGCAGTGAAGAGTTACATAGAGACCTTGTTCCCTGGCAAATTTCAATGCCGGCAAGAATGTGATCCTTCATTGAATGGAATAGTGATTAGATATCGTAGTTCATATGTAACAGCTATTTATCTGATGATAAGGAACTTCTGCCAGTAAGATGTACCATTCCCCAACAATAGGATTTCCAGAAAGGTCAATACCAACTACTCCAAAATCCCGCATATCCAAAGCAAGCTTAACCTATATTATAGTGGGAACAAAAATCAAGAATATCCAATTCAGAACTATTAACATACAACTGCCACTTGATCCAACATACAGTTTCGATTGCAGATTCAGTGGTCTCACGACGGTCAATGCTCAGAAGAAGTCTGACATATATCTTTTTCCTTGAAGTTCCATGAAATGTATCATTCGCAGAATTCACGTAAGTTCTAGCATCCAAATCATGTGGGCTGAAATGAATGTCAACGGCACTAACAGCTCTTAAACCTTCCACCACAGCTTCCATGTAAGAGCGTTTAGTCATTCCAATAGAATCATTTCTCTGGATAATGCACAACCCACAAATTTTTATATCAAGAGAAACTCAATACAGAGGTCTCAGAGACAAGAAAACTAGAATGTCAAAGCTTGAGTAATATTTTCCAAAGCAAATTATTTAAAGTAAAGTACCTTTGGAGTGGTTCTTAGCTCCAAATATACAACATTTTCCAAAGCAAAATCTTCAACCACCTGTTAAGGGAATCAATTTAGAAGCAGAGGTAATTGGGTTCAAACATGAGATACAAAAAATGGGGCAATTAACATACTTCTTTTGTGATCCTTGTAACAGTTTTGTGATCCGTGGTAATGACATGAATCAGGTCAAATAATTTGAACACCTCACTCAGAGATCGATCATCTGATCAGAAGCAAATAAAGGTTTCAAAAACAATACATGTCAACAGACAAAAGCCAAACTGAGTAAACTATTAGGTCAGAAAATTGAACTGAATTATGGGAAGAACTAGGCTTTCAATCTCAAGAACAATGGTGATGTGTAATATGATGAAGGCATATTACAACTTAAAAGCTCAAACACATGAGCAACTGACCAACTAATAATCAAAACGTGAAGTTAACTTGAACAAAAGCTTTTTTCCCACGACTCTCGGCAACTAAACACACGAGTGATTAGAAAAAAGAACAATGAGCGTACTTTTCATGATAACATGTTGCACGTCCGAGGAAACAACGATGCCTTTCTCACCCAATCCTCTGGCAAGTTCTCTGTATAGAATCGGAAAGAAAAAAAGGGAACAAACAAGAACAGTAAAACAAAAACAGGAGAAATTCAGGACAGAAAATAAAATTTTGTTCACTTCTAAAGCTACCGACAATTTTTGGTCCACTAATTGGAACTTGAACATCTTAAACATCAGAAAGAAACTACTCAATCAAGTTCTTCCTACCCCCGAGTTTAAGTAAATGAATACAATGATTGGCCATATAACAAAGTGACTAACTACAAACAAAACAGAAAAGAACGCATTACATAGGAAAGGAAAATATACCTTTGAACAAGAGCAAAAGAAAAAAAAAGAGTGTAGAAGGCATACAAAAGGGTAGAGTCTCTGATGGAGCCATTCAGATGGGCGTGAAGTTCAACTTTTGGAATAGAAACACACCACTCCATTCTTTGCTTGCTGCTTGCTTCTGGTTACGGTGAATATCTGGGGTCAACCTTCATATCTCCCATCTTTTGTCCAAGGGTCAACTAATGATTTGCCGGCATATGTTGTCCAGCCCAAATCACTGGGTCGTTGAAAGTGACGTTGAGGGAAGGGATCAATTCCACTAGGGAAAGAGTGCAAGAAGCTTAACGGGCCTGCCTAATGTTAGGCACAGTGTGCCTGATTAGTTGGTTTTTTATTTCTCTCTCTTTTTTTTTTTTTTTTTAAAGGATTAGTCCAGGGACCAATCCCTCCGCGGCGGGAACATCTCAAATCTCGGAGGGCTACCGCTGGCCCAGGAGGTTGCTGCATTCCCAAGAGTCGAACCCTCGACCTCTTGGTTAAGCGACGAAAGTATGTACCACTTAAGCGACGAAAGTATAATTTCTCTTTTTTATCTGTAGAGTAAAGATTCAAACTTGGGTTATTTTTCCAAGGACAATACCCTAGGCCTAGGTTGTATCCTTTCCGGCTCGTTTTGACTTAGACTCGAAAATGGGTCTAGTCTCAGCTTCCCAGCTCTGTCGAGAGAAATAAGTTGTTCGACTACTTTATCCGATTGCTCCATTTCTTTTTTCTTTGACAACTCTTTCTCTCCTCTATAAAAAAAAGAAGAAGAAAGATTTGTCGAAAACCACCGGTAATACAACTAAGAAAGATATGAGATTTAAAATTATAAATAATTCTTAAAATTTAAAAAATTACAAAATAATTCTTTAATATATTATATTATATAATTTTTAATTTTATTTCAACCATATTTCAAAAAATCATAATAATATATAAATGATATAATACGTTCCTCTTTATTCCTATTAATATTATTTTGCATGTCTCTCATATAAAAATAACTATAATTAATATAAGAAATAGATCATTTTATTATCATAAAAATATATAATAAAAATATTACAAAATATTTAAAATGTTACAATTTTTTTTAAAAAAAATTATAATTGATTATATCAAAGTCAAAACATCACATCTAAAAAAGACATAACATCATTTAATAATAATAATATAGGTCCATAAGTATAATATCAAGAGTTCCTATTGAGGAACGTAACAAAGTAGAACTGAAACCTAAAATAAAAGCATTTATAATTAAAAGTTTGATATTTATATTACACATATAAAATTTAACATATATATTAAATACCGGCGAAATTAAAAGAAAAAAGAAAAATAAAAAATGGAAACTTCATTTGATGACATATCTACTCAAATTGTATTTGCTCCAATTTTTATTTGGTACGAAACTTTTAGAGGAGTCTCATTATCACTATCATTCAAATCCATTACACTAAATGACATATTAATACTTTCCTATCTAAGATTATAGTTCAAGTCACTCTTATCTATAAAACTTTGTTTCAATTTGCTAAAAGTTCAATATGATCAAGATAAATTAGATCTATAAAACTACATATTCTATTAAAAGTTATAGTAACAAATAAAATTAAATTATTAACAAGTTATGATAAATTATATTCAATTTCATACGAATATATCTTTCTTGAAGTTTTAAGTTATATTTAACAAATATCAAATTATTTAATCTTTTGTGTTCCAATCTATTTCTTTTTTTTAGAATTGATGAATTCAAATGTACTCCAATTCCTTTTACACCCAATTCCAATCACATATTGACTAAGAATTCAAATTGCAAACATTTATAATTATAGAACACCACTTCCAAATTAGTCATACTAAACAACTATAAAACAAAAAAAAAGTAATTTTATAAAAATAAAGTGAAGAATAATTTTAAACAAGTAACAAAAGTTAATAAATAAATAAATAAATAAATAAATCTATA
>JAOSBM010000002.1:24197782-24220979 GCA_027568955.1 Erythroxylum tenue | reverse complement strand
TATATATATATATATATATATTAAGTTTGTCTATTTCACATATTGTAATAGATATCCAAAATCATTGCACACATCTTTATATACATATAATTGTGAGTTAAGGAGATATTGCGTCATCTCATATGAAGTAATTATTTTAATAGTTAATAGCATTATGTTATTAACTTCAACTTTGTTTGTAAAACTTGATTTAGAATAGACAATCGAATTCAGAAATGCCTTGGCAACAAAAAATAGAGAGTAAAGTTGTCTTTCTCGATTTTTATTAATGATTGCAAGATAAGGTGTATCTAATGAAAGCTTATTTTTTGGATTGATCTTAATTGCTTCTTTCACCTTCTCCATAGCATCATAAAAATAACTCTTGTTGCCTTCTCATCACTATCAACTAAATGAAGTACTCTCACTAAAGATTCATAAACTCATATAACAATCAAAATTCATGATCTTCAAGTATAATCTTGGAAACCTTCAACATATCATTAAAATGGCGTATTGAGATGCAAATCATTTATTATTTATAAACATTTGTCTCAACTCCTTCTTTATTTGAACAAAACACTAAAATGATAACAAATTAGTTACAAATCTAGTAATGGTAGGATGACACAAATTCCTACCATTGGTGAAATCTTTTTTCATCAAATTCAAAACCAATGCCCTAATAGCTTTAATGGGTACTTTTTTTCCACAAAACATGGCCCGTAATAAAGTATATGGTTATAAAGGTAGTTCAAGAATTCTTCTTAAGAGGGAAGTTACTAAGGAAACTAAACAAGACACACTTATGCCTGATTCAAAGGAAGCAGAACCTTGACACTATGAACAACTACAAAGTTATAGCATCTTGTAACTTTATTTATAAAACCATATAAAAAATACTTACAATCAGATTGAAGAAAGCTCTACCTAACATGATAGGTGAATCCTAAGAAGCTTTATTGGAGGGTAGACTAATAGGGGACAACCTCCTACTGGCTTAGGAACACTTCAAGGACCATGCTAAAAAGAGAGCTATAAGATTTGAAGGTGGATTTCAATAAGGCTTTTGATACAATTAGTAGAAAAATTCATAATCCAACTTCTCCAACCCTTTAATTTCCTAGATCAGTTCAAAAAGTGGATTAAAGAATACATAACCTCCACCTCATTTAGCATCTTAGTGAATAGAAAACCCACAGAGATCCTCAAAGGCCATAAGGGACTGAGGCAAAGGGATCCCTTATCCTTTTACCTCTTTACTAAGCATGAAGGCACTATCCAAATTACTAAACCATAACATAACTCTAAACCTGAAGTATGAATACCACAACCAATGCAAAGAATTGAAACTATATGATCTCCTAATTTTTTACAAATCTAACAATAGATCCATGGCATAACTCTCTAAATGTTTAAGGACCTTTTAGGACTAGAAGTAAATCAAAATAAAAGTTAAGTTATTATCTCCTTATGTGTAAGGGAAGATGCATAATGGCTAGCAAGAATTTATGACTTTTAAGTAAAATGACCCCCTATTACTTACTTGGGGCTACCTGTATCCACTAAGAAATTAAGGCATAGAGAATGTATCCCACTGATGGAGATGATTAAAAAAAGGTTAAACCCTTAGACACATAAAGACCTATCACAGGCTGAAAGACTCACATTGGTCAAAGTTGTCCTCAACTCACTCCACATCTATTGGTCAACCTATATAATCCTCTATAAAGACTTAACATGATCAAGAGAAAGAATTATGATATCCCTTTTATAAGGAGGGAGACAGGAAGGGAAAGTGATGGAAAAGGTAAAATTGGTATAAGTGTGTAAATCCAAGGCTGAGGGAGGACTAGGGATCGCTAGAATTAGTATTATAGACAAAGTATTAATTGCCAACAGTCCATAGAAGCTACTTGAAGGGAAAGAGACCTTATGGTCAAAATGGATGAAAACCTATATTCTCATTAACAAAAGCATTTATGAACTAAAAGAAACTCACAACAACTCACGGTATATATTACAACTAGTCAAAGCCAAAGAAGCATTAAGAAGTTATATAAAATGTAGAATAAGGAATAGGGAAAAAATCTAGCTTTACTTTAATAGTTTGAGCAAAGAGGGTCCCTTTGTCTACTATAATCACAGAAACCATATGCTAATTATATTCGTTATAGATACAAAAGTTGAGGAATAAATTATGAGGAATAACTAGGGTAATTACCCACCAGTATTATACCTCACAATTCTAGACTACCACTTACAGAAGGAGGTGGAACATAGCTATACTTAGCTGAGATACCATATGGGAAGATTCACAACTAACTCATGTAAGGAGCTATAAAGGGATAGAAGGGAAAAAGTTAGATGGTGTCATGTGATCTAGAACAAAACTCTACTTTTTAAGGCAACGTTACTCCTATGGTTAGTAGTAAAGACTGGTCTAAGCACAAAAGATAGAATTAGGTTTTTAAACATCCCAAATACCTATGAATTATACAGAGAAACTAGGAAACAGTTCCCCTATATTTTCTTTTAATATGAATACACTAAATGGATATGAGGCAAAATTCATGACAAAATCAATACACAAAAGAGGTCCTATGAACTATTTACATTAATCCAATGGCTTCAAAATGGCAATACCATAAAAAAGTAAGAAAGAAATACAATAACAGTATATCTAAGCATATGCATATACATAATTTGTTGTGAAACAAGTCAAAGATGCTTCAATAAAATTGAAAAAAAAAAGAAAATCTAACTATAAAAATTATTCAACAGTGCAGAGAATAACTAACCTTTAGTTAGATAGCCATCCCTAGCCATTAAGCTCTTTAGACGTAGAAGAAGCAGAACCCACTCAACTTAAGGATCATATTAATCAAAGATGGAGACAAGATGCTTGAACAACCAACCTTGAGTAAATCAGTAGAGTTACCGAAACCTGTGTTTATTTGATTAATAATATTAAATAGAATACTAATTTGTAACGTATATTGTTAATACATCCACGTAACTTGCTTGTGAAAGGTAATAGAAATTTAAATTTTCAAAAAAATTAAAAAAAAACTTTCTTGAAAGACTCCACATCATTTTTTATCCTAACTAAATGTTTTCTCCTAGAGACTCCTCTACCTTTCAAATGTTTGCTATAACATAAACAAATAGTATATTCTTCACATCAGGAACAAATCTTGTATAAGCCCAAGTTAGATTATCAAATTGCCTTAAAGAGGTTGAATTATCAATAGTACTTGAACTTTCTTCCATTTATCTATAAAAATAAATAAAGTCATATCTCAAAATTAATAACTTCATATTAAAAAATAAAGTTTTTGCATATAAAAGATAAAAAAATAGTTTGGACTATATAATAGAGAAGTGTTTGTACACAGACACACACATACATACATATGATAGATGCATATTTGACTATATTTATACTCCCATTTTGATATATTTTTGCTTGATATTTTATACTTTATTGTAGATTTGGTACTTAATTCGCTCCAAGTGCATTTATAGGTTATAATTTCCTTCACGGACTAAAAGGAAAAGAATTCAAATGAAAACACGACATAAAATGAAGATTTGAAGCGAACAAGGGATACACAACCATATCTATAGTCGTGTAAGTCTTTCAGCCTGTGTCGAATCCTAAATTTTAGAGCTTTTGGGATATACACAGTCCAGTACATGGTCGTATATCAAATCGTGTATCTCTCAAAAATCTTAAAAATTATAATAAAAAGGCATAAGCAGAGGAAAAATAGGGGATTAAACTTTTAGAGACAATTTTCGATATAAAGATTATTTAGAAGGGGCAATATTGATCCAAAGACATGGAAAACATGAAGAAATCATCGACAAATCTAATAGATTACATCATCAAACCTCTATCTTGTAAGAACATTTTATAGGAGATAAAGGGAGATTTAGAATTATGAACTCTTTGTTTTCTATTCATTTTTCTTTCTGTTTATGTTTGATTCTGCTTTCTATCATGTGTAACTAAACATCTTTAGTGTCTAGGTATGATGAACCCTATTTTATGCTACAATGTGTTTTAACTATTTTGTTTAATGCAATTGTTTTGAGAGAACTATTATGATTCAATTATGTATTTAATATATGTTTTAATAGATCTAGAAAATTAGTATATAATCTGATTTCATAATATAAAGATTGAGAAATCTTGTGTATAAATAGATCTACTGTAATTGAAAGGAGTTGATCGCAAACTTAGAGATACGTCGACAAAAATCCTCTAGATTAGGGTCAAAACTAATAGCAGAATCTACAAATCGATAAAGCAATCTTATAAACTTTAATCTAAGTAATTAGTTGATAACCTTAAGATTAATTGTTAGTAGTGTTAAGTGAGTTATTAGCATACAATAGAAAATTTCATAATCTAATAGTCAATAAAACAATTGCATAATAAAAAGTTAATTATTTAATGGTCTTAGGGAGATTCGTTACCTAGACAGTAATTTTTAATAGTGATTGTTTTCTAACTGATTTTTTTGTTTTCTACTCATTATTTTTTCCTGTTTATTTTAATTTTTTAAGTTTAATTTTCTTTATTAAAACTAAAAATCCAATTTGTATACTAGATAATAGGATAAAAGTAATTACTATTATTCATTATCTTCGTGAGATTCAACCTGAACTTACCTGTGCTAGTTATAACTATATCGTGCACCTACGGTAAAATTAATATTGGTATAAAACCAACCAATCACGTTTTTGGCGCCAATGCTGTAGACATTGATATTAGGAACACCTGAATGCTATTACTCTGGTCATTATTTTTTTGTATTCATTTTATTTTATTTTTATTGTATCTTGTTGTATTTTTGGCTTATTCATTTAATTACCTTTTGAATTTCTCTACATTAATAGTGTGTTTGTGGTTTTAGAGATTAGGCTTTAACATCATTACCACAACTCACAATGGAAGGATGAAGCCTATTTGTATAGGAGCTAAGATATGTCTTCATAATATGCAACATTACCATATAAGAGAGAGAGGTTTCCTTACATGTTTTCGGAGGCTCGACTGATATCCATACTGTGTTGCGACATTTGTGAGAGTAACAATTATAATCATAAATGTTGAGCACCAATCTATATGTGGGAGCAATTGAGTATGTACAATCAACCTCAAACGAGAACAGTTACAATTCAGAATGGAGCAACTCTTACACTTATGGATGGAATGATTACGCTCCAGTTAAGCATTTACGATACCAAGCATCTCAAATTAAGGAGTCAACTCTAGAAGATATGATGGCTAGTTTTATTCAAGAATTAATCATGAGGCATCAGAAAACAAAGGCTTGCATACAAAATATGGTGAATCGGATCAACCAGTTGGCAGAGATAATATCTGACTAGATGTCAAGGAGTTTGGCTATTCCTACATAAACAAATCCTAAAAAACAAGGAATGGAAATCCAATTAGGAGTGTAAACGAGCTTCCAGAAGAAGAAGCAGAAAGAAGAAAGCATTATAAATAAAATAATGGAATGCCTTATTGAACTTAAAACTATCTGATGTAAATTCGAAGAAAGAGTTTCTTTACCTGAATATCTTGACCATAGCACAAAATAATCTATGAGCCTATTAACACAATAAAGTGAAGAAAAGAAGAAGGATGGCTTTATGGATGAAGTGGCATTCCAAGAAGATGAGGAGGTAATTGTTGTTATTATAGAGAAAGACGAAGATATGATAGACATGGACGGAGCCATGTTATAGGAGAGGGGAGCCATGGCCCCCCCTTTTAAATATATTTTTTAAAAAAATTACTTATATAATTAAAATTTTTAAAATTACAAATATAAGTGGCCCTCTTTTAAAAAAAAATCCCTATCTTCTCTTCTCTTCAACTATGCACGCACAGCCCTCCTTCGCTAGATTGAAAACGGCCCCCCCTTAGAGTTGAGTCTGGCTCCGTCCCTGATGATAGAGGCAGCAAACGTAAAAGAAGAGGAAGTACCCATCCAAGAAGAGGAAGTAGAAGAGTGGCAAACGATAATTGAAGAAGAAGACGAGCTAGAATCCTTTACCTGTGAAGAGAAAGAAGAAGAGTGGACAAAGTTAGTTGAGGAAGAACTGGCGAAAAAATAATATCGGTTGATAATTCTAAGATTAGTTATTGGTAGTCTCAAGTGAGTTATTAGCATACGATAAGAATTTCCACGATCCAATTGTTAATAAAACAATTGCATAATAAAAGGTCAATTATTTATAAGTTTTAGAGGGATTCATAACTTAGACAATAATCTTGATATTAATTATTTTCTAAGTGTCTTCTTTCATCTCTGTGTTCAATATTGCTGCCTACTTTATTTTAATTGTTTAAGTTTAAATTTTCTTTATTAAAATTTAAAAGCAATCCTTAACCTTGATAATAGGAGAAACGTAATTACTAGTAATCATTGTCTTCACAGGACCGACCCATACTTGTCGGTACTAGCTACAACTACGTTGCGCACTTGCAGATAAATTAATATTGAGAAATTAAAATTAGTCTATATATATATATATAATGATTTCTAATAGATAAATAAACTAATTACACTCATTGAAACTTATATAATTTTATGATGTCCACATATAACATCATTACTTAGCTATAAAAATTTAAAAGTCTGTTTTGAGAAGATTAACCATATATAAATACTTAAAAAATAAAATTCATAAAACTAAAGTATTGGAATTGTTATTACTATATTCATAATAAGTTATAAGTTATAGCTATAACATGTCCAAATAGATTGTTGCCAATTTAGATGGAAAATTTTGAATGTGGATATGTTAAAAATCAAATGAATGTTATAGAGGAAACTAAAAAACATACATCTTTCCTTTATCAATACACAATCACATTACAAAAATGACTTTTTTTTGTAAAAATTAAAAGAAAAAAGGTAAACTATCATAATTATAAATTATAATACTAAAAGACCTATATTGAAACTTGAAAGTTGAAAGGCTCGTCTACATGTAAGTAAATCCTCCAAGTATTATAATTTATTTCATAATGAGAAAATTCATTATTAAGTCTTTACTAGCAATTTATTCTACAATGGCAGAAATTATTCTCAAATCTTAACCAGTAGTTCTCAAAGTCAAACTATCAACACTTGACATATAAATATTAAATTTTCTGCTTTACAATAGTCACCTTAAAAAGGAAAATTAAAAGCCAAGCCATAACTCTACAACCCAAGAGTTAAGAAATGAAGAGTGTTGAGGAGATGATTGAGTAGCTGATGGAAGTAGTGAGGATAGAGGATAGGAATTAATTACACGGCATAATGGCAATGATCTGGGAACGGTGAGTGGTGAGCCAATAGTGGCAATAATGGAGAAGTGAGTTTCGAGTAAAGAAGACAACAAACTAGCGAAGCGGAAGAGTCAAATAAGGAGATGTTGGAGAGGTGAGCAATGGTACAATGACAACAGGGGGAGGATAATTTAGCTTGTGAAATGGTGAGGAACAAAGAAAGTAACAAGGAACGACTAGGGTTATAATTCAGGAAAACTTATTAATGTTTCAAAATTTATGTTTTCAGTCAAGTATTGACTGATATTTTGGGAGTTAGTATTGACCAATGCCTTAGTTTGATAGAGAATGATCTGTTTTACTATTATTTTGTAGTTGGTGTGACACTACTGATTGGTACTAACCGAAACAACATGATATCCTTATTACTAACTAAAATATGGATCTCATAACTAGTTATATTTGCTACAATGTAACTTTTAAAAAAAAAGAATAAAGAAAGCAAACCCACCTTTAATTTTTAAGATTCTTATAAACATATAATTTAAAAGATCATTAAAAATTAGCAAAAATTTTATATGAAAAAATCTTGACACATATACCAATTGGATTGGCTGAAGTAGAAGTTATCATGGGGACTTTTTCAGGCGTAGTGAAATCAAAATAATTTTGCTAAAGTCCTTACGTGATAGTTAAGCTTAAGTTGCAGAGCTTAACTCAACCTTCTTTTTGTGATCTTGAACTAACAAATCCATTTATTTTCAAGCTTTTCACATTGCTCATGTTTAAATGTTTCACTTTACTCTCACAAGATAAGTGTTTTGAATAAATAATTAAAAGGGACAAATAAGAGTTACAATAAAGCCAACCTTTTATTGATTAAATCTCGAAGATATAATATAAAGGAACTTGAGTTTCTTCCAATATGAAAAACTCTTCAAAAACACCTCTCAAATGTTCACTACTCAAAGATCTCATAAAGAACTTTCTCTTGAAACTCTCAACTCTTTTACAGATGATTGAATGTAAAATGCTTCACACAAATGAACTATAAAGGATGTTTTTATATAGGCTAACAAGAACTTAGAGACCAAGTAAGCCAAAACTATCCAGTTTCTCCACTAAATCTACCAATATAGTTAGGAGATATCACTTCTTCCATTAACTCCACTAAGTTAAAGGGGAGTTGTCTATTTTAGGCCACTAAATCTACTTTTGCATATGGAATAAATGTTTGGATGATTCTATCCATTGCCATGTCATTCAATCTACTTTCCTACTACTCGAAGAAGTGCTCCAACTTTGTTAGGTAGTTGTTTAATTTCTTATGCCATCACTAACATGTTCTTATCATATATATATACCTTAAAATTAAGTGCC
Organism: Erythroxylum tenue; assembly: GCA_027568955.1. Taxonomy (NCBI): domain Eukaryota; kingdom Viridiplantae; phylum Streptophyta; class Magnoliopsida; order Malpighiales; family Erythroxylaceae; genus Erythroxylum; species Erythroxylum tenue. The sequence goes on along the minus strand of JAOSBM010000002.1, from coordinate 24,212,320 downwards.
TCAATGAGCCTTCCTTTTAGCCATCCTAAGCCATCTTTATGTATGATCCATTCAAGCACGTGCATAGTGCAATCTTATTGCTTCAGGACCTAAATTAGCCAAGTTCGAGTCTTTGTATAATAAACATCACATGTTTACATACCTTTTGACCTTCTCATTGAAGTTAAGTGCCTTCCCGTACCCTCAGACTTAGTATAACTTAGTTGCATTATCATCTTTTGATCTCGCATATGAATCTTGAATGTAGTCAAAGATTTCCACTAATGCATATCAACGCTCACATACTCTTAAGCTTTCGTTGATAATGCCACCTTTCTTTGCCTCCTCCTTATAAATCTCTGTCTTATTTCATTAACCTAAGTGCCAGTCATTGGCTAAGACTTGCCAATACTCACACAATTTCATAACTGAGATTGAGGGGTCTAGCAAACCAACCCACCAGAACAACTTGATGCCCCCATCGAAATAATCTGTCGTCATTACTTTAAATATGGTTCCCTTTACATAGGCATATCACCTATGTACCATTTTCTTTTCTGTCAATTTTGTCTTTCCTTATGTTTAGATGCTCCTTTACAAGGACAATTATGCCTAATATAGCATAATTGTTGAAGTAGACTTCTGCTTTTGAGTTTTCACCTTCTTTTTCTTAATCCTTGGGGAATATGTCACCCTCCTTTGGGAATATGTCACCCATTTTCCATTTTAGGCATTCATAAGAAAATTGTGTTCCTTCACAAATAAAACAAACAATATCCCATTTTGTTTAATTCTTAAACTTATATTGAGAACATTTGTATACTTTCTCCTTGCCTTTCTTTGAGCCATTTTGTGTCCCATCATTCTTCTCTCCCTTATTGCTAGTTTGAATGACCGGTCGCCATTGGAGATCCACCAAAGTATTTGCAGCTAGTATTGTGCTAGGGAAGTCTTTTATGTTCTACATCTAAAGCTCTTTTTGTGCCTAACCTTGCAAGCCACTTATGAAGTTGAACAACTTATCTTCTTTAAACATATTTTGCATGTCTAATATCAAAGATGTGAATTTCCTCACATACTCCTAGATCAAGTTGTCATACTTCAACTGTTTCAAAGATTCTCTAAAGGGTTGTGAAGTGTTATTAGGAAGGAACTAGTTCCTTAGCTCCTTTTTCATTTTCTCCCAAGTGTCAATAGAAGATCTACCTATAAAGATATCATTGCAGGTTCTAGTTCTCTACCACATCTTTGTATCGTCCATTATATATATAGCTAGGATCGATGCCTTCTCCAAATCAAATAGCTTTGTCACTATAAGGTATTATTTTATATCCTACAAGAAATTTTCAACCTCCTTGGCACTATGATTTCCATAAAAAACTTGGGGCTCATGCACCTTCACTAAAGTGTTCCTTGATTGGACTCTTGATTTGTGCCTAGACATCACATGTTTGAGCACTAATAAGTCGTAGTTCATCTCCTCACTAGCCTTAAACTATTCCTCAAGTGTTTTCCTGGTCTTTTAAAACTCAATTCCTATAGCCTCGAAACACTCCAAGAAAGGAACCGCTCCTTCATCCTTTGGCGCTAGAGGACTAATAATTGCCAACTCTATCCATTAAATTGCTTCCACTGGCTATTGTTCCCCAAACAAGGCTCAAATACTAGTTGTCATAAGAACTTTTTAGGTGAAGCAAAATTGAAATAATTTTGCAAGTCAAGCTTAAGTCATAAAACTCAACTCAACCTTCCCTTTATGATCGTTGACCAATAAATCCATTTATTTTTGAACACTTTACGTCACTTATGTTTAAGTGTTTAACTCCACACTCACAAGACAAGAGTTTTGCATGAACAATCAAAAGGGACAAATAAGAGAGCTATTAAAAAGCCAACCTTTATTGATCAAATCTCAAAGATACAATATAAAAGAATTCAAGTTTCTTCTAACTTCAGGAACTCTACAAGAACACCATTGAAAAAAATTCCCTATTCGAAGCTCTTACAAAGAACTTTCTCTGAAGGCTCTTAACTCTCTTACAAATGATTGAATGCACAATGCTTCATATAAATGAATTGTAAAGAATGCTTTTGTATATGCTTACAAGAACTTATAGACCAAGTAAACTAAAAATACCCACTTTCTTCGCTAAATCTACCAATGTAGTTAGGAGATGTCACTTCTTCCACTAACTCCATTAAGTTAGTGGAAAGTTATCTACTTTGGTCCATTAACTCTACTTTTTCACATGGGATGAGGGTCTGGATGATGCCTATTTGTTGTCACATCATCCAAACCACTTTCACACTACTCAAAGAAGTGCTCCTCACTTTTTTAGGTAGGGGTTCCACTTTCTTAGGCCACTAATTGCATGTTCTTTTTTATGTGTCGCCATATTATTACATCTTGAAACTAAGTACCTCAATGAGCCTTCCATTTAGCTATCTTGAGCCATCTTTATACATGGTCTATCCAAGTATGTCCATAGTGTTGTCTTGTTACTCCAGGACCTAAGTTAGCAAAGTTTGAGTCTTTGTATAATAAACCTCACACGTTTACATACCTTTTAACCTCCTTGTCAAAGTTAAATGTGTTCTCGTATCCTTAGAATTAGCCTGGCTTAGTTGCATTATCATCTTTTGGTCTCTCATTTAAATTTTGTATCTTGTCAAAGATTTTCGTCAATGCGTACCAATGCACATCAATGTTGGCCTACTCTTAAGTCTTTACCTTGTTCTATCAACTTAAATGTCGAGAATCGGTCAAAGCTTGCAACACTCACACGATTTCTCAATTTAAACTTAGACTATAATTGTGATTGAAGCCTATAAGACCCACCATGACCATGATCCATGCCCATACCACAATGTCCTGAAGGATCTAGATGACAACTTTGGGTTTTTAGTCTATAATGCCAAAGTTGGATGTGCCTTTACTACTCTGTGTAACCCTTGTAAATCTACTATGGATTATAGTCATTTTAATCATGTTTTTGCCCACTTTAATTTTTGGTGCAACATATTGCACACCTTCCTTTTATCATCTCCACATCATCTGAAATTACCAATAATCCATCAAATACTACCCTACACTCTCATCTAAACCCCGAAAACATACATACATACACATTTATATACATATATATATATATGTATGATGAAAGGAAGTTGTGCTAAATCATTTGCACTGGTTCCATAAGGATGTATGTTCCATAATGAAGAAGGATTGAAGAACTAGCAATGTCAACACTAAACTCATGAAATTTTGATGAAGTTAAAATTTCTATTAATTGGTGATTTGACTCGAATGATTTTAAAAATATTAAAATTCTTTTTCCACTCTAAAATATTATAATCAAACTTGTACTTTTGGGATGAACATCAAAATTTTTAAAAGAACTTTTCCCTTGGTCATGCTGTCGAGTTAGTATGTCCGTGTTTAATTATTTCTTCTAATCAATGTTATTAACGTTTGTGTTACTTTTCATTTTAGTTAGAAAATGACTATAAAATTTTAGTCTCATTGACGATAGCATTACCCCTTTGACAATCGCTTGTTGAATCGATTAGAAAATTGGATGGAGAGAATACATGACCCGGCTTTTTTATAAGAGAGCATAGATGCATAGTTCTTCCTATTGTTTCCACTCAGCTTAAATGTGTACTAATTCTAAATTCATCATCGTCCACAGGAAACAATAGGGTACCGATTTTTTTTTTGCATCGAATGGAAAGTAGAACAAGCAATTACATAGTACTGCGGGGGTGACGAGACTCCGTCATATCCTCGAGGAGGATCGAAAGGCACTCAGACGGCGGATTTACAAAAGTGGTAACCCCCAAATTAAAATTGACTGTAAAAGTGGCAAGTCAGTTGGCACACTGATTGCCTTCTCGGTACGTGTGACGAGGGAGAACCGTCCAATTACGACTGAGAAGTTCAATAATGCTGAAAATGAGGGGATTAGCAGATGTGATGCGGGTGTCAGAATCAGAAATGGAGTACAGTGCTACTTGGGAGTCCACCTCCAAGATCATCCTACGGTGGACGAGGTCCTAGGTCAACTGCAAACCGGTGAAGACGCTCCAAAGTTCGACGGTGAAAGGGGAACACCAGCCCAGGTTCTGAACAAAACCCCGGGCCATTCAAATAAAAAAAATCATGAAAACCAACCAGAAAAACTTTGAAATGAAACTTGGCACTTTGAAATGATTATAATGTACTAAAAACAATGATGAACATAAAGCAGATTGAAGAAGAGGAAGAGAATTGTCTCGTTGTTTAGGTACACATTGGAGGTAGTCGGGGCCGAAAAAGGAAATCCTGAACTATTGTTGAACCGGACAAAATTGACATTGGACCACCACTACTCGTGGAGGATCATTCCTTCTGCACCCTCTTGCTATTTAGCCCGACAGGTCATTTAAGACCCAATAGCTATCCCCGATACCTAGAGGTCCTAGACCAACAGAGTAGCACTAGAACTAGAAATATGAAGAATTCGAAAGTTTGGTGCCTTTGAAGTCACATGCGATGGGACGGTATCAACAGAATGTGTGTGTGTGTTTTTTTTAAATCTCTTTCGTACATGAGAAAGATGGAGAACAAATCATCTGATCTTATTACTATTTACCTGTCATAATCTATTAACATCCACATATGAGATTTATATAAATTGAAAAAGAATGAGCACAACAAATGAGTGCAAACTAGGAAGGCTGTAAATTTAAAACTAGACAGGAAGTCTGCACGCTGGCTTTGACATTATTACGCACAGGAAGAAGTGGTTGTGCTCTGAAATTAATTATGGAAGCCAGAAGAGTGAAGGGTCCCATTTCCGGTGCAGTTTTAATTAGACGTGGTTTGAATTGAACAGACATGCTGAGGACAGGTGCGTGCAACGACTCTCAGTCACCGCCTCTTAATAGTCCCGCCCACGTAAAGTGGCCCACAAAAACGAATTCTAGAGAACTTATAGTGTTTGGTGTAAGGAGGGGAGAGTTTAAATCTTTTGTCTAATATTATTCTGTTTTATTGTGTTTGATGAAATTTCAGTCATTTATTTTGTGAGACTCACGCGAGACTCACGTAAATAAATAGTTGAGATTTTTTGGACATAATAAAACACCATAATATTGGACAGAAGATTTGAACTCAGGAGAGGAACCCCCAACTCGAGTGGACCAAGCGTAATTTTTTTTTTGTTATTTCCCGATATATTTTAGGAGGGTTTAATTACGAGAAAGCGTCTTTAAGTTATTTATATTTTGATTAATCCTTATTTATATTGGTCAATATATAAAAAGTAAAGTGTTGGCCAAACAGATAGGCAACTAAATTAGTTGTAACCATATATGCATAATGCATTGCTGCCAGTGCCACCGAATGTTAATTAACACAATTGTCTCTTTCATTTATTCAGCTGCTGACTGGTAAGAGTTGGAAGACTAATTTAGAGTTCTTGGCAAATTAATTTGCAGCCAACTACCAAATTAATGGACCATAGATTCAATGGAAAATTCACCACACAGAGGAACCACGCCAACATGAATAGCTGACTGCATTTAATACTCACAGAAAACAACCGACTGTTTTGGATGTTTTGATCTCTCAATTTGTCAAAATTGGATGGGTACTACTCATGATGGCATGTACTGTTTTCTATTTGGATAATCAATTTTATAATATCTGCTTATTCTTATTCAAAATAAGTGTCATTTTAGAGGAATACACACTTATTAAGAAAGTTAATGAAATGTCTGATATACCCTTATTAATTACATGTTAAAGTATCTTGAAAATATAATATGTATAATTTGTGTAATTAAGATGTGAGATAAATTAAAAGGTAATTTTGGAACTAAAATCATAATTATACATAAAAAGTCACAAACGACACTTATTTTGAATAATTAAAATCCCTCTAAAATAACAATTATTTTGAATAGGAGAGAGTATTTTTTATAAAAAATTTCAATTTAATTTTTAAATTTTTAATTGAATGGTTAACCTTTTAAAACTTTAATAATTAAATTCAAAACTTTAGTTTCCTTATCAATTGTAACTTAAGCAATTAGAGAGTAATTGAAGTCCCAAAAAGAACCAATAGAGAAACATCTACACATGATTAAAGATTAAAACCTTGTTGTTGTTTGGTGTAAAATCCAAATCTTTTAGTGTTATAAATTCATTAAAAATATCGAAATCTATTTTGATAATAAAAAAATTGAATGAAGATATTTTCATTTTAATGAATCTCTTGAATCAATTATATTAAACATATAACAGTTTATTCATAGATGTAGGTTCTTATGTCAACACTAATTATATTTGAAAGTTTGTAAAAATCATAAACATTGATTAAAAGTTGTGTCATATAAATTAATTAAAAAAATATTATATTAATTCCTTTTCAATATAGAAATTTAATACGTACCCCATGTCATACAAAACATTAAAAAAATTAATTAGGTTAAGTACAAATTATGATGAAAATTACAATTTTAGTTACATAATGACAATTAATATGGTAGAAATATAACTATTTTAAAATCCTATTTTGGGAAACCTATTTTTATTGGTACAGGCTAAACCAAATTGAGAAGCATGTTATTAGCTAAAATCTGTAAATATGATTCTTATTTTTTATTCTTTGAAATTTTAATAAATAAAAAGAAGGAATTTTTTAATTTTAATTTGAATAAAATATAATTAGAATACATAGATAAATATCTATTTAGAAATAGTGTAAAACTAAAAGTAGTAATTTATATATTTCTTTATTTTTATTTTTATGTGTGATATGTAGAAAAATTTGATAATTAAATGAGGTAGATTTGATTAAAGGTTTAATATCTGATCACTCAATTAAAAATATTAAATTAGTGCATATGACTTCATAATTAAATTGTAAGTATAAAAAGTGATAAACTCACAAAAATACCTTAAATATTTATAATATATAGCAAAAGTATATAAAGAAAAATAAAATATTAAAATTGAAAGATAAAATCTTAAAATTTAGATAAGTAAATCAAAATTTTAAATTTTACACTTTTTCTCAATTCACTTCTTACTTTAAGTTTTAGAATTTAAATGTTACATCAAAAACTCTTTTATAAAGTTCAATTAATTGAATAAGCAAACAAAAATGAACATTATAAATTAGAACATGTTAATATGCTTAAAGAAAAGGTCTAATCATATAAGAACTTGTCGTAGGTTAAAAGAAATCAGGAAGAGCATTCAATAACAAGTTGGATTTATCAACTTTTGGATTTCCCATTTTTCGTGAGTTTTTGTTAATAATTTTATCATAAAAGAAATCCATAATGATGTGTCATTTGTGAAATTGACAAGTATCAAATTTAGTATTAAACAAATTGATGGAAGGTAGATCTACTCCATATCGTTGATTAGAATATGAACTTAAGAAGGAGCAACATAAGAATGATGAAATTGGAATTGGTAATGAGAGCAATAGTTTCAAGTCAACTGTTTTAATGCATCCGAATTCTAAGGAGAATTTGAACAAAGTCCACTCATTTGTTCCAAGAGAATTAACACTGAAAATTGGCATGAAGTTTGAGACGAAAGAACAAGTTTATCAATATTATTTAATGTGTGACAAACATGTCGGCATTGGAATAAGAAGGAGCAAAAGTCACAAAGATAAATCTAGTAAATTAATTTGCAGGCTTTTCTGTTATAGTGTTGAAGGTAAAAGGATGCCTGACAAAAGAGATACGTATGTAAGAGCTCCACGTGTAGAAACAATATTTGGTTGTAAGGCAATAATGAAAGTTAATAGTGTGGAAAATGGAATGTTTCAAGTGATTCAATTTGTTGAGGGTCACAATCATTATCATTCAAGTCCTAATAAAACACATTTGCATAGAAGTCAGAGAAATATATCCTCTTCTGCAACAATGCAAATTCAAATGGCTAATGATGTGGGAATTCCACCAAAAGCATCTCATGATCTTATGGTGAGACAAACAAGTGGGAGAGATACTCTTGGCTTTATTCCAAAAGATTATAAGAATTATTTAAGATCCAAAAGAACAAAAGATATGAAAAAGGGGAATACAGGTGACGTGTTAGAATATTTGCATAAAATGCAATTTGAACATCCTAATTTCTTTTATGCGATTTAAGTGGATGAAGATGATTTAATAACTACTATATATTTGTTCAGATGCAAAGATGAGGAATGATTACTTAGATTTTGGTGAGGTTGTTTGCTTTGATACTACTTACTAGAAAAATGGTGAGGGTCGTGCACTTGCTTTGTTTATAGGTGTAAACCATCACACGCAAACTGCAGTTTTTGGTATTGCATTATTGTATGATAAGACTACTCTTACGTTTGAGTGGTTGTTTGACACATTTGTTAGAGCCATGTCTGAGAAAAAGCCTACTACTATTCTTACTGATCAGGATGCAGAGATGGCAAAGACATTAGCTTTAAGATGGCCTGAAACTCATCACCGACTTTGTATCTGACATATTTATCAAAATACCACAATCTATTTAAGTAGTGTTTTTTCTTAGTTTAAAGATTTTTCGCGAGATTTCAGCTCATGCATATATGACTTTAAAGAAGAAGAAGCTTTTTTCAATGCATGGAATGAGATGCTGGAAAAACATAAACTTCAAGATAATGATCGGTTGAAACGTATGTTTCATATAAAGGAAAAATGGGCTTTGGTTTATAGATGCCAAATTTTTTGTGTAGATATGACCACCATACAAAGAATTGAGAGCAATGAATAGCATTGTAAAAAGGTATGTGAGTTATCAACATAACATTTTACAACTTTTTAATCACTTCCAAAGGCTTATTGATGATCATCAATTCGATGAGTTGAAAGCTAATTTTAAAACTAATGTAAGCACTCCAGCATTGTCAACACCTGTTCAAATTTTAAAGCATGCAGCTAGTGTTTATACACCTAAAGTATTTAAATGTTTTCAACATCAATGGAATAATTCTCATGATTCTAGTTTTCGTCTTTATGGTGAAGATGGTATAATTACAAAATATGAGATCACTCTTGTAGGGAAGAGTTACTCTCATGTAGTCACTTATGATTCATCAAATGATGAAGTTCATTGTAGTTGTCGGAAGTTTTACTGGCATTTTATGTTCTCAGGTTTTGAAGATTTTTACCTTGAAAAATATTTTGAGAATACCGAGTTAGAGTATTTTGAAAAGATGGACAAGAAAAGCAAAGACATGGTACCTTGATAGTAAAATTTCCACTATTAATGAAAGTGAATTGGATCCTAAAATATTGTTAAGTATAAGGTATAAAGAATTGTTTGCATTAAGCATGCAATTGGTTAGAAGAGTAGCAAAGAGAAGAGAAACTTGTAGAATTGTGAAAGATTGCCTTCTAAACATGTTCAAGTTGGTTGATGATGAGATGTTACAAGGTAAAGAATTAGTTGATGAAGAGAAACTAATATCGCAAGATGAAGAGTTGACCCAATGCTCCAATCTTGAAATTAATCTCTTCAATCAATGTGAGATTAATTTTGGTGAAAGGAATATGATTAGAGGTGTCAAAATAAAGATAAAACCTACATCAAGTAAAAAAATTAAAGGGTGGCTTAGAGAAAATTTCAAGGAAAAGAAAGTATGTTAAAAAATGCAAGCTTTAACAAATATGGCAGCTTCAACGCCCATACCTGTTTCCAATACTCAGGTTTTATTTTTGTTGATTTTATGTTTTAAACCTTTCAATGCATACTATTTATATTATGATAATTTTAAGTTTTTTTTGGGTTTAAATACTATATTCATGATTTCGAAGAAAATTCCCAAAATACCTCTAGTATGTCCACTATACCTCATTCGATATTACATCAAGTTCAGGTTAGCTTTCAGTAATTTAAATGTCGCATATGTTGTTTTATTTTTTTTAACATTTTTTCCTTTTTTTTGGTTATGACACATAAAAAATGCAGTCACTTAGCGTTTCTATGGATAACACAAGTATGGTTTACACTCATCATCATTCTATGTCTGGACCACATTCTCAGGTAGTATTTATAATTTTGCCTTTTTGTAATCTGTTAGTAATCTTCTATTGATTTGAATTTTCTATGTTTGGACCACTTGGTTATGACATATAGCAAGTGCAGCCACATGGTGTTTCTATGAATAACACAAGTATAACTTACACTCATCACCATTCTATGTTTGGACCACATTCTCAGGTGGTATTTGTAATATTATCTTTTTTGTAATCTATTAGTAATATTCTAATGATTTGAATTTTCATTTCATTCATGCATAAACAAGTAAACAAAGTTTTACTGCTAATAACCTTCCTTCAATGCGCATGACTAATTTACTTATGGTACTCTTTTTTATGTTTATTTCTTAATTTCAATTATTGCATTTGATGTTAATATTACATTGTATTAATAATTTTATTAATTAATTAAAAATCCATTTTTGATTGATAGGCACAACAAACATTTCGTTTTGACAATTTGGGAGTTGACATCAAACCAAACAATTTGGGAGTTGGTATTTGTAATGAGAAGTGTGGTTGTTCTCTTCCATGCCTTGGTGACATGTTTTGTATTTGTAAAAGAGGAAATAGCAGTTAATGAGTTACTCTTTATAGCTTTATGTCTAAATGACATTTTTCGTATATTAGAGGAGTCAAATTCTCAAGCAATGTTAGCTCAAACTGCGAATCTTAGACACCTCTTGGTTAGTTTTAGTTGACAACTAGATATAATTTGGTTTTATGATGGAGAGTGGAGATAAATTGTTGTTTTGGAAATGTAGGAGAATTCTTCGTGTTAAACGATGCAATCTCTCTATTGTATGTTTTATTGTCCTCTTTCCTTAAAAAGTTCAGGGAGGAAAATCTGTGAACAATGTTTTGGCACTCAAATCCTATTCTAAATGGAAGCACAGTGCTAGAAATTGAATATGGAAATTTGGGGGAACCGTGAAACCTACCATGTCCACAAAAGCATTTGCAAGGAAAAATGCAGAACCATTAATGAATTCTCAGTCAAGGAACTCATCAATGAATGAGAAATCATTGGACGCCTTGTGCGCTGAGCTCAACTATAAGAAAATGGTAAAGTACTTTAAAAAGTTCTACCCCATATAAATATAAGTGACAATTACTAAGTTTAAAATCTTTATAATCTTGGAAATCCAGTGATTCCATCAATCTGCTTGTTAGAGCTTTATTGGTAGACAAGAAGTCAGACGAAGTTGCAAAGGTAACAAATTATGCACCCATTATATTTTCTAACATTATTAATTACAGCAAATCAAGATAGGTAATTAAGAGTTTTGCATAGTACCAAGCTCTATTATTATCTGAAATTAGCTTTTGAACAATTTTGACAAAATAAGTTTTCCTTTTTTGAAAACAAAAATCAGAATATCATTAGAAATTAACAAATTATCTCATCCCCACTCCCTAATGAAAATATTTGCATTGCATTGTAAATATATAGTTCTTATATTTTGGTATGAACAAGTGTTATAACAAATCTTATTTGTGCTTATGCCTTTTTCCGCTTGCAATAGTTGGTTGAATCAGTTCTAAGCAAGCTTGATAAGGAGTTTAAACATCAAATTGTAAGTAACTTATATTGGTGCTCCTATGAAATCAACTGTTAGATCAAGGGTTATTGATTTGGGATTGCGTAGAAAACTTGAATTTTGAGGTAAGAGGACTCTTGTTCTGCATTGTAGAGAAGATAACACAACTAACTCTACATTGAATTTGACACCATCTATATACCATTCTTAGTTCTTTAACGTTTTTTATTAGGTTCTATATTTTGTCCATAGAGATTATGTTTTATGATGTCTGACTGACCAAGATGACAATTTAAGAACAATATTGTATAGAGCTTGTCAATCAGCATATGCTCTACTTATATTAAACAACTTTTTTACTATTCATATATATTCTCATTTGATGTGTTTGCTTATTTTGTCTATCCCTGGTTGATTCCTTTGTTTTCTCACCTCTAAACCTGTGTGTTTGCCCTAGAATGGTTTTGATGATTGTTTATGGTTTTAAAAAATGCTAAGAGAGCTAATGTTATGGCTTTCAGGTCTTGTACATGAATCATCACTTTGGATTTCTCCTTTTAAAAGGGGTATTTGAAAAGCTTCCAATTGAAGCATTAAGATGGTAGTTTTGTATTGGTTTTGGATCAAGAGTGTTGACTGCTTCGAGGGGTAGTATTTGAGAACACCATAAAGATTCCATGCACTTGATCAAACAAACTTAGGAAAAATGAAGAAAAATGGTAATCATGAAAATTTACTACAATGTGTTCATGATAGTTGATACAGGTTTCTATAAAGCGAGTTTGTTAAGACAACAAATGATATTGAAAAGCAAAAGGAAAAAGCTACATGATATATCAATTCAAGAGAGTACAATTGAACTTCATAAAGAATTTAATCCAAGAAAATAACAACTCTATACAGTTCAGCCAAATAAACTCCAAAGTGCTCTAGAAGCTACCCTTGGTAAAGTAAACATCCATGTCACAAGAAGAATGTTACTTGGTTATGAGATGGAGAAAATCCACATGGCGAGATTATTTTTCTCAGTGACGACCTTGAGAACACCAAGAAATTTATAATATCGACTTTCACATTATCACACAATTTAAACTTATATCCCTTAATCTTTTACAGTTTTGTACCAGTTGAGTCACCACTCTTGTCATCACATTCATGCAACCCTCCAGGTCCAATTGCAACAATCCAGGGCATTTTTTTGAAATCACTTCCAATGCTTCATTGTCCATTCCTAGTTCCTGTGCTTGTAATATCTCCAATTTAGGAAGTTCAAAGATTAAATCATTATTCTTTATCCCCAAACATCTGTTCATCTCTAAATGCATGATTTCCTTGCAGTTTCTTATAACTTCTTTGATCCCTTCTTCTATGATAGAAGGACAATAACTGATCTTTAGCACTTCTAATCTATGGCAAGGCAAGATTGGAAGACAAAATTATGCAACTAAACTAAGTAATTCATTAGAGATAATTGAATATGAGAGATCAAGCTCACTCAAACATTTTAACTCAACCCAGAAATACTTCGCATAGCCATACCAGTCCCATTCTGAGATATAAAATCATAGTCACAAATCACTACTTCACTAAGTAATATAAAGCTCAAAGAAAACACAAGCAGGGACCTATCTATAATAAAATGATTACCGGAAACATCTATCTTACGCAACTTCTTGATCTTCGTTGACAAATCAAGCAGTCCCTCATTGGTCACAACTCCAACAAATCGCTCGAAAGTCAAAGACCTAGTCGGATTAAAACATGAATTATACTGAGGAAACCCAACAGCGAGCTCCTCAAGCATTGGAAACAACGACCCAATTTCCGAAAGATCACTATCTCGTAAAGAGCCTATCTTTGAATAGTTAAGTCTCTTCTAATTCCTCACTTTTGATCCCAATCTTTGCACACTAATCAAAGGGAAGTGGGATTGGCCGGAAATATTGAGGATTCAATATATAATCCAGATCAAGAGATTAGGCCGATAACCGAATCAAGGTCTCCGTAAAAGTCGCACACTTTGATGTGGTTGAGATTCAAGAATCTGAGTATTATGAGGTGTAGGAAGGGGGCAGAGAGAGAGGAGATGGTGAGAGTGTGGAGGAGGAGATTGGTGACGGAGAGGAAGTGATTGCAAACTAAAGAGAGGGGTTCTAAGTATCGATGGTGGTCTACAGATTTAAGATCAGTTCCTAGCATTCTTTTGGTAAGTCCGCACGCTTATTGTTGTTGTTACCAGGGTTGTTCTTAATATTTTATAGACCCTGGACAAAGTAAAAAAAAGTTCCTATTTTTGCCTATTTTTGGGCCCTCATATGGAATAAAAATAAACAAAATATTGTATATTTTTGTTGTTCTTTATGAGTTCAAAAGTACACCCTAATTTGTTTCAATTTATTTTTTATAAAGATAAAAATAGGTCCTATTTTATCCTTTATAAGTATGGGCCCGACAAATGCCCACCCTATCTTTGCCCAAAGCCGGCCCTAGTTATTACTCTGCTCCATTTGTTGTTTGAAAGGCTGCTGGCTAGAGAAAGTGAAGGAATCTGTGGAACTAGCGAGAATGAAGATGAAAATGAAGTAGATGAGGATGTCGAGCGACGGCAAAAATTGGAAGACTAATCGTGAGCTTGGGTCATAAGCTGTATGTGTCAACTAATAGAGTTTGTTGTTTGTGAAATTTTTCTCACCGATAATGCTGATCGGTTTTTCGCTTTTATTTATACTAAAACAATAACATCCTGATGGGTGTCGAATCCACCAAAAATAATTCCCAACACCAAATAAACACAAATTGCGTACAGTAGTAAATGGGGTCGATCCACAGAGAATGGAATAATTGATTCTATTTAAATGCCAAAGAACGAATGAAATTAATTAAAAGGGGGGTTTTGGGATTTTCGACTAACACTACTAATTAAACTAACCACTAAGAAATTATTGACTCAAATAAAATTAAATGAAGAAACAAC
>JAOSBM010000002.1:24154861-24167143 GCA_027568955.1 Erythroxylum tenue | reverse complement strand
CGTAAAAACAGAGCATAACTAATGGAAATAAATGACATCAAATTCTCAACGCCTACTGCATGCATCGTGGCTTATCAGAAAACTCCTGTTCGATAACCCTGAATTGCTACAACATTTGGCTCATTGAAAGTTGCCCAGAACTTCACTCTGTCTCCAAAATATTTGAAACATGTATTTGCATAATGTTCGAAATCCTCCCTGAAAAAGTGAATTTGTGTCAAGAGTTGAATCGTTCTGAGAGGCATATGGTTTGTCAGGACTGAAAGACAATGTCTTCTTACTGTACTTGAGGACTTAGCCACGCTTGATATCTATTTTCTAGTTCTTGGGGAATGTCATAGTGAGTCAATGTCACAAAAGGTTGGATTCCTGAATCCACAAGTAGACGTTAGTAGTGCGTCAAGGTCTGAGGCCATGCCGAGAAAGATTAATTTATTTGAATCAACCTTTACGCAGAAGGGCATTGATGACCCTGTTATAGTGTCCAATGCCAGCCCGGTTCTCTTTTCCAAATCTTCCCTCTGGATAAATGTTTAGATCAGATAACGAGGATTGTGGTCAAGCCAAGTTAGAAATCGAATTGGTGAACTCACTGGGTAGGATTCTTGCCCATGATATGGAGAAACGAAAGCTATTAACTCCAATATTGTCCATGAGATCTATGTCTTCCTGCTTTAGCATTTCACAGATGACAAACTTGATTATTGTCCTACATTTGATTATTGATATGGATACTTGGCCTCCATTATTACGTTTTACTTTTAGCACATAGGGGAATAAATAAAATAAAAAACATATCAGATGTCTTCGACAAATTGTAACAATAATTGGAAGCAGCTGGGATGGGAGTCCCCGGAATTGTCCTTTTGCTTCACAGAACAGAATTGCCAGAATTTATAATCTGGCACGGTCATGCAATCAAACACAGGTGAAACAAACCAAAAACAACGAGCTTTACATGTACGGCAAATAAAGCCATTAAAGGGCAAAAAAAATAGGAACAATATCTTCTGTCTAGTTTTACGGTGTTTTATTGTGTTTAGTGAATCTCAGCCATTTATTTATGCGGATCCCGCATGACCCCACATAAATAAACGTAGGATCCACATAAATGAATGACTGAGATTCACTGGACACAATAAGACACCATAAAACTGGACAGAAAATCTAGACTCTAAAAATAGACGGTTCATTATTTGCTGACGAGAGGAATCTAATTGGTCATCAAATGTGGGGCACACACCCGCGATAAGCTGTCCATACCCGAGATTCTACAAATTGCAAAGGCCTCTCTACGTGATTCTATTTTCTGAAAACACATGCATCTTAAGTACGTTATACTTCAGGTTTTTAGAATTAACAATCCCATGCTATTACCATCCATCGTCACTGTAAGGATCACTATTTCATAGTTAGAACGAAAATTTTGGCCAGGCAATGAAATTTAATTAAGCTCGAAGGATAAAGTAGGTCACCAGATACCGGTGGTAGTGGTCAACAGCTATGTCTCCGGTAGATCCATCAACTGTATTACCTGAAAGAAACCAAAAGAAAAAAAAATGCTACACTCAAATTTCTGGACTGGATGACATTGAAGCTGTACACCTTGAGGCAACAGCTAACCTGGGTCGTGAGTGAAAATGTCCCAGTTGTTAAGGCCTTTACCATAACTCAAATAAGCTCCTTCAAACTGCCAGAAAGGTAGGACAAATTAAAGTGGAGGGGAGTATACATATACAGGACGCATAATCTGATTTGGATAGTGGAGGAGGGGAAAGCAACAAAACCTGGTAGGAAGAAGAGGCAGTTCCAAAGAGAAAGTTCGGTGGAAATGGAGATGAATCTAATGTACCCCTTAAAGATATGGGAGGAATTTTACAATTTACCATGACGACAGAGAACATCAGGCCACTGAAAACCAAAGCTTGATATATTAACCAAAACTCCATATCAGGAAAATGAGGTAGACAAGGATTTTTCATGTTAGAATTTATGCAGATATTGCGACACTGAAGAGCTTCTTTGTATATTATACAGAACTGATTATCGACGTGTCTGAATTTGAGATTTTACCTACCTTAATTATTGGATTTCAAGGTCTCTGTCATTAGTGGGCGGTGAATATATTCATTTGCAAAGCTAACATTTTTTTATAATATCTGTTTTACGTCAGAATAGAAGGAATGTGAACAAAAAAGATAAATGTTTGAATTATTGGCCGAAAGGAAATGATTAAACAAATTGGCAGGCAAAGAAGATCATGAAACCTACGTCTGATTGTACATAGAAACTACAAGATAAGCATCTACTACAAGATTAAGTTGTTGGACAATTTTGTCCTTTCTCGTAAAGTTGGACAACTATTAATTGCCCTTTTCGATTTTTCTATAAATTATCGGTTAAGTTACGTAATTTGATCCAGATAAAGATAATAAAATGATCCAATAAATTATATAAATCAATGAGTCATAGTCTGGATGGAAAATAGATCTCAATTAGTGTGGACCGGACCCATACCGACCTTGTTCTGCTTATATGTTAGGGGATGTTTCTGGTCTCATGTTTGGTTATTCTGCCCACAGGTGTTGGCTCAACATGAGATTCTGAGATGCACATAAAGGCATTGGATAAAGGAAATTCATTACTTGAATGATCTATTCACCCACAGGTGGTAGTGTCATGAGAGTTGATGGTTTGTACTCTGATTGCTTTTATGTAGAGGTCTAGTTGCATATATTATGTATTCAGCCCACAGGTGTTTCATAATATATATGACTGGATTTTCAGTAAAGATACTATTTAATAGTTTTGAGTATCGCTGTTGTCCTACAATTGTACTGATATAAAAATTATCATTTTGAAGTCACCTTTTCAGTTAACAAAATCAGTGTCACTATTGAAACTTTGATCGGTTTCAATACAAAGAAGTGGACAAAGGATGTATTGAATTTGGAGATAGTTGTGGTTGATATGACCATACGGACAGATAAGTCATCTTCACCTACATCCATGAGTTCGAGAATTCATAAAGTAGCCTATGAAGCATGGAATCGGTCTAACAGATTATATCTGATGACCATTACGAGATCCATACCTAACTATTTGCGAAGTGGACTTCCGAACACAGACATAGTGAAGGAGTTTCTTGATAATGTCTCCAAGAGGTACACACTTTCACCTAATGTTAAGACAAGTACCTTGATGAAAGAATTATTCTCTATAAGGTATATGGGAGAAAAGGAGAGTAACGAAGTATATATTGAGAATGATTCATCTTCACAGTAGATTGAAGATGTTGGGACTTCAATCCTTTGATTGCCCATTGTGTTACTGAGGAGAAGAAACTTAAGTTTGCTACTCATACAGCCCTTGAAGCAACCTAAAGGAAGACAAAGATGGAGCCCGCTAAGTTCAAAGGTAGAAAGTTCAAATCTTCTCTGTATGTTGATATTAGTCGAACCAGTGCTGGTATAGGTCCTAGAGACATAAAGAAACCAGTAGTATGAGGTTAAAAGGAAAGAATGAGACCATCAGGTTACTCTTTGGCTTGTTAATAATGAATCTAACTTGTGATAGTCGCATTAAGTAAATCGTGGTTATTTAGTGGAGCATCTGATCAAGGTACTTCCACAATGCAAAGATTCATATCCAAGATAAAGCCAAATAAAAGGAAGGAGAAACTGACAGTTGACAGCAATGAAGAAGTAGAAGTAATATCTATAGGTGATATATGTACTGAACCTTATAGTAAGGTTCATTTGGGTTTTACACGACACATTTTATATGTGGTCTTTTGATCAATTTAGGACAAAGAGGGTTAATGTTTTGCATTTAATGCTTATGTTGTATAGTTGTTTAATGCAAAACATAATGGTACAACCTTCTTATCATGTGGTTTGTATAGAATGTATCTTACCCCGAATTAGATAAATGCTTCTTCGTATCTTGCTAAACAAGTTATGAAATGAAGGACCCTGATGAATGAGAAGTCATGCATGATGTGACATAAACGTTTAAACCATATTTCCAGAGTCAGGGTTGAGAGATTGATTATGGAAAGCATTTCTCAATTCTAGATTATGATGATCTGGGAACATTTATTGACTGTTGCAGAGGTAAGCAGATGAATAAGGATATTGGCGTCAACTCATGCTTTTGACTTGTTGAGTCTGATACATAAAGATATCGATAAGCGTACCGTTATACAGTTGCATTGTGCAAATCTAAATGTATTTTGACATTTGTTTACGATTATTCTCATTACAGTTATGTGTTCTTGCTTAAAGAATAAAGGTTGAGAACCAATTGGAAAAATTTATCAAGATAGTCAGATTTGACTGTGGAGGAGAATATTATGACAAACATGGTGTTTCATGACTTTAAAAGGTCCGTTTGCCAGATATATGGAATTAATTAGAATAGTGACTTAATTCACTATACCGAATAGTTCTAAGCAAAATGGTGTGTTGCCGAAAAGCATAATAGCACCTTAAAGGACTTGAAGAAGTCAATGCAGAATAAGACTAATCATCCTAATTATCTAAAAGTGTGAAAAATCAGCCTTGCACACATTCGTATATGGAGCTGCCCTACTGAGGTAGTATAATCCTTATAAAGAAAGATTGCATGCTCGTTTCGCTCATTACTATTTAATAAGATATCTCGACCACTTTAAGGCTACAACTTTTACTATAGAGAAGGAGAGACCATAATAATGGAATCACAAACAACTATGTTTCTGGAATACGATGTCTATGATGATGGTGGGCCCTCCTTCGGATGATAGCAGGGCAGATACTACAGTTATCATGTACCTACTACTTATACAGTTAGATTTGTGGATCTAGGTCTCTGTACCGTGCCTGTATAGGAACATGAACCCATACCTAGGTTCCTGGGGGTACAAGATCTAATACGGTTAAGTAAATCCACTAAAGTGAGACAACCTGCTATCCCATCTGATAACATAGTCTATCAAGTGATCGAAACTATGCTATTAAACATGTTATGGATCCAGTTACTTTTAAAGAAGTTATTTCTAGACCCAATGCAGATGTGTAGTGGGATGCGATGAATAACGAGATACAAGCCATGAAACAAAGTAAGGTTTGAGAACCAGTTGATTTGCATCAGTACTGAAAACTCGTCAGTTGTAAATGAAGTTTTGGACCTAAAGGATTTTAGGATAAAGTTCAGTGGTTTATGGGCTTGCTCAGTTGCCTAATGGTTCACTCAGAGAGAAATGTTGACTTTATGTTACCTGTTCTTTCGTATCCTCGTAGGATACATTTTGAGTGATTAAGGCAATTGTAGTTTTAGCCCCTCTTACCGCAAGGTACATATCGGGACGCCCGGAGATCATTTCGATACATATCCTACGATAATGGGGCGCTACGATCGATCACTACATTCACTTCACATGGCATGTTATCATAATTCACTTATAATGCATCATAAGAAAAACCACAATATTTTAAAACCAACTTTTTCCTCATTTCATTTCATAAAACTCGAATTTCTACATTGTATCTTTCAACATTGTCTATATGTACATCATCAAAACCTAATACAAAAGTACTACATGAAAGAGGAAAATATTCACAATCTAACTAATATGTCCAAAAATTCCAACTGATCGACTTTTGAGCCATGACTTCTCTTGCCAATCACAATCCACACGGCTGGTAGAGCCTCTCAGTAGTTAGAGTCATCTCTCGGTCCTGAAAAGACAACGTTGTAATTTTGGTGAGTTTTGCGAACGCAATGAGGTAACCATCATCGATAGTTCACTCAATTCATGCAACACATCATTTCACTTAACAAATAAGCAATATTGCATTTTTCATGCATTTCAATCAATCAAACATACTTGCTAAAATGCATACGAAAAGCTCATGAGACACTTTTCAATTTTTATGTTGTTGTGAACGAGTGCCTGAACTGTCCCGTATTCATTTTAGATACCGGGCTCATTAATAACTGTCCCTTATCCTATGAGGATACAGAGCTCATTATACATAGTGAGCCGTAGGCTCTTGGTCACTGTCTGAGCTCGAGGCTTTTTTTCAGACGTTGAGCTTTAAGCTCTGATCGGTGGCTGCTCTGGTCACAACTACCATTATTTGATTGTGCATTCATAAATGGAGTGCATGTACCACAATCAATCACATTATAAAGCACATAGGTCTTCACATTCACATTCAAGCAGCACTTCAATGTACATTCCACATTTCACAATCATCGGACCTCCTGTCCGGAAATCAACAATCAAAACACAATCATTTATCATTCAAATCATAATTTAAGCAAACAATAATTGAGAGAAACTATCTAGGTTACTCACAAGTTACTCCCGAAGCTAATGTCTAGAAGATCCGGCAATGTCTGGAGGTTGACGTTCCAATTGCTCCTCTATAACAAATAATATACACAATATCACAATTTGTACAATAATAAGTATTCATTAATGCACATGTATGAAATGAATTATGAATAATGCATGTTCATGATAATTCCCGGGTATCTTACCGTCAATATCATCACAAAATCATCCCCGTATCAAAACTCATCTAATTATAATTTATACTTAGGTTTATGCCTCATTAAAACCCTTAAAATCACAATTCATTTTTCATTGAATCACTCTAGATTTTTCCAAGACACCCCATTCGGGTCTACTGTTCACGTTCAGTCAAAAGGTAAAAATGAGGTATTTTGGTCAAACTCTCTTCTAGAAAAGTGTTCCTCTATGTCTTATCTTTCCATTGACACCAAAATCACTCAATTTGGATCAGTAATTGGGAAGATATGCCTCAAACATTATCAGGTTGTTCATATTAAAAAACAATGTACTGTGCCCAACTTCCATCCAGAAATTAAACAGCTTAGAGACTGAATAAACTTACGAGTTGTTCAGAAAATCTGTATCCTTATGTCTCTAGTTTACTCCAAATAAAAAATAATCTCATTTGGAATCCTATAGGTCTAGATATAATCAAAATACTGAAGTATGTTTAGTGGAATAACACCAGTTCATATGGTTTCATATGGTTTAAGAGCACACTCATTGTACCAGTCCCATGTTTTTCACTCAATCTTTCTCAATTAATTTCATATGGATGTGATTTTTTGTGGTGATGTAGAGAAATGTCTTATGAGTCTAATGGTTTAAGAATCAAGTCATTTGGGTGTTTAGAGAAGAAGTTATGGCCAAAAGAATCAAACATGATTTTTTCCTCAATCATACTGAACCTGTTTGGGGGAAACAACCATAACTTCCTCTAGAGATATCGGATTAAGATCTTCATAGGATGGTTTCAAAGAGGACTTCAAGATCTATAACTTTTATGAAGACCTCAAAGACATATTCTATCGTATAAGGGTCAAAATTGGACCAGATGATAGGTCTATAGTGCACCAGACGACAGGGTAGAGGAACAGTGCACCAGAAGATACACATCATCATAGACGATACACGTCGGTACAGACGATACACGTCGGCATAGATGATAACGTTGGCATAGATGATACACGTCGGCACAGACGATACACATATGTACAGACGATACACATCATTACAGACAATACACTCTACACTCCTGAGCATCTCCATTTATAAGGACCATAACTTACGACTCCGATGTCCAAAATTCTCATACTATATACTGTTGGAAGATAAAAGAAAGATATACAACTTTTATGAAAACCATTTTTTCAAAATCTATCTAGATTGATACAGTAAATTCACAGAAGTTCTGGATCAAAAATTCAACTCTCTTACTATTCCTTCCCAGAAATTTCCAGATTTCCTTCTCTAAAATCCAACACTTCAAATTTTTATTTCTAGTTTTTCTACTCCATTTCATTAAAACCATTTACCATAAATTCATACTACTCCAAAATATACAAGTTTAAATCAAAAATCATCAAAAGTCAAAAATTCATCTTCAATGTATTCATGCTCTATCAACTTTCTGCATTTCTAATTTTCATTCTCAATCTCCATGTTTCCTCTCAACTTTCATTTAAACACTCATTCCCATCTCAAACTATCATTTTACAACTACTCTTCAAGTCAAACCCCACTTTTTTGATCATCTCTAAGAAACTCATCCACTCATGTATACACATGCATATATATAAACATGTACAGTGAAAAACAGAGCATGACAACATATCACCTTTTTCATACTACAATTTTCTATACTAATCCCATACACTATTTCATTTCTATTTCAAACTCCAAAAATCATTTTTACATCGCCTGACCACTAATAATTCATCAAATACTAAATAACACTATATCCATATTTTTCCTCCTATCTTCATAGTAGCCATGTATATACACGAAAATTCCATGTTTATGCAGATGACAGTAATTTATCAAATTTATTTCATAAATCTATAATTCTAAAGGATTTATTCAATACTTAGTTATTAAAAACTCCAAGATCTTCAACTATCCCAAAACCCTAAACTCCATGCAATTCATGTACACCACTATATAAATGACTAGCTTCGGTCTTTTTCTTAGGGAAAAAGAACAAATAGCAAAGTGGAAGTGGTGTGGGAAAAAGAAGAGCAAAGCTAATTTTTGAAAGGTATTTGATGAAAAACTTTTTGTTTTGGAAGGAAATTTGAAGGAGGTGGCTACGAAGAGGGTGACTACGAAACAACACTTAAACATATAACTTATCCCCTTTTCACTCTCTGAAATCAAACTCACTCTCAGACAAAAATACCAAACCATTTAACTAGATCAGTGACACTTGCCACTTTCCAAATACCTAAGATCTAACTTAGTTTCTTTTGAAACTAACTCCCTTAAACTCTCATCTTTACAATCCAACTATCTCTAAATCTTCTTTTGATTCCTTTTTCCTATATGTATTTTTATTTTCTCTATAAAAATCCCAAAATTTCTGAAATTATTTCTAAATTCACCAAAATTTAAAAATTTTACAATTTCACTAACTCGTAAAATTTCCAATGTAAAACATGCAAAATTCTCAAAAAATTCACAAATCAATCCAATTATACCCGGAATTATTCATGAATGCATGTACAATTATTTTCATGTGCAGAAAAATCTACTATTCATGTATATGCGTATGACATATTATGCATGAGCATGAAGAAGCAATTCTAAGCCTCTCATAAATCACTCACATTTACCATTTTAACCTTCCCATAAATAATGGGATGTTACAGTAGCTCATGATGATATAAAGTTACATTAGATGACTGTCAAAATCACTTTTTTGAATAAAGACCTTTATGAAGCAGTCTATATGGTACAACCTGAACGTTTTGAGGATCTAGATGGAACTGACATAGTTTGCACATCATGCAGATCAATATATAGCTTATATCAAACCTCCTAAAAGTGATACCTTACATTTGATGAGGTTATGACCCCTTTCGGCTTCATGAAAAATAAAGTTAAAAAGATGTTTGTACTATGAGGTCAAGGGAAGCAATGTTATCTTCCTATTACTGCATGTGGATGATATATTGCTCAAGTCAAATTACTTGATTGTACGAGGTTAAGCAACTTTTGGTCAAGAATTTTGACATGAAGGACCTTGGTGTAGCATCTTCTGTCCTAAGTATTCAGATTCACTGGGATAGATCTCAACAATCATCAGACGTCTCATAGAATGCATACATTGAGTATGTGTTACAAAGGTTTAATACAGTTAACAGTAAACCTATTATAGCACTTATCTCTCATAGTGAGAGATAATCTTTGGTACAATATCTAAAGAATAAAGTAAAGAGAGAGATTATTAAGAATGTTACGTAGTCTAGTACAGTTGATAATCTGATGTATGCTCGGCTATGTACTAGGCAGGATATTGCATTCACCATTTAATTGTTTGGTCAATATCTAGTTAATCTAGGTGTAGACCATTGTAATGCAGTTTAGTGAGTGTAGAGATACTAAAGGGAATCAAGGATTGTATGTTGACATATAGAAAAGTCAATAGACTAAACCTCGTAGGGAATTCAGATTCAAATTTTAGCTTTGTGTCTGGATGATCGAAAGTCTACTTAAGGTTACAATTTTAAGTTGGTAGATGGTACAATGTCGTGGAAGTGTGTCAAGAAAGCACGAGTAACTTCCTCGACTATGCATGCAGGGTGCATGGGCTGTATCATAAACGGTTTAGCTGAGAAACTTGATTTCTGAGTTGTCTATAGTTGATTCAGGGGCTAGACCCATTTGGTTGTACTGTGGTAATCTTCTTGTCATGTTTCTTAATAAAAACAAAGAATATCACAGGGTTCTTTCTTAACATTTAAAAGTAAATTATTTGACTATAAAGGTTTTGATACAAAAGGTGACATTAAGGTTTGGAGCATTTAAAGACTGAGGAACTATAAGTAGATCCTTTAACTAAAGGACTTCGCCTATTTGTTTTAGTGATACAAGTATACAATATGGGTGTTTTGACGTCCTTAGACACTATTATTAGCGGATCGTTATGTTTGTTCCATGTACATTTGTACATTTTGATATATTATGATAGTGTGATGGTTCATCAATAAAGATGATCATCGTTTATCCTTAGTAATATGTGTTATCATACATTGTCATAATACGTATGAAAGTTTTAAGATTTGTGATGATCTTAAGCATTTAAAGGTCATTGGGCATATATACAGATTGACCTTGTGCCTATATCATTTAGACGCATACAGTTTTAAAATAGGTATCCATGAATTTGATATGACATAGGGGATATAAGTTTTTAATCCCATAAAGGTGTTCTTTAATGCAGTTTAGCATTCAGTTGGAGAACATACAGATTTTCTCTAATGCGGTTTAGCATTTGGTGAGAGGAAACAACTTTTCTCTAATGTTGTTTAGCATTCGGTGAGAGAAAACAGGATTTCTCTAATGCAGTTTAGCATATGCGGTTTAGCATAAAGTTGGAGAAATTGAGACCTACAAACAAAGATGATATAATTTAGATCATAAAGATATCACCCTAGTTTGTCATATTCCATTTTCTCATTCATGTTAGTGAGGTATTAGGTATACGTGATTGTATTAGATCTGTGTCGCACATGACATATGCATTTCATACTTTTCGGTATCAAAAGTCTTGCAGAACAGAATGATGGAGTTTCACTATCTTTTGATCAAATGTTTTGTTTTTAAACTTAGTCGACTAATACAGCAACATGGCTTAACCAATTTTTTTAATCTGGAGTAAAAAAACTGCAATTAATGTTTGTCCAAAGGGGATAATGTTGGACAATTTTGTCCTTTCCCATAAAGTTAGACAGCTATTAATTTCATTTTTTGATTTTTTTATAAATTATCAGTTAAGTTAAATAATTTGATCCAAATAAAGATAATAAAGTGGCCCAATAAATAATCTAAATCAATAGATCATAGTCCGGATGAAAAATGGATTTCAATTAGTGTGGATTAGACCCATATCGGTCTTGTGATGGGGAAACTTATATGGAAGCTATATATAAAAGTTAAGGTCTCGTACAGTCACTCATATTAATCGTATGCATAAGGATTCTCTGACCCATTAAAAGAGTTTACGTATTGAGAAAACTATAGAAAGACCGAAATATTGTGTTGGGAAACACTTTCCATAAAGGATTTGGGAGATTCGTGATCGTTTGGAGCTAAAAAATAGCATCGGAATTAGAGATGGAACCGAAATCAAGTATTTCGCATTACCTTCGCTTTTAATTCTTTCATGTATGATACTGGGTACGTAATAAGGTCTATACTACGTATTGCATAAGTTGCCTTGCTAAATTTACCCATATTGTGATGCTCAACATCTAATTTTTGCCTGAGTTGTTGGACAACTTTTTTTTTGTAGGATTGGAGAATCCGACATAATAAACTTCCATATGTTCACTGTTTCTGTTGTCGTTGAAATGAAAAGTACAAAGTTTTTTTTTGGTTACCCATGAGATGTCCTAGGCGGGTCCCAACTATAGGAAGGCACCTTTAAGCAAGGTTTTAAAAACCGGATCAGACCGTCCGGTCCGACCAGAAAAAGTTTGAAATGGTTAGTGGTTCGGTTCGGTTTTACCTAATAACCTCTCTGCACAAAAACCTACCGGTTCAACCTTTTTCGGTCGAACCGAAAGGTCCGGTCCGGTCCGGTCCGATTTTTTAAACCTTGCAAAATCCCAATCATTTCTTTCATCAAAACTTTTGCATTTGTAGAATTGTTGCGAAGAACATGTTCACTTAATTAATAAGCCAAATTCATCAAAATTATTGGTTTATAATATTTATTT
>JAOSBM010000002.1:24111749-24132661 GCA_027568955.1 Erythroxylum tenue | reverse complement strand
TCGGGCTTTTATTATATGAGATATAATATGGGCCAAAACTTATTGGGCTTCAATGGGATTAGGTTTTCTCTATAAATAGAGAAACTTAGGTCTCATTAGGTGATGAAGAAGTGAGACGAAACCCTAGCCACCTTCCGAGGGAAAAACCGTGAGGCGTTCGGAAAAAGTTTTCAAGACGTGTTAGTACACGATAGCCACAGGCCAGATCTTTCATCATCGTGTGGATACCGGTAGAGGACATTCGCGTGTAGCAGTGTCTACGAATCCAAAAAAGCAACCACCAATCCGTGTCAAAAGGTATTTTTCGCACATCCTATATGTTTTCGGTTATACATCGTGTTGTGTTATGGTCTTTTCTGCAGCGTATTATGAATACTCGGGCCATACGCGATCCAACAAGATATATGAGGATAAGAAGAATTTTTTTTAAAGAATATTGTAGAGTAGAAATTTTAAGAATATTGTTGAGTTTTAACAGATGAATTGCCATTACAACTGATATGTGGATAGTCGATAACTAAAAGAAAGGTTATATGGTGGTGACGACACATTATATTGACAATGACTAAACTCTACGTAAAAAACTTTTGAGGTAATTTATATTCTTTAATATTGTTATCATTTACTTTTTAATTATGTTATGATTGATGTTGTTCATATTTGTACATGAAAGGTTTATTCATATGTCGATACCATATACAAGTGAAAGGTTGGCAACTGTATTAGGAGACTGTTTGATAGATTATAATATCAACACCAAATTGTTCACCGTAATAGTTGATAATTGTAGCATGAATGATATTATGATTGAAAAGTTAAAGAATAAGATACAGGTTGCAAGCTTGTTAGTTGGTGGAAAGTTATTCCATATGCATTGTTTTGTGCATATTCAGAATTTGATTTTTAATAATAGGTGGATATGATAAAGGAAGCAATAGATTCAATTTGAAATAGCGCAGTATATTGGAGTGCAACCTCTAAACAAGTTGAGAAATTTAAAGAAACTGCATGACAACGATGCATTCCAAATACGAAGAAGTTAGTTTTGGATTGTTCAAGAACTCAACCTTCAAGATATTGGAGTCAACAATCCAATAAGTTGATGTGTTTACCAGATTGAGACAAATAGATTCTCAGTACACTTGCATGCCTTCAAAAGACCAATGGGAGTTGGCTAGAGAACTTTGTGTGAAGTTGGAATTATTTTATATTACTGTTCTCAGGAATAAAATATCCACCTTGCACTATTGCTTTAGCACTATGTGTGAGATAAAGAAAAATTTATTTGATTGGACGTTTGATTCTAATGAGGTTATTTGGGTTATGGAAGAGCAGATGATGGAGAAATTAAATTCTTATTGGTATATGGTTGGACATATTGTTGCAATCTTATTTGTGCTAGATCCAAGGTACAAAATTGGGGAGGTTAATTTTATATATAATGTGCTATATGGTGATCGAGCTCAAAAGCAGGTAGATGTCATTAAACAATTATGGTATGATTTGTTTAATTATTATCAACTCAAAATGGACAAAATTCATGATCGAGATCACAGTAGTTCAGGTTGTTCAACTCCAATTTCAGTTTCAGGTTTGAGAACATTTTCTAAGAGCAACTTGTTACTTTCACTTATAAAATTTATGAGAAAATGGGCTAAGACTTCATACAATATGATGGAGTTGGATATATATCTGACGGAAGATTATGTGGTAGACATTAAAGGTGTGCAGTTCGATGTGTTATTATGGTAGAAGAATAGAGAAATAATTTTTCGATTTTGTAAGTAATTGCACGATACTTATTAGCAATTCCATCACCTACTTTTGCTTCAGAGTTTGCTTTTAGCATTGGTAGTCGGGTTAATAGTTCTCATTATGTTTGACTCATCCTTATACTGCGAAAGCCCTTATATATGCCCAAATTGGTTAGATGATAAAGATATTAAGGGTAAACACTTTTCTTTTTGATATATCAATTTCACCTATTTTTATATTATCTTACCTTATATTGTTTTTCTAATTTGTATATTAATACAGTCACAAGTATTGACACGGAGTTAACTAGTCATACATATATTCATACTCATCAATTAAGTGGACATTATTTTGATAAAATATTCAATGATGAAGGCATATTTAATTAATTATTAATTATTACCATATTCTTAATATTCCTTTAATTTTAATGTTACATTTCTCAATATAATGTTTCTACATTCAAAAGAACTGATGCAAACTATTGACAATTCTGACTACAACAATTAGTTACTCTCTCAATCTCTTCAGTCTCCTCTCTCTCCAGTCTTTGGTCTTCACAGTTTACTCTTCGTGTCTCCCAGTCTAAGACTCCTAGTTCAAAACATTATGTCATGATTTAATCTTGATTTTTAAAATTATATCATTTAAAAATTTGGATAATCATTTTTGTAAATTATGTTATTAATTAATGAGTATTATTCGTAACTTTTATTAATTGATCGATCAATTTAATTATAATCTTTTTTCATTTATTTCATACGATCATATTCTCTTTCATTAGTGAATTTGGTTTTATCTTATTCATTTCACCAATATATGTAAGTTTTTTTATTTACCAAAAAATATATGTAAG
Organism: Erythroxylum tenue; assembly: GCA_027568955.1. Taxonomy (NCBI): domain Eukaryota; kingdom Viridiplantae; phylum Streptophyta; class Magnoliopsida; order Malpighiales; family Erythroxylaceae; genus Erythroxylum; species Erythroxylum tenue. The sequence goes on along the minus strand of JAOSBM010000002.1, from coordinate 24,130,050 downwards.
TTTTATATATTCATTAATTATAAAATCTCAATTTTTATTAATCAATTGAAATTCTTAACTTCAATTAATTGAATTGATCACTTTAATTATAATCCTTTTCTTTTATTTCATCCCATCCTCATTCATTGATGAATTTGGTTTCATCTTATTCATATGATCAATATATATATACGTTTTATATATTTATTCATTATAAAATCTTAAATTTATTAATAAATTGAAATTCGCAACTTCAATTAATATAATTGATCACTTTAATTATAATCTTTTTCTTTAATTTCCTATAATCATATCTTCCTTTATTAATGAATTTAGTTTCATCTTATCCATTTAATCAATATATGTACGGGTGATATATTTATTTATTATAAAATCTCAATTTTTATTAATCAATTGAAAGTCTTAACTTTAATTAATTCAATCGATCACTTTAATTATAAACTTTCTCTTTCATTTTCTATAATCCTATCCTCATTCATTAATGAAATCAATTTCATCTTATTCATTTGGTTAATATATGTATGTTTATATATTTATTCATTATAAAATCTCAATTTTTATTAATCAATTGAAATTCGAAACTTCAATTAATTCAATTGATCACGTTAATTATAGTATTTTTTTCTTTTATTTCCTATAATCCTATCCTCCTTTATTAATAAATTTGATTTCTTCTTATTCATTTGATCAATATATGTACATTTTATATATTTATTCATTATAAAATCTCAATTTTATTAATCAATTTAAAATTCATAACTTTAATTACTTGAATTAGTCACTTTACTTTTTTTTTTACTTAAATAAAGTTCTATTAACTTTCAAAATATAAAAAATAAAAAAGTTAGGGCAGCTTGAGCCTGATCGAGTTTAGGCCTTGGACTTGACCCGTACAACCCAATCGGGTCTCAAATTGAGCCCACCGACTCGAGCCTAATTTAATCCATTATCATCCTTAACAAAAAACTTGATCCGAATTTGGCCCGTTACACTATCATCCCTAACAAAGAACTTAACCTGAACCGGTGGAGTCTAATACCATCCCTAAGAAATAACCATTCATAGACCACAAAAGGTATTAGGTATTATTATTCAAATAGCAGGCAAGCATTTCCTCTAATAACAACATAAAATCCCCAAAGCTCCGTCTTGGAAGGAAATTCCTTATAGGCCCTTCAAATTTTTTATTTCCTCTCTTCGTTCAGTCCTCTCTGTCAGTATCAAACTCTTGTGTGTTCCCCCTCCCCAATTCCATGCTTGTAATTCAAAACCCTAATTCCCATGGATTCGCAAAAACTTCTTGTTTCCCGAGAAAACCCTCGGCAAATCCCTTTCGCCACTGCCCCTAAACCCTTGCCCAACGATCTCTCTCACAAGTCCCCACCCACCATTCTCGATCGCTTCCGTGCTCTCGTCAAGCAACGTGAGGAGGAAATTAGGGTTTCCGGGGACGACACTGACATCGTCCCTCCACCCTTGAGCACCGGCGATGTTGTGCAGCTCTACGAGCTTCTCCTCTCTGAATTGACATTCAATTCCAAGCCTATCATTACCGATTTGACTATTGTCGCTGGCGAGCAGCGAGAACATGCCGAAGGAATTGCCGATGCCATCTGTGCTCGTATTGTCGAGGTCAGTTGGTTTTGTTCGCCATTTGGTATTTGCGTTTACCAGTTGTGTGGCTGTTGAATTTGGGAAAATTTTCCTGAATAATGTTTTGAAGTTTTAAATTTTACCACTTTACCTTTACCTTTTCCTTGTTTGGTTGATGGGGAAATGTGGGAAAATGGGATAAACTTGGATTAAATAGTCATTTTTTTTCTTTCAGGTTCCAGTTGATCAAAAATTGCCTTCTTTGTATCTTTTGGACAGCATAGTTAAGAACATTGGCCGCGAATATGTTAAATACTTCTCTCCCCGTTTGCCTGAGGTGAGTTAAATACAGTGTAGCCCAATTTTAGTTAATCTACCGTAAAAGTTTGCTTTAGTCCACAATATTGAACTTGTTATTTAATGGCTTGGCCAGGTTTTCTGTGAGGCATATCGGCAAATTCAGCCTAATTTGTATAAATCTATGCGTCACCTCTTTGGCACATGGTCAACTGTTTTCCCCCCCTCTGTGCTTCGTAAGATTGAGACTGAACTGGAGTTCTCTTCAGAAATTAATAACCGTCCATCGAGCTTAAATTCCTTGAGGGCATCTGAGTCACCAAGACCTACACATGGCATACATGTTAATCCGAAGTATTTGCGTCAATTAGAACATTCAACCGTAGATAATGTATGCTCAACAGGAAGTTTATCTTTTTTTTTCCCTGTCTTTTTTTGCTGATGATCACAACTAATATCCTGTTCCATGTTTTGAATGTTTCTGTAAATTATGTACACCACTTAAGTTGTTGGCCATTGAAATGATTGATTGAGAGACTATTTGTGGCTTAAGCTTAAGAATCTTGTTGAAACATACTATTAGTCAGTTTTATAATTTTAATGTTTTCAAGAATGGTGGAGATAACTGATGAATTAAGTGTGTTCAGATAATGCATGTTCCCTTTAACTTGTATAACACTGCATTACATTTTCCTTTGTATTCATTGGATTCTATAGCTTAAATATGCTTTTACCTGACCAACAAGGACTGGTGGGGGGAGCCTTGAGCTTTATGGTAGTTTGTTTCTATTTGTCCTTAACAAATTAGGATGGTATATCTAGACTCATCTCTGCACTTTAGATCATTAGACATAATTTCTACCATGTGTCTATATGTGCACTCTTGGATGTGGAATAAGAGAAGTAAATTTGCTGTTAACTTGTGGAATTTTCAGCTTGCAAGAGGAGCAGCTTCAACTCTGAAATATGGCCAAAAAACTGCAATAGATTATGATGTGCATGATTCTGATCCTACGGAGGAGGTTGGAGCTCAAAGATTAAACACAGTCACAGGTGGAGGTCGTACATCTTTTGCCCTAGGGGCTAATAAGATCCATCCATCTCAAATTTCTAGGTCTACCAGGCCCTTGTCACCTGCAAGAATTGGTGTTGACAGGCCCCTGGCTTCGGGAGTTGATGACTTGGCTGCATTTGAATATGGATCTGGCAGAGTCATGGGAAAAAATGTGGAGATTAATGAATGGAAAACTAAAAACTATTCTGGTGACAATCGTAATCGATTTGAAACTTCTATAGCTTATGGCCTCAGCAATGGACTTGATCTAAAACGACCAAGGGCTTTGATAGATGCATACGGGGAGGATAAAGGAAACAGAATTACAAATACTAAACCCTTGCAAGTTGAGCGCTTAGATGTGAATGGCATTAGCAATACTACAGTTACAAGATCATGGCAGAGTACAGAAGAGGAGGAATTTGATTGGGAAGACATGAGCCCTACTTTAGCAGATCGTGGTCCAAATAATGAATTCTTGCCGTCAGCCACTCCACCTTTTGGAAATATAAGGGCAAGGCCTGGACTTGAAAGGGTAAGTTCTTCATGGAGTCTGATATTAGAAGCAACTGTTTCTGATCATATTGTATTAATTCTTGTGAAATTGCACCAATTCTGGGTCTGTGACTTCTCAACATGTTTGGTGTATCCTTTATCATTTAATGTTGCCCATTTGTTAATTTGGATAATTTTCTATCACTTAGATGTGCAAATCATCTGTCCTAGTAACTGTCTTTGCTTCTCCCCACTGTATGTGGTGATGGTTTGTTTTTTTAATTCCATTGATTCAAACACAAACCTTCATGTGTAGTATAAGATTTCCTTCTATTTATCCACATGGAGTCTTACCGGGCAACTTACCACATTCTTTATTTCTGAAATAGTTTTTATTGTGAAGTTTTGCATTGTATGTTAACATTTTCAGTATACATATCTGTTTTAATCGCTTCTGAGTGAGTGTTTGATGACTGTTATTTGCTCTCTTTTAAGTTCTCTTGAAAAAGACTAACTTTTGTTAATTGTATTTTGATGTTTAATATATTATGTCATATGATTCTTGTGTCTCCATTTATGCTTTTAATATTAATTTAGAGAACGGACATACATAGTAATCCAATTATCATATGGTCCCTGCAGTCTGGTCGTTTGTCAACAGGTAACATACCTGGATATCAGACTCAGAGAAATCAGAATATAGGATCTGGTTATTATCAAGAAACTTGGAGTTCACCTAATCACTTCCCTCAGTCAGGACATCTATCAAATACTAAAGGAAGGGGGAAGGATTTACATATACCCTTTCCTGGAAGTGATATATCCTCTTCCAGAGATTATTTGGCTTCTAATGCAGACAAATTTTCAGATTCTGATGCAGTAACTGTTAGGCCCCCTGCCATGATATCAAGATTGGGTTCAAATGTCGACTCTAATGGATCTGGGACCTGGTCAGGCACTATGCCAACATCAACTGCAATGCGGCCTCCAGTAAATGTTCACAAGTCTAACCCACCACCTATCCACTCTCTTTTCCCACCACAAAATGAAATTCATAATCAGTTTGATCCAATAAATTCCAGCAGTACTATAATGAACCAGGGGCTGCCTAAGCCATCATTTATTCCTGACCAACACTTTAACAATTTCCATAGCAAAGAGCATACTTTTAAAAAACAATTACTATTGCCTAATCAACGGGATGCTTTGAGAGTTCATCCTTTTCGTTCAAATTATCGTCCATCTCTTGAGAAGGGAGAGAATTTCCCCCCCTCCTCCATTGCTTCAATGCCATCTCTTCAGTTAGCACCTCCAGCTAGTCAGGGATATGGAATCCAAGGGGTTAATACTGCTACAAGTATTGTTCCTTCAAATCATGTACCTGTAATGCAATTACCACTGGCGATCAACAATGTCCCAAACATTCACTTGCAAATGGGAGTTCAACCACCACTGCCCCCTGGCCCTCCGCCCTCGCAATTGATTACTATTGCTCACAATGCTGGTCAACTTGCACCTAACCAGCCAGCTGGAGGTGCATTTCCAGGTTTGATAAATTCTCTCATGGCTCAAGGCCTCATATCATTACCTGCACAGGTACCTATCTGAATCATGCTGTTTTTTATTTCTTTTTAATTATTGCTTTGACTGGCTAAAATTCTGATACTCAGTGGTGGGGCTTAATTTGTAGGACCCAATTGGACTTGAGTTCAATGCTGACCTTCTTAAGGTGCGCAATGAATTGGCTGTAAGTGCATTATATGCTGACCTCCCAAGACAATGCACCACATGTGGTCTTAGATTTAAGTGTCAAGAAGAGCACAGTTCTCACATGGATTGGCATGTCACTAAGAATCGGATGTCTAAGAATCGCAAACAGAAACCTTCTCGCAAGTGGTTTGTGAGTGGAAGTATGTGGCTTAGTGGTGCAGAGGCACTGGGATCTGAGGCAGTTCCAGGATTTTTACCCACTGAGACAATTATAGAGAAGAAAGATGATGAAGAAATGGCTGTTCCTGCTGAAGAGGAACAGACAGCATGTGCATTATGTGGGGAACCTTTTGATGATTTCTACAGCGACGAAACAGAAGAATGGATGTATAAAGGTGCTGTGTACCTGAATGCCCCAATTGGATCTACAGCGGGTCTGGATAGGTCTCAGTTAGGTCCGATAGTACATGCTAAATGCAGAACTGAATCTAGTGTAATCCCATCTTGATAATTTTGGAGTCGCTGAAGGGGTATGTATTCATATTTTAACTCTTCTACTTGTATGGACTCTATAAATATGATTTTCATGTCATTTATTACCTGACTGATTGGTTAAAATTTCAATTTGAAGAACTTTTCATATGTTTAGTGAGACATTGTATTAATACTTTTGAATACCAAAATTTTAAGTATACTAGAACATATCCTACTGGCAGCTTCTAGATTGATTTGACATTTGGCCTGTAACCTTGATGATTCTGGACTGTAGAAATTTTGAATCCTTGTGATGCCATCTTAATAACTTATATGTAGGTATATATACACTTATGACAGATTAAGATCCTTTGGATTAAGATGAGAAAGTAGCAGTATCTTGTTTCCATGTCCATGTCCATGTCCATATTTTTGTATTTTATTTTTTCTCTGAGAGTTGACCTCTTGGTTAATTTGTAGTCCATTTTGACTACTGTTGTGTTTGATTTTATTCCCGATTACTTATGTATAAAAGTTATACCATGTGAAACCTGGGAAATAAATTAAATGAAGAAAATCATACTGAGTGCCTTACCTTCCAATCTTGTGGTTTGGTGTTTGAAAGCCATGTTTAGGTTATTTGTTGGATGATATACGCCCTTGGTGCCATCCTTTGCATAGAGCATTACAAACTTATACTTCAATTGATGTTGAGAATTATTGGCATTTCTGTTCATAATTTTAGCTGTTAAGTATAAGCATCCACAAATTTTACCTTATCATGTCTTTGATCACAATGCTGGATGAAATTACAACTTTTTATGGATTTTCTTGTTGCAGGGTAATACGGAAGAGCATAGTCAAAGAAAAAGAATGCGGAGTTAACTTCTTTAGACAGGTTTTGAGTCTTCTGTAACTTAATGAGATTTTATCATTCTAGTGCTATGCTCTTGCTCGTGTTACAACAGCGTATGAGCTTGTTATACCATGGCATCTTGCCAAAATCATGTACATGTATAGTTGAACTTGTACGATGCAATTTATCATGCAACAAAAGGTCACACATACTGCCTTTTCCTGTACTTCCATTGCCGTTGTCCCTTTAAACATCCAGAACCAGGTTTAGGGGCCTTTTCCATTTCACATAGGATAATCTCTTAAATTGTAAGATTTTTTTGGCTTAGAAAGTTTCTTAAAGATATGCTATATCTGTAGTAGGAAACAAATAATGGCAAATATGAATTTTGAAGTATGCGGCAGTTCTGCTATATGTATATTTGCTTCTTGTTTTGATACTCGGCGGGGAGGCCTGGCAAGCAATTATGTACTTGTTGTCCATCATGGTTGACTGATGGCAGCAAAAGCACAATGATCATCATTTTCTGATTCATCATGGGCTTTCTCACTCTTGTATTGCAGTATTACCTCGCAGTCTTTATTTTCTTCTTTGCTTGCACATGTGACTTCATTTTATCACATCAAAGCTCTTCAGCTTTTTTGTTAAAAAGGACAAGAGACCAAGTTTATTCGCCTTCGTGAATATGTGATCTGTTTCTTTGAACAATCTATCAGTATACAGCAACCTTCTGGACATTGATGCAGTAGGTTCAGTGTGCTATAATATGATAACTAGCCAGGAAGTAAAAGCATTTTTGCAGATTATGTGGCACCGGATGGTTTTGTTGTTTTTGAGACCTCAAAGCGCCAAAGCCTGGTTCTGGCATTCATTAAATCTTGCTCCACATATACCAATCGGGTTAACACTTTTTGGCACTTTAAAATAATTGAGTATCTTAATTTAACAAAAGGAGTAAACTTATTTTATAACTCAAAACATTAAATACCTAATTTGTTACAACAATCAATCTTTAATAGGAATAATTATTTGGGTTTAGAAGAATTATTAAGGTAAAATGACATTATTTTGTTAAAGTTTAACAAAATAACATTATGTTGATCTAAAAATCAATTGATCAAAATAATATTGTTTTATTAAAATAGTCTCGTTTAATTTTAATTTAGTCAAATTAAGTCTCGAGTTGAGTATGGATAAAAAAATTGTCCAATTTAATGTGGCCTAATTTATTACCATTTTTTAGGCCTAAACCTATTTGACCCAATTCATCGAGTTGTCGTTAAATTTAGGGAGGGGGGAGTGATTTATAAGGATAGAGAGATTCAATTTGACAAACTAAAAATTGTTAGTTACATTTTCACAACTTTCAATTACGTTTGCAACTCAAAGAAGAAAGATGAGTAGTAACCATCAATCTGAGCATATCTTCTGTTAGACATGTTAATTAGGCCTATGCTTAGTCCAATTTGATGGGGCTTCTAGTCTGATTCAGACCGAGTTTAGGTTTGAGGGGCTAGCCTAAGTTTGAACGGCTTAAATCCTTGACTAAAATGACGTCTTTTCAAATAATTGTTCAGACGTAAACTTGAGCTCAAATCGCATATTTTTAGGGTCAGGAGAGCTTGATCCATTGTCATACCTATCCTTAGCTAGTATTCAATCAACCAACAACATTCTTGAAAAAAACAACCAAAAAATGTGTTGTCATAGTCTAAAGCTTGTACTTTACACTTACCGCAAAGCCGATAATCCAACAAGAACGTCTTACGAGTGCACAATATGCACAAAAAGTGTGTTGTCATTGTAACACCTCACTTTCGCGTGACCCGAACTCGACATTGATAGTTATATTCGAATCCGTGCCCCGCGAGGGTGGCGTGCTACATCACTCAGTCAAAACTCAGTATAATTTTTTTAATACATTCATGCGCGCGAAAAACAGTAGACAATTTGAGCCCGCGCAACTTTGTAAACATTTTCAATAATCACAAACACTTAATAGTGATTTAAAGATGTACAAAAATTCATAATCAAATTGGCCCCAACTTTATTCATAAACATTTTAGTGAGCACAGTGCTTGGCTCACATTAACCTTCAATATCATAATTCTATCAGGGTATGGTGACCTCCAAAAAAAAAATCACTTATATCCGGTTCTTGTAATTCCTTGAGTAACTAATTCCTCAGTGCAGTAATATTATCACATATTATCCTCAAATTTTTTTTTGAATTTCCTTTTTCTCAATGGATTTAAATTTCCCAGTGATTCCACATTGCCTCATTCTAATGTCTGTTTATTTGTATCTGTTGCTCCCCACATTTCAATTTATCGCCAAACATAACTTCCTGTATTGGAAATCCCTTCATTAGATATCATTTGTGGTCCCCTAACATATTTACACTGACTATGATGTAGACCGAAATTTCACCTCACTTTAACAAGAATGTTTCTTCGACTTGCTAAACTCCTCTTGAATAGTTGGACACTTTACACTATCAGCCTTTTCTTACTCTTATACTTGAGATAATTCCAATATTCACTTTTAACAACACAGAACAACTTTTCTTGGAGACCTGTCATTTAACTTCTTGCGTCTGTCGGTTCCTTTCTGAAGCAAACCCAATTAATTCAAGCGGGAGGCCTTGAACCTCTAGACAATGGAAGAATCGCAAGGAATTCATAATCACTTTTTCATGACATTGGACCTTAGTCCAACATTTCACTTTAAAGCGGAGCTTTACACAATTTCATTCGTGTCCACATATACATTTAACAGTCACAGATGTACACAAAAACGGAGCATTTCCCAATCTCCTCCATATCCAAATACACATTATAACAGTCACACATTCAGAAACAAGTAGTTCACAGATTTAATTTACGTGTCACATTTCGTCACACTTGACCTATGTTTCAGCTCATGCCCAGATAAGCTCGTACTTTTGGGCCCTGATACCACTTAAATGTAACACCCCACTCCCGCGTGACCCAAACCTGACATCGATAGTGATATCCGAGTCCGTGCCCCGCGAGGGTGGCGTGCTACATCACTCAGTCAAAACTCAGTATAATTTTTTTAATACATTCATTGTTCACAACCAGTTACATGTAGGCCCATATACCGAGAAATGTCATGAATGCATGTACAATTCTTTTCATGTGTAATTTCACTATTCCCATATCAGGTATGCATGAATATTTTAAAACAAATCATAAACCCTCTTAACTCTTTGCCAAAATTACCATTCTACCCTTTTCATCGGGGGTGGGATGTTACAGTCATAGTTTCCTTGTTGATTTTATTAAATTTAGCTCTTCATTCTTCCTTAATTCCTTTTCTGTCTACTACTTTTTCCCTATAAAGAACATAAATAAATAATAAACACATAAATTACATAATTGCAAGTTAAATGAAATCATTAAGTGATACCAAATAAATAAATACATATTTATAGTCACGTATGGTTTAGTTATTGATATTCATTCTCTTTTAAAGACAATTCCTTTGTTAAATCACCATTGTTTACAATGTTTCTATTTTGTTTGGACTCTTTTTTTGCTCATCATGGTTGTACTCCTTACTGGTTCATCTTTACTTCACCTTTTATTCCTTTTGGACCCCTTTTGTCTTTCTTATTTTTAATGGGTGAATTGGCTTATATTCTATTGTAGACCACAAATTTGGACCACTCTATGGCTAGATACAATCTTGATAGTAATTGAAATATTTTCTTTCTTGTACCATTTATTGATAAATGTTTGGACTAAATCTTCTATAATATATGCAGTTGCTCGCATCTTTACAAGGTATCCCACTTATATCCTACTAACTATAGCCACATTTCCTTTTCTCTAAATGAACTACAAACCTATCATCAAAGTACGAAGCATCAAACCTTACACTTTTATTAGAATTTTATGTACATAAACTTTATTTAAATTTGGATGCTTCCAACTTCTCCCTGATTTAGAAGAAAATATCATCATTATTATCCAACATCGTTTCTCTTTTTTGACCATTCCTAGTCATCAACACCATATTACATACTCAAGCCTAGATTTTGTCCTAACTTTATATACATACCCATTAAATATCTCTGTTTTGTTATTATGCATAATCTGATATTTACGTATTGTGCCTATGAAGATTTTAACAAATGTGTGTGGATCCTTATCTATAAGGTTTTGATATACATCAACAAATAAGAACTTTATTTCCTTATCCCAAAAGGTTGAATCTCCAACTCCAAGGGCCCCCAGTCGCAGGCCCGACCATCGCTGGAGGATTGAAATGCGGTATAATCTTGGTCAGCCCCCTAGCAGAGCGGCCCATGCGCTCCCGTTGCCGGGAATCGAACCTTGGTCCTACTTTATTTCCTCTATATATGTTTTGTAATCATTCTCATTGATTTAATTTATTGCCTTCCAAAAGTATGTTTTGCAAATATGCCCTTATAACTTTATTTTACATATTATACACTTCTTATCCTTTGCATATGGAACCATCACCCTCAAAGCCTCCACTAGATAGCTATGCAATTGAAGAACTCTAAATATTAATTTTGTTGTTTTAATTTGAATTGGGAACTTTATCTTCCTGAGGAATGAAAGCTAAAAGTAAAAAGTTGAAGAAAATGGGCACTATAGTCATTTCATTTCCTTAAATTGAGTGGAGGTGCCTAGTCATTTTAAAATGTCAAAAAATGTTAAGTTTCTTACACATGTTTTCTTCAAGAGGAGTTCGTGCCACTTTCAACATATTTTTAGATAATTTGTGTATTTTTATAATAAAATTTAAGTTGGTCATCATATTTTAACAAGTATCCATCCATATAATTATAACATCTATTTTTGTATACTTTTTTTTTTTACTTCTATTGATTTTGATTATCATTTATTTTATTTTAAAGTATTATAAAAAATCAATAAAGTCATTGCTTTGACCTTTATTGAACATTTAATTATTTCAAAATTTTATCAACGTTTTTACTTGTGCATTTTTTATTTCTATTTTTTCACTATTTTAATAAAAATTTACCATAAAAGCATAATAATAAATTTAGGTGACTAGTAAAATTTAAATGTTTAATAGGAGGGACTTTTTAAAGTTAAATTAATACCTAAAAGAGAAATTCCAATCCCCACAAATAATTGGCCATCACTCCAAGTATTCTATTTGTTTAAAATAATAAATTCAAGTCCAATTAGTCATAACAAGCACTAACTTTTGAAGTCATCAATAATATCAAGTTTGGGAGTTGCATCAAATAATTTAAGCAAACCCAATCCTATAAGTCCTAAAGAGTGATGTTACTTTCCAAAATCTAAAATGAAAGACTTATGAACATGCGACCTTTTAGATGTGAATGTTACTAAAGTTGATGAGGAGAAATGTGGCACTCTTGTCTAAGGCAATAAGAAGTGCAACACATGTGAAACTTTTCATGACCTTTTCTTGAGATTTTAAGTCACATATATACCCATTTAAGGTGTCAATATATACAATAAAAATGCAATTGTTTTGAAAATTTTAAATCAAAATTTAAGTTTTGAAATTTTGTTTGAGGAAAATTTATTAATATGCTTATATGTGTAGTTTCATTCTTGATGGAGCTATTAAACATTACTATTTTGAGTCTTAATTCTCTTTTGATGTGTGTAATTTAGTTTAATATAAAATATTTACTTTTGAAATATGGAAAACTTAGTTCTTAAAGGAATAAAAAAGCCATAAATTGAGATGTAGCTAGAGAAATATATCTGAACTAATAACAATATTCTTAATGGCTTGGGCACATTCAATTAATAGCGGTTACAACTGCTAAAATTTAATTCATAATCTAATAGTTTTGTATTTTTTAGGATTTTTAGATCCCAATTTGACCAGATTTGGAGAGTAATTTGTGGGTTATGATTTTTTAGGTCATAATTCAAATAAGGAGATAAAATTAACAAAAATGTGGGATAGTTCAAACATATATTTGGCTTTGGGGTAAGAGGTGAGGGATAAAACCTCTCTTTTATTTTGTCAACTTCATCATTAGTTTTATGTTCTTTTTTTTATTCAACAGACACTAGAGGCAAACTATGGCTTTTAATCGATAAGTTTATATATATTGGCTGAAGGGAGTTGAAGTCTTTAGGATTGAAGCCCTTGGAACTTTATACGTTGTGAGATATTTAAGTCTAAATTATTTTGTTTATTCAATTGTTGAATTGTTCTTCTATGCTTATGTATTATGTTTGTTTTAGTTGATTTCTAATATGCTTGATTATCTTATTGATTGAAATAATTGACTATTATATTAAATATTGAATGTAAACGTTCAGTCTCTTTAATCTTTATAGTGACCAAGGGTTCATAATTTGCTATATCATAAATTATTAGCTCCTAGGAAGAATATATAATTGGATTAAATGCAACTGCAGATGTTATGTTAGCTCCTAGGAAGAATATATAATTGGATTAAATGCAACTGCAGATGTTATGTTATCTAGTTTTGTAGGTCTTTCTTTTTCTTAAAGTTATTATTTAATTAAATTTTATAACATATTTGAGGTTGTTGAACAGTAAAGTTTAATTAGATTACATGTTTCTAATTAACTAATTATAGGAAAGATTTGTATTAAGTATTGCAATGAATATTTGAATAATAAAATAATTTTCTTTCGTATCAATGATCAACTGTAGTTCCAATGATAAATGTGACAATAGAGTAAGTTTAGTTTTGATAATAATTCAGTTCTAATATTTGATGAATTCAATTTACTAATTTTTATTATCACAAATCCCCCATTTCATAATGGTTTGTTATGTAATGATTGGAAAATTGGAATTCTTTATAGGAATACTTTTTTGTTACATAAGTTTGGGATTTAATTTGTGTGCAGCTGATAACATTGTCAAATTTAGTGCAATTTTTGGAAAGTTCCTAATTTGTACGTTTGTTATGCAATCTTCAAATTAACCTAATCTACATTTTAATTTAGAGATCAAAAAGACTACAAAAGGGCTAAAGAAAGAAACAAAAAATTGGAAGCAGTGCAATACTCCAATTTGTGAAAAATCCAAAGTCACGGCTACCAATCAAACTCTACAATAGCTTGTGATTCTATCACTATTTTTGAGTTAAAATATGGACTAATCCATCATTTGCATACTTTTTATGGCTTTGGATATGAGGATACTCATAAGCACTTAAAGGGGTTTTAGGTTGTATTTGTGATATTAAAACAAATGGAATATCTAGAAAGCAAATAAAAATGAGAACCTTCCCATTTTTCTAAATGATGATGCATATGATTGGCTCTACTATTTACCCATATGAAGTGTCACCATATGAAACAAGAGAAAAGGACCTTTTTTTAAGAGAAATTTATCCTAGTCACAAGAATCACCAATATTAAAAAGGAAATATGTGGAATTAGGCAAAGAAAAATAATCTTTGTACAAGTGTTGGAAGCACTTTAACAAGCTATATACAAGCTCCCAGACCTCTAATAAATTAGTGACCAACTCCTTATTCAATATTTCTATGATGGTCTTCTATCAACGGATGAAATATGACCAATGCCACCATTGTTAGGGCATAAGTTGATAAAACATCTGAAGCAGCTCGAGACTTAATTTCTAATATGGTGTTTAACTCCTAATAAATCAAAATTAGACTAGACCATTCATCTCAATGTGTACTCTTTTTTCCTTTACAAAAAATTAGATGAACTAACTTTTTTCCCTTTCAATTAGCTATCAAAAAATGGACGCAACAAAAGTTTGTGGAATATGTTTGGCTATAGGAAGCCTAATTGATATGTTCCTAACTCTTCAAAAAGGTTCTGTGGAATAATTTAATGCCATAAGTGGATTTCTGGGGCAATCACATCAAAATTACAATCTTTTTTCTATTACTTACAATCCAAGTTAGAGGAACTATTCAAACCTTGCATGTATTATTTCACTAGTAAATTAGCTTGTGAACAATTTTTAGTAGTATATGCAACTTCCTCTTCCAAGGTAGCCGTAACAAGCTCAAAATTATGATTCAAGTATGTATTTGGAAGATATTGTTAAAACTTTGGCTACGGACATTGTTAAATTTTAGTAAGAGAATAAAACTAGTATTTAAAGTTTGGAAAGTCAGATGAGTCAAATGGTTAATTTAATTAGTCATTTGGAAGTGTAAAATTTTGGTAAATTGCCATCCTAGTTATTCGAAAGAGGATTATTATGCAATAGTGTTGAGAAGTGAAAAGGAGTTGGAACTACCAAGCAAGACATAATCTACGGTACTACAAAAGAAAAGTAAAGGACAAATAAATGGCCAGGGAAAAGGTATTAGCAGGTACAAATCCTCCTCTAATTAAATAAGAAACTATTGCTCCTTTCCCCGAAGCTTTAGTGGATAACCAAAAATATGAGGAGAATTCTAATTTATATCAAACTTTTCAGAAGTGAGAAGTAAAATTTCCACTGTTTGATGCTATTAAACAAGTTATTCTCTATGCTAAATTTTTGAATAAGTTGTACATAATAAAAGGGAAGAAACGAGTTAAAAGATGTGAGAAGATTAAGGTATAGGAGAATGTTTCAGTAATTATTCAAAAAGTCTTCTAGAAAAATATAAAGATCTATGTATATTTTATATCCCTTGCACTATTATGGGTACAATAATTGAAAAGGCCATGTTATATTTAGGAGCTTTAATTAATGTGATGCCTCGTTTTATTTAGTTGACCTTTAATTAAAGACCTTTAGAAAAGATAACAGTGGTAATTCAATTGGTTGATAGATCAAAAGCCCAGGTGACTTACATGTTTTTTATATGGAGAATGGTAATTATTTTGTTCTAATTTTATTGGGTAGACCATTTTTAAAAATGACAAAGAAAAAATTGATATTTATAGTGGTAAATTAACAATGCAATTTGATGGGGACTCTATGCAACATAATATATAATATAATGAATTATCCTTATAATAACTATCTTATTTATGCAATTGATTTAATTGATACATTAATACAAGACGTGTTTAAGCTAGAAGGAAAAGATGAGTTGGAAATAGCCACATATGAACATCTTTTTGAAGAAGATAATGAATTAAATTTCATATCTAACTTGCAGGAACATATGATGTTACTAAATGACTTTAAGGAGCTGAAATTTATAAGTGATGTAATTTATACTAATCTAGAAATACCTTATGAGACTAATCTAGAAATACCTTATGAGAAACTTTCATACACCAATGCTAGGATTAAAGCCACTTTTGGGCCATTTAAAGTGTGTATTCTAGAGATGGAGGGACACCACTTGTGATTTTTTTTCTAGCAAATTAAATGATGAGTAAGAGGGAAATTGGTCTATATGTTGAAAAGTAAAAAAAAAATCGATTGGATGGACAATTGTCGATATAGGAGGAATTAGTTCCTCTACCTCTGAATTACTAGGAGAGGGAGCAAAACCAATTAAGAAACTACAATGGAGGCTAAATCTGCTTATAATACAGGTGGTGAAGGAAGAAATTATGAAGTGTCTTTAAGCTACATTTATTTGTCCTACTCCAGATAGTGAGTGGATAAGCCCTATATAGGTTCTCTGAAAAAGACTGGCATCCCAATGGTAAGGAATTAAATTAATGAATTGGTAACCACCTAAGTTCAGAACGGGTGGTAGTTTTGTATTAGTTATAGAAAGACAAATGTTGTAACCAAAAAGGATAATTTTCCTTTACCATTTATTGATCAGATGTTAAAAAGACTAATTGACTAAGCTTAATACTATTTCTAGATAGTTTTTTTAGGTTACTCTTAGATTGCAATCGCTCTAGTGGATTAAGAAAAGACAACTTTCATGTGTCATAGAACTTTTGTATACTGATGAATGCCATTAAGAGCTTACAATGAACATATAACTTTTCAAAGTTGTACGGTAAGTATATTTTCATATAATGTTGAACATATCATAGAAATTTCATAGATGATTTTACCATTCATAGTTGATAGTTCCCTACACAATCTAACACTTATATTGCATAGATGGATTAAAAAAAAACCTAGTTTTTAAATCTCAAAAGTGTCATTTTTTGGTGGAACAAGGTATTATTTTATTACATGTTTCAAATAAAGGTTTGGAGGTAAATAAAGCTAAAATTGATGTTATTCAGTCTCTTCCTTACCTTGTTAATGTTTGAAAAGTTTTTTCTTTTCTTGGACTTGCAAGTTTCAAGTTGTGATTCATTAAGGACTTTTCTGCATCACATTTCCTCTTTATAAGTTGCTATAAAAAGAAGTGATTTTCAAGTTCAACAACAATTGTAAAAGTGCATTTAAGAAGCTAAAATAGTTATTAATATTAGCACCAATTATTTAGCTGCCAAATTTGGGATTTTCATTTAAGATAATGCATAATGCGAGTGATCATAATATAGGAGTTGTCTAAGTCAATAAGTTAGGAAAGCGCCACATGCTATATATTGTTATTGATGACCTTAAATGATGCTTTAAAAAATTATTCAAACACTGAAAAAAAGCTTCTAGTTGTTGCTTTCTCTTTATAAAAGTTTTTCTTTGGGTACTATGGTAATAGTTTATTTTGATCATATAGTCCTTAGGTATTTCATAATAAAGAAAGATACAAAATTGAGACTGATAAGGTGGATGTTTTTTTTAAAGTAAATTTGATTTGGAGGTCAAAGATAAGAGTGGAATAGAAAATATAGTCGTTGATTATTTTATAGACATGCAGAGAATGAAACCAATTTGCAAGAAGAATTTCTTAATAAATAATTATTTCCTACGAGCTTAAATCTTCCAATATATGCAAGGATAGTTAATTACTTAGTTACTAATATGTTGTCATCTAGTTTGTGAAAAGCTCAATTAGACAAGCTCAAAAGTAATGTGAAGTATTACATATGGGATGAATTATATCTTTAGAAGCATTGCACCAATTAGGTAATAAGAAGGTGTACACTTTACACTAGAATTTCTTATATTCCTACTTTTTGCTATTCAGATGTATATGAAGGACATTTTAGAGCCAATAGAATAGCTAAAAAAGTATTGGATTCCAATTTCTTTTGGCTTTCTTTATTTCAGGATGTTTATTCCTTTTTTTAAGTCTTGGTAAAAAATGAATAATATTTTGCAAGAAAATGGGTTGCCTTAAACTTTTAATTTTAGTTTATATAATTTTTCATGTGTGATTCATTGATTCTATGGATTATTTCCTATTTCTTTTGGATATATTTACATTTAAGAGGTTGTTGACTATGCTTTGAAGTGGGTAAAAGCAAAGCCTACCCAAACTGTTCATTTTAAAGTTGTCATATCGAACCATACCCTCTCTCTTATTTCAAGATATCCACAACTTCCATTTTCTCATGACATATCATCACTTTTCTCACTATTTCTATCAACTTAAACACTTAACACATGCTCATGCATGTGACTCATACTCATGCGACTCAGACTAGGGATCAGTCACCACTGTCTGCTAAGATATGACTTAAATGCAAGTAACTTGACACATATTTTAGAAAACGCTCATATAAGATAGTACTTCTGGGCTCTAATACCACATATGTAACACCCCACTCCCGCAAGACCCGAACCTGACATCGATGGGTGATATCCGAGTTCGTGCCCCGCGAGGGTGGCGTGGTAGATCACTTAGTCAGTTAAAAACTCAGTATAAATTTTTTTTTCAAGTGTACGTGAAAATCAGAAATCGAAAATTTGGGACCACTTTTATTCAGAAACATTTTCATTTACAAGAGTTACCAACATTTTTCAAATATCAGAATTTCGTTAATCACTAG
>JAOSBM010000002.1:24064872-24076991 GCA_027568955.1 Erythroxylum tenue | reverse complement strand
GCATTCGCGATTTGCAGTGTCTTGGAATCCGAAAAGAAGCAACCTACCCACGCAAATAAGGTATTTTCGTTAATCCTTCATGTTTTCGATTATACGTGATGTTCTTGTATGGTCTTTTCCGCAGCGTATTGTGAATACTCGGACCATATGCGATCCAACATTTTAGGCCCGACGAACAATTGTAAAACTAAGTCATTTTGAAAATTTAAAAAAATATATAAAAATTTGGACCTGGACTGGGGCAAGGCAGCTTTAAGCTTGGGCCCGGCCTGACCCATTATCATCCATAACTTAGTAAAGCCTATTAAAAAACTTCAAATCCAAAATCTCACTCGTTCGAAAATCATTTTGAGACCTGGCTGTAACAAATCCACTTACATATTTCAAAGATATTTGGCGAATAAGATCAATTAAGATATGACTTTTTATGTGTATAAGTATAGTCCTAATCAAAATAGATAAGCTTTCTAGTAGAAGTTGGATTGAAGGATTGCTTATAAAAAGAAAACATCCTAAGATAAGTTGTCAAAATAATATCATTAAACTCAATTAGAGATTTCTCTATATATTTAGTAGCCGTAGCTCTCATTAATTTGAGTGTTGAAATGTCTTTTCGAGGAACACCCCTAACATCCTAAATATTTACATTTACAAACTTAAAAACTTGAGATCTGACTAAGAGGCATACCTTAAATTTAGTTTACACAATTTGAGGTCATATGTAAAAGGTAATTTGGAAATCTTCTAATATTCTCAATTTTAAAAAAAATCTAAAATTAACTTAGTTATTCTCATCCCAAGATAAAATAATATCTATCCATTTGCTAATTTTATTAGAAAAGTTAACACGCTTGAAGCTCCCCGAGCTAATGAATAGTCTAAGGACTAATATGCTAAAATTTTGATGTTGTAATAAGAGGTCAAATATTGTTTAAAAAAAAGGAAGCAAATATATAAAAGACAACAAACTTATTCCCTAAAAACTTTTAAGTTTATGAGTCTCATGTCTCTTCATCTGCTTGGCATAAAAATAAAAACCTACAGATTGACGAACCTCAAGTATAAGGAAATCTCTTTATTCCCTTTACATAAAACAAAAACTTGTAAGAAAGAGTCTCAGGTTCATAAGAGGTATTAACTCATCATCATCGGAATATCTTAACTCTATCTCTTTAGGAATGTGAAATTTCTACCTAATCTTCTTGAATTTTGTACTCCTCATCTTATTTGACATTATCCATGCTTCAAAGATTTTGTTAAAATCTCTAAGTAAGGAGTTCGAGGCTCATATGATCCAGGCATAGTACTTTTCCAAATTTGAATTTTCTATGATTTGATAAAACCTTAAAAGGGGCCTTAATTTAATAGGTGAGGGTGATGTGGTCTTGGTAGACCTGAAAGATTCAAGGTTGTTATTCCTATAATTAGAGGTCACTAATCTTTCATTGCTACATCTATTAGAGCTAGTAGCCTCATTCCTTAAACTAGTCCTTTTATCCATACTACTCTCGACAAATTAAAAAGACAAAAGGAAAGAGATGTGACCTTTACTTGAAAAATGTTATAAGCTTTTAAAGCACCTTAATGGAGAATCTTCTTAAGAGAGTAGGAAAACAAACAAAGCAGGGGTGGTTTCTCTCACATAAAAGTAGGCTTATCTTGTTTAAAATAATTAATGTAAGTTATCTTTCACATCTTGTGCCTTGTATAGAGGGATGGACAGTCAAGATTAACCTAGATCAATAGTTAATATTAAGCATGTTCGAACCCTGTTTCTGGAGTCCAACTCTGAAGTCCTGAAACGGGATCTATGATACTACAATTGTTGGGCCCCGTTTACTGAGTCCTACTCTCGGAACTCATGTAAAATCGTGAGCGTAATACTGTCGAAAACCTTTCATTTGGAATGAAAAATCCTTCAAAGGCGTGGTGGGTTCGTCGCGACGAACATATGGGAGAGAAACTTCATAGACCCCATCGGGTGAAGTTCACCAAGGCGAAAGCATGGCTTCGCCGTGGTGAAGTCGCCATTGAAAGCAAAAATACCTTTGGGTTTGTTCATACAATCTTTTTGAACATCACTTTCACTCATAATCTTCCCAAAATCACTTTTTCTAATGCATTATCACTTCTTAACCATTCAACTACCAAATTAATTCCATTTAACTCTCAAATCTCAACTCATTTGATTCATCACACTCAACTACATCTCATCATTCATAATTCCAATCTTTCTTTTCCATAACATCACACTTATGAAACATTTTAGCTTTCCAATGATATGGAGTTATGTTTTGGAAATGAGTTAAAGAGTTGAAGAAGTTCCTTGTGTTCAAATGATCTTTGTAAAGTTGTTATGGATTTGGAGAATAGTGTGTACATTTAGCATTGTGTAATGTTGGGAGTCTGGGTTAAGTTTTAGGGGTTTTGCCACGGCGAAGCCACTAGGATAGTCACGGCGAACCTTTCCCGAGAGCAATTCTCGTGAAAATCTTGGGACTTTGCCGTGGCGAAGCCAACCTGTCGCCGCGGTGAACTTCACCCGAAGGAAACATATGGGATTTCTCCCATATGTCCGCCACGGCGACCCCGCCTTGCTTCCGAAAGGTTTTTAACTTCCAAATGCAAATTCTTCCGCTAAGCCCAAACTTCAAGCTTCATGATCTCATGACATCCGAGCAAGATAGTTGGGCTCTAGAAACGGAGTCTAACAGTTGTAGTATCAGAGCATGAAGATGAACTGATAATGGTTAAGGAGAATTCTTTAAAATACGCTCACATTTTATGGTTCGGGGGGTTGGGATCCGTAAATGAAGTCTAACAAAGCATGTAATGCATCTCCCTACAAGTAGCCAAAGAATCTCTATATAGTGAGGAATAACTATATTCCATAGAAAATATTCTCACAAAATCCTTAAAGGTGATGATTCCTATCAAATTATCAATCTATATCAAGCATGTAGCACCCTACTTCTGTAATGACCAAAATCTGACATCGATGGTGATATCCGAGTTCGTACCCAGCGAGGGTGGTGTGCTAAAACACTCAATCAGTCAGAAATCAGTATACTTTTTTTTGAATCACAAAACACAATATGCAAAAATTGATACTCAAATTGGGTCCTCATTCATTCATAAACATTTTCACTTAACACAATTTTCAATAGCCATTCGGGCCCTTTCACAATTATAAAACACTTGAGTCATTTAAAAATACAAATTTATACAAAAGTTATGGAATAACAATTCAATACAAAATAGAGAAATGCAATGCAGACGCGAACTGATCTCGACTTCTATCCTTCACTTGAAAGCTGTAGGTATACTCCTGTTGGCCTAACGAGGCATTCTTCTGATCCTAAAAAATATTTGTAAATTTTGGGTGAGTTTTGCGAACTCAGTGAGTGATCATCATCGATGTGATATGTCATTATTTGTTATGTGATTGGGTGAGCATCATCGATAACTGTCTCATATAGGGCTCATTTATAACTGTTTCATATAGGGCTTATTAAACATTAAGCCTGAGGCTCTGAATCACTTTTGAGCAAGAGGTTCTTTTTCACACGTTGAGCTTGTAGCTGTGATCGGTGGCTACTCTGGTCACAACTGCCATTATGTTTCATGCATTCATGCAATGGAATGCATCAATCACGTTTGTATGTTCCCATTCACTCACTTTCACATGTCATCGGACCGTAGTCCGACATTCAACATTAAAGTTGAGTATCACTTATCATTCACTTTTCTTCAACTCTAAAAATAATGTTGTCATTAATTTTTTCTTAGGAAAAACAAATTTCTAATATATAGTTTTAAGCAACCTAAATCTTATTTTAGTATTTAATTTAATTTATATAAATATAAAACGATATTAATTCTTGTTAGAGAACACCGTTAACTAACATGACTGTCACATAGACTATGTTTTTTAGTTTTGCGACACTGAATTAAGAATGTTAAGATATATGTTATATATCTTATTATTAATTTTGACATTATTTGATAATTGGACTTCCAAGATAATGTTAATTAGCTTCAAATTATAATCAAGATGGGATAGAATATCTTGGATTTGATTGGTTGATTATAGCTAGACTTGGAGGCTGAAATTGGATAATAATTGATAAAAAAATGTGTGAAAGATAGAATTCTATCTTGTAAAGTCTCATAATTATGATAGAACTCTATCTTATTAGGCCTACCTTTTGGGTCACGTGACAATAGGGCTGAAGGGACTACTGTTGTGATTTTTTTTGTGTGTGGGGCTATTAATGGTTTGGTTTGTGCATTTGGTTCTCTATTGGGGTTTTTACGCAATCCAGGCTGTGTGTGTGTGCTGCATTTTTTTGTTGTTGTACGTGGTTAATAGGTTTGTGAGTGCAGTTGTAATTTTCTTTTGGCAATTGCATGAATCAACTAGTTATCTTTGTGTTGTAAATTTTGTGGATCACGTCACCTGGGCTGAATGGTTTTGTGCTACTTTTTCTTTGGTGTGTTGTCGTTGATTGGGTGTTCTTGCAGCTGTGATTTCTTTGGGTAATCTTGGATCATATTGGTAGCTGATTTTGTGGGGATATTATCTTTATGTGTTGCTGAATTTTCTGTCAAGGATGACGTGATTTTGGGGGCTAAAAAATTTTTGATTGCATGTGACTTTATGCTATGTTCTCTGCTACCTTTTTGAATGACCATTGAGAGCTTCTTTGGTGTCTAGTGTGTGGATTTTGGTAGCTAATTTTTCTATAGTATTTGCATGATTTTATTAGGTTGTTCATTGTCGATGGAGTGTTAATTTTGTGGATGTAGGTTTTGGTGTTGGTATGCGAAAATTTGAGAAGTTTTCTTGACTTTGCAATTGCTGTCTTAGTTGTTGATTTTGTGCGAAAAACTTTAGTAATTGTCGTAGTTGTTATAACTCTATTGGATTAACATTTCGGTGATGAAATGTTTGTTGATTTGAGACGTTTTTGTGGCTACTGTGCGTGGAATGTTTCAGCGACTATATCAAAGGTTCACAATAGACTTCTTGGTGAATAGCTTTTCGTTCTTTTGTTGATGAAACGACATATAGCAGAGTTGCTTTTTATCTTAAGTATTGTCTTTGTTTTTGCGTCTTTATTATTTAAATCACTTGACTTATTTTATTATCATCCTTATTATCAATCATTGTTGAGAAAATCTTCTGTTGAGGATAACACGAGGTGGTCGTGTTATTAGGTGTTAATTACTTTCACGGGTAGTGAGGACGAGAGATAGTGTCAAGAGTTAAGTGATATCGGCTTAATAAAGTCTTGTATAAAACTATTGTCGTTAGTGAAAGTATTAAGCTAGGTGAGGGCTTTGCAATCGTAGGCAAGATGTGCTGAACTACATTACCAAATTTCGGATGGTGACCTATTTCATTGCGTATTTATTTTTCTATTTTTGTTTTTACTAAACATTAACAGTTACTGACACAGTTGCTTTGTACCAAGTAATCGACAGATATAATTACAAGTAACTGCAGTCAAATCGGAGATTTTTGTGAAACTATTACAACCTAAGATCTTTCAAAGAAAAAGGATGATTTCACCCTCAAGGTATTAGATCTTTTTAAGATGATATTACAATCAATTTTGTTGATAGGATGATGCGTTTCTTTCCTTTTTTTTGTTGTGTTGTGTCCTATCCAACATTTGATGTTACACACTGCATACTTACGAATGCCTATAAGAACTTTGTTATTAAATGACTGTATTTAATTAACTGAGTCCGCAGTCAAATGTTTGTGAAGTTGAAGCCATGATTGTACGGTTGGGATTTTTAGTGCTCCGCAGCCAATTGATCCCCACCCAATATATATATATATATGTAAGGTAGGGATTTTCAGTGTTCCTGAGCCATATATGCATTAGATTTTCAGTGTTCCTAAGCCATATATACATTAATATACATAAGCATACACACATTTGGACTTGTGAAAAACTAGCTTGTCATTGAACATTTATTTCTCTACTTGCAAAAAAGTTACAATTTATCCTGGAGTAGGAAAACATAAAAAGTTTCTCTTTTGATTATGAATTAATAAGTAGAAGTTTCTATCATCAAATCGATAATGCCTAAAATAAAGAAAATCAAAAATTAAAATTTTATTTATACTTTGTAGCTGTTTATATTACTTAAATTGATATTTATTCTTATTGTGAATACTGAATAGGTTTTATATGATTCTTGTTAAATAAAGGTTGTTAGTTTTACTTAAGTTTCTTGTTAAATAAAGGACAGACGAAACAGCAAACAACATCAACGGTAGGTCAACACAGATAAGAGATAGGGAAGAGAAGGACAAAGCATTGATTATTCCAATACAAATAGCACTTACTATTCCTAACCAACAAGCCCCACTCACTAATTAACCTCACCCTAAGCGACAAGACAACTTAAACGGTAGCGAATACAAAAACAACCAGAGTTTACTTTCATCTTTGTTAGGCAAAGGAAGTCAATACCCGAACCTAAAACCTTGCTTTGAGAGCCACCACAAAGGCAAGGATCATCAAAGGTGCGTTCTTGACTTCTACTTTTTGTTTTTTGTTTTTTAAGTATTTGAAGCAAACATCATACTCCTTATAAGCTTTACTCCATAGATCGTTTGTTTTTCTTTTTCTTGATCAGTTCCCCTTCTCTTGTTCTAGCTGCAGAAGAATATTGCATAGGGTTAGAAGACTGATACCAAAATGACATAATAATTGCAATCAATACAACGACAGCAATTGGCTTTGCTAATTGCCACCGTATAGACATGGTCGTACAACTCTGATAAAGCACCTATAGTAACGATTTGGACATGTCATGCCTTTCTCTAACTTAAAGTGAACACGTTTCAGACAATTTTCTTACAAGATAATATGAAATGTCATGCCTTTCTCTAACTTAAGGTGGGCTAGCTGCCAAAATAATGAAACATATCGTGTGTGACAGGAAATATGTTCTGTCCCAAATTAGAGTAAGGAGAGTCCAACATGATAAGATATAGCATCCCTATTTAGATATTACAGAGGTAGGTACTATCTCCAACTTAGAGTGAAGGATAAAAAAGAACACTATTAAATTGCTCTCTGACTTGAAAAGAAATAAAAAAAATGTAAATGAGAAGAGAAGGGTGAACTTACGAAAATTCAGTCAGGGTTAAGCATTCTCGCCCATAACTGAGGCCTTGATCCTTTCAACTGTGCACTTAATTAGGCTGTTTACAGTTGCTACTGATCCAAGGGAGAGTTTAGCAGTTGGAACTGAGTCTACTAAGATCTGAAAAGCAACAGTGATTAATGCGCCACCCGATCCAACAGCGCTAATTCCTCCACCAGAGCTCGTTTCAGGCCCATCAGGAAGTATGGCAAAACCTGATGGAAGTAGCGCAACATAGTCTGGGTCTCCACCACTCAGAACAATGTTCATTGCCGCAATATCCACTGGCGCATATATTACATATGAGCCTGTAGAATCGGTGGAGCTCTCTTGGAGTATCAACATGTTGCTTTGGCTTGAGTTTGTACTCTACATTTGGCATTTGTATGCAAATATCAGACTGCAAGTTTGATTATGTAAAAGAAAAACTGTAACACAATTTCATTCAACTTACATCTACACGGAGCAAAGACACACAGTTTCCAGGATCCCGTCCATTAGCTATGTGAGACATTTCTTGAACTTCCCCACCATTTGAAAGGATATCCCACTGTAATAATATTTAGTAAAGAAATATTTGTCAATATGAACAATGTAGAATTCTTTCGTTTGGAGTAGGAGTACTATAGGATTATCCTTGCTTCTGGGTGAAAATTTGTGAATTCACCGAAACATTAATTTCTTTATATTTTTCTTCCAATTTTATTTCGACAACAACAAACTGAAATTGCTGTAATTGCTAGGCTTTGATTACCTCACTTCGTTGGCTCTCATCTCTGAGGAAATCAAACACTCTCTTAGGTGGAACCGGAATCCAAAAAGAAGTTGCAGCGCTGAGAACGATGCCGGGAGGCCTGCCTGGGTCATCCATACTCTTCCTGGTCATGACTCTTACATCATCAGAGCCTGTTGCTGATAATGTTGTCCATGCGTGTGCAGTAGAAGCACTAACGCCTGTGCAAAAGCTCATTGCCATTCTTTCAGCCAGCTTCAACATACTCTTCCTTCCTTCTGGGGTTGTTATGACTGCCAATGAAGATGTAAGTGTGCTTATTCACTACAGTTAATATTTATCAAGTGGATTTGAGGAACGCTTATAAGTACCACAAAGATCTCCCACTGGAATATTAATTGCCATTGAACTTGCAATACGTTGGCATTGTCGATCTAAGGTAGCCATCCAACGTTTTGCTCCGAAAGCAAGACCAGAGTCGACCAAATTTTTATATAAATGATGAACCGATTTATCGTCCACTTCAACGTGCTCAACCCAGGTCACCTGCACAACCATACATCACGGTTTATTATTAGATAGAATTCAATTTTCTAGAATAAGAATAATAACAAAGAGTTGGAATTACTACCTTGGAGTAACCATTTGGTAATTCTGCTATTAAGCAACCTGATGGCCGCCTTCTATTCTTGGATATAGGGCTAGGGCGTAAATTATCCAAGGAAACATCAACCACTGCCCAAGTCCCATCAGCATGGAGCTTACAATATCTCACAAAGTAAGTTTCTCGAGTTGCGACGAGTGGCGAAGGTACTTGGAATTCTGCTGACATCTGAAATTTTTTTTCTTTCCAAGTTAATAATGCAATGATCAAAATACAAACAAACCATATTAGTGTACTGAAGAAGTTCAACATATTGACTACCACTTGCAAGGCTCCATTATAGTTTCCGGCCACTCCTGTTGACAGAACATCCATGGTCATTGCCCGAGATACTATACCGGAAAACACAGTGGACCATTGACTCTGGAAAACAATATTGCATAAAGCAGCACTTAGTTATTCATCTAAATATCTCTTCATTCTTCTGTATTGATTCCAATTTCCAATCCATGATGACGAAAACGTACCACATCCATGAGAATCTCAACAAGGCTAGCATGGTTCATAATAACAACAGCAGTTTCTCTCGAAGCTTCAGACCTTGATCCCAATGGTTTTGGCCCAATTCCCCTAGGGAAAGTTCTCAGATATTCCTCTTCATTCAGCATCTCAGTGCCATTTTCACCAGGAACCCACAATGGTTCCTCAGTCCGAGCCATTCTCATGAGTTCCTCCATCGCTGCAACAGCAAGTTCAACTATGATTGGCTTTTCCGCCTCCGTGGGGCTAGTAACCGACCTAAGAAGATCTGTAGCTCCATACATGTCGCCAACAAAACTTTCAAGTCCCCGATCAAGAGACCTAGGAGGCAAATTTGGAGCAAACTGGGAAAAAGAAGCCAAGGGCTTGCCGACGTACTTGGCAGCGATTGCAGATATTTTATCAATCTGTAATGTTAACAAATAAAACCCCTTTATATTTCAACAATAATCGAACATTATATTACTTCCATTGTTCCACTAGTTACCTCTTCTCTTAAACGAGCATTCTCGATTCGCAAATGCTGCTCGTCAAAGGACATCTCACCAAGAGCAGCTGGGCCACCACAATTGGGGCATGAGGCATTACTTAAGGCTTCTTTGTACCTACCGTTTTCTGCACGAAGTTTTTCATTTTCTGCCTTGAGAATTGAGTTCTCGTGACGTTCATGTTGAGCCTGCAACAGATACAATGATTAGCAATGGAAGCTAATTCCATAGTTGGAAACAAAGTTCTAAATATTAGTGTAGTGTATCGTATTTCTTGCGTAAAATATGAATTGAAAACAAAAAAAAGGGGAACCAAAGGAAAAAGGAAATTCTGTAACTAATTAGGTCAGAAAAAATCATATTAACGTATATTAAGTGGCGAATGCCAAAGAAATAACCAGTGATTGCCAGTACAATCGCCAGTTGTATTTGCACAAATTGTATACCCCAGCTAATAGTCTTTAGTAGTGATTCTGCCCAACTCAAGCAGGCGCAATAATGAATTTAAAACACCAATAAATAGCCTTAAAATTTAAATCGATGTCTTTTTAAGTTAGATATATTAAAACACAAGGAAGGAAGGGTTCTTCTCGTCTCCCCAAGATTTTACTAATTCATAATAAGGTATAGGAGTCAAAATGAAGGGGAAAGTAGATCAGAGAAGATCCCACAACCTTCATTTGGGTGCGCTTGTTCTGAAACCAAAACTTGACTTGCAAAGGCACTAATCCTAACTCGCGACCGAGCTCCTTTCTTTGCTTGTCATCAGGATGAGGGCACTCCTTGAAAAAACTGGAAACGTCAAAAATACCAAGAGCTCAGTCATTGGCATGACACGGTTATTAAAGTTTTGTTACACCTCCATTTCCATCCAATATATAAAGTTAAGAAGACTTCATAAACTGCAATCGCTTACGCTTCCATCTCTTGGATTTGACGTTGTGTATGCCGATGGTAACGCTTCCTTTTAGGGCGTTGGTTGGGATCTTCATCACCGGAGAGATGGTCATTTGTTTCGGTGCCTGATTTAGTCTCATAATCATCATCCTTCAGCTTTCCCAAATCACTTTCGGAAATTCTTGGTGTCATATCAAACATATGGTGGCTCTCAAACATGTTTGGTTGGAACATGTTGATAAATCTTAAACTACAGAAATCTTGAAGCTATGCCCCTTCAATCTGTACTCACAACAGAAAATGGAAGGAAAAGAATAATACACTGCAGATATATGGCATGTTAATAAATGCTCAAGAACTTTAGTTGGTAAGGATTTACTTACACTAAGAGAAGACTAACAAGAAAAACCAAACCAACCCTTTTCCTTGAAAATATATTAATTAGATATCTGAACCTTTTAAGGCATGTGATTTGTATTCCACAAGCTGCGCTTGTAGGAACGTATATGCAGACCTGAAACACAAGCAAGCCTTCTCTCTGTCTCTCTGGATTTGACAGACGCACACACAAAATCTCTTCTTCGTTCATACACGAAGAATGTTTCTTGAAAATCCTAGTCTTCCAAGCTTAAGTACATAGGTGGTCCGAGAAGCATATTTCATTCGGTGAAAGGATGGGACATCGAGGTGATGATGATTAAATACCAAAATAGCTAAACTAGAATCGTGACACCACTACAAAGAAAGCTAGATCCAAAAGAGACAGAAAAAGAATCCATGGAATAATATACCCACAGACATGCTCGAGGATAACCAGAAGATTAAAGAAGTAGAGTAACAATTCTTTGTGGGAGAAAGGAAAAAATGGAGAGAGAAATTGAACAAGAAAGACTGCACCTTGATTTACTCGCTGTGATGATGAGAGGAATCCTGTAATTTCTCTTCTCCCTCAAACTCCATCGTAAACGGAAGGTCGGTTCCACACAAACCCTAAGCAGCAGACATCTCTCTCTTATCTTGCTCTTGTCTGGTTGTTGTTTAATATGTAATGGTTAAGGTTAGTATTTGTGGGGTTAGCTTAAGAGCTTCTTTTGAAGTTGTCTGAGCAAGCTAACAAGATTAATACAAGTAGTAAAAGCGCGCAAATGACTTTGGATTTTAGTTTACCAAGAAAAAGTCTAAGGCCTTTCTAGTGGATTACGTGCCAAAAGACTACAATTGGAAATTATATCGTCAAGAGTTGACATTGAGTGAACCCCTTTGACACCGCCAACAATTTCAACACCCCAACTCCCAAGAAAGTAACGCCCACTAAGATCTCGCTGAATCTCATTTCATACCCTTCTCTTTCTCTCTCCCTCTCTCCGACCCTATCTGCAAGAGACATTAACGCTAAAATCATAAATCTAGGAGTTGAAAAAAAATGTATGAAATAGATAAATGTAGGATCTTGGATATTTCCAGACAGACGTCAATGACGGACTTGGAGTACCATTTACAGGCATTCGATGCTGAAAAAGATTATTTAAGTCAGTGTGATATCTTACCAGCACAAAGCTTTAAGGCGAAACCTCCCTCAAGTTCGTGGGATAGTCGAATAGAACAAGTGCTGATTAGCTTCTAACCTTTAGGAAGAACTAGAAAGATAGCTGTTAGAGCTTGAGGGGTCTGCTCTCCAGTTTGTTTA
>JAOSBM010000002.1:24047200-24059085 GCA_027568955.1 Erythroxylum tenue | reverse complement strand
GGAGCATAAGTTTCATTATAGTCTATTCCTTCCTGTTGATTATAGCCTTGAGCTACTAATCTAGCTTTGTTACGACTCACTCTACATGACTCGTTTAGTTTATTCTTAAAAACCCATCTGGTTCTTATGATAGACTTTTTAGGAGGTCTGGGAACTAAAGACCAAACTTTATTCCTAGTAAATTGGTTCAGCTCTCTCTTGCATGGCTAAAATCCAAGCTTCAACCTGAAGAGCTTTATCAATTTTCTTAGGCTCCACTTCAGAAATAAAGGCTTCATTTCCTTCTCTTCTAAATTTCGATCTAGTTCTCACACCTTCTAAGGTTTCTCCTATAATCAGATCTTCTGGGTGAGAAGACTTATATCTCTAATCTCTTTTCAGATCAATATTTTCAGGAATATCTTCTACTTTGTCTAAAGGAGTATCTGATGGTGACACATCTTCACTATCGACCAAGGGTACTGATAGGGTTTCATTATCAGTATCATTCCTTCTATTCAATTGAGAGCTATCATCAAAGTTGACATGAATAGATTCTTCAACAGTCTTAGAAGCAAAATTATAAATCCTATAAGCCTTTGAAGATAATGAATATCCTAGAAAAATTCCTTAATAAGTCTTAGAATCAAATTTATCCAAAATTTCTTTTGTATTCAATATATTACACTTGCAACTGAATGGATGGAAGTATGAGATATTCAGCTTCCTTCCTTTCCATAACTCATATGGAATTTTCTTTAACAAAGGTCGCATAAGTATTCTACTTTGAATATAACAAGCTGTGTTCACAGCTTCTACCCAGAAATACTTAAAGAGATTCATTTCACACAGCATGGTTCTTGCCATTTCCTGAATCGTCTTGTTCTTTCTTTCTACAACTCCATTCTATTGTGGAGTTCTAGGAGCAGAGAAATTATGAAAAATTCCATTCTCTTCACAAAATTTTCTGAATTTTTCATTCTCAAACTCACCACCATGATCACTTCTAATACCAGCAATAGAAATTCCTTTTTCATTCTGTAACTTTTTAGAAAGCACTTTAAAACATTTAAAAGATTCATCCTTATGTGACAAAAATAATATGCAACAAAATCTAGTGAAGTCATCAACAACTACGAGACCATACTTATTTATGCCAAGACTTAATGTCCTAGTTGGAGCAAATAAATCTATATGTAACAACTCTAGAGGTCTAGACGAAGTTACAATATTTTTAGAAGAAAAGGATGTTTTAACCTGTTTTTCTTTATGACAACTTTCACAAAAGAAGTCCTTGTTAAAACTTATTTTTGGTAAACCTCTTACCAAATCATGTTTAATCAACTTAGAAATATGTTTAAATCTAACATGACCTAGCTTTTATGCCAAATCATTTTTTCTTCATCTGCTGATATAAAACAAGAAATATTTTGACTTTGCAAATCTTCTAAATCAATTTTATAAAGATTGTTTCGTTTTTTGGCAGAGAAGAATATGGAATCGTCCTTGTTTTTAACTACACAACAATTTTGATTAAAGGATACTTCAAAACCAGAGTCTCATAATTGACTGACACTAATCAGATTATGTTTTAAACCATCAACTAGCAGAACATTATCAATAGATGCAAAAGAATCTTTACTGATTTTATCGATTCCAATTGTCTTGCCCTGCTAGTTGTCTCCAAAAGTTACTGATCCTCCCTTCTTATTTTGAAGATCTAAGAAAATAGACCTTCTTCCCGTCATATGTCGCGAGCAACCGCTATCCAAATACCATTGGTGCTGGTTGCTTTTTCCAAGAAAGGATATCTGCAGTAGATATTATATTTTTCTTAGGTACCCAAATTTTCTTGGGTCCTTTGGGGTTAGTCTTATAATAATTCATAGAATGATAATAAGACGACTGGTGATTTTTCTTCCTATAAGGAACAAAGTTCTTTTTATACTGAGTATTGTTTTTAGCAAACCCTAAACCACTCTTATCACTAGGGTGCCTGTATCTTCCTAGCATGTCATTCATCTTTTTCATACTCTCAGTGAATGTTGATAGATCGGCTGGAAGAATATTGATCCTTTGTTTCAGCTGACTGATTTCCTCAGATCTATCTATAGTTACCTTCTTCCTCATATCGTCTACTTGTTTCTTCAGGCAGATGTTTTCTCTCTCTAACTCTTGCGTGTTTTCCAAGTTTTCTACAAACTTTTTCTTTAACAACCTATACTGCTTTAGTATAGCATGAGAATCTTCTAACAATTCTGAATATGCATCTTATAATTCATTAAAATTGGAGGTTACCTCCTTGTCACTTTCTTTTTCGGCTACCAAGTATATATTTGCTTGAACTGATGCTTCTGAATTAGTATCAGATTCGAATGAATCCAAATCTTCCCATATTGCTAGCATGCTCTTCTTATTTTCTTTATTTTTCTTTGGTTTTCTCCTCAGTAACGGACATTCAGACTTGTAGTGTCCAGGTTTGTTGCACTCGTAGTAAATGACAAAGGTCTTCTCGTTCTTGCCTTTATCTTTTCTATTCTTCTTAAAAGAAAAATCTTTGTTTCCTTTAGCTTTCTTCTTTCACATCTGTCTGATCTTTCTCGAGATAAAAGATAATTCATCATCTTCTTCGCTTGAATCTTGCTCAGATTCACTGGTGTCGTCATTTTTTATTTCTTCGATCTTTAACGCTTTTGACGATGAACTTCTCTTTTTCTGAATCTTTTGATTCTTTTGTCTAGCCTTTAATGCTGTAGATTTATCCTGTCTGGGTTTATCTTCTGCATCAAGCTCCACTCCATGTATCTTCAAGGATCCAAGTAATTCGTCAAGCTTTAATATGCTCAGGTCATTGGCTTCTTGTACTACGGTGACCTTCACTCTCCATCTTTTCGGCAGACTTATGAGAATCTTCCTAACATGGTCTTGATTATCATAGATTCTCCCAAGAGCTTTAAGTCCATTGACGATAGTTTGAATCTTCCAAGCATCTAATCGATAGACTCATCTTCCTTCATTTTGAACAACTCATACTAGTGTATAAGAATGCTTATCTTGGACTCTTTTACCTGGTTGGTGCCTTCATGTGCCATGGATAGAGTATCTCACATCTCTTTCACAGTGTCGCATCCATGACCTTTATCATATTCACTTCTGCTTAAGGCACAACTCAGAAAGAACTTGGCCTTTGAGTTTAGTTGGAATCTTGCTTTTTGATCAGCCGACCATCTGGTACGTGGAATGGCATTCCCTTCATCATCCATTGGTATATACGGTCCATTCTCAATAATGTCCCAAAGGTTGACGTGTGTGGATTCAATGAAGAGCCGCATCCTGTCCTTCCAATAACGATAATCTTCACCATTGAACGCAGGAGGTCTTGTGATAAAGGCACCTTCAGCTATAAAAACGTGTGATTCTGCCATGGATCTTTATCCTCACTTTGTAACGATGGTTCTTGGAAACCGAGCTCTGATACCAACTGAAGTAAATCACTTGTTAGTATAGTATTTATGAACAATATACAAAATGCACAAGAAGGGGGGTTGGATTGTGTATTCTTTTTCGTGAATACAATCCCCTTTTATACTTTTTTGAAAGCTAACTTTTTCAAAGCTATTAAGTGAATATCACAACTGTTATACGAGAATAACTACTTAGTTAAATCGCAAATAACTTCTATATACTTGTATGCCAATAATAGAAATTAAAGTAGAGAGTTTAGAAGTTGACACAGCAATTTTATCCTGGTTCGCCCCCAACCGTGGACTACGTCCAGTCTTCAGAATTCTTTCTGAGATTTCACTATACTTCTCGAAATGTACAAGTATTCTTTCTCTACAAAGCCTCTTCAAGTCTCTTACACCAAGTATTATTTTCTCTCACTTCCTCTTAGCGTTTCCTCTCTCTCACTAGAAAGATGTTGCGAGCTTTGTTACAGTAATGATAGCTCTAGTGTTTTGCACAATGAATACAGAGTTTTGCTAAAGTTCAAAAACTTAATTTCACTAACTTTTTTAGTCTTTGACTCCGACTTGTATTTATAGCCTTCGTCTTCAACTACTTCTTGATAACTACTTCTTGCTTCTTGTTTCTTGTTTCTTGTTTCTTGTAGAAACCGTTATTCAGTTGAGTTCTGTAACTAACTCAAACTGACTAACCGTCTGACGTACTACCGTGTCTTCATCTTCGTATTGTCTTACTTTCCACGCTTCTTCTTGCTTTTTGATCTTCTTACTTTCGTATCTTCTTAGTTTCCGCGCTTCCTTCTTACTTTTGTATCTTCTTACTTTCGTATCTTCTTAGTTTCTTCCTTCTTACTTTTGTATCTTCTTACTTTCGTATCTTCTTAATTTCCGCGCTGCCTTCTTTGTCTCTTTCTTCTTAGTTTCCTCCTTCTTAGTCTCGCTTCCTTCTTAGTTTCCTCCTTCTTAGTCTCGCTTCCTTCTTAGTTTCTTCCTTCTTAGTTTCTTCCTTCTTAGTTTCGCTTCCTTCTTAGTTTCTCTTCCTTCTTAGTTTCTCTTCCTTCTTATTTTTGCTTCCTTTTGTGTTTCTTCCTTCTTACGTTTGCTTCCTTATGTGTTTCCTTCACACTTAACACACATATTATTTCTCATATTATTATTTTTTGATTGTCATCAAAATTATTAGACGTGAAGTCATTTTGACTTAACAATACGGTTCTTAGACCTCTTCACTAGAATTTCTAAGTTACATATCAATCTCCAAAAAAATCATTTTATCCTATCCCAAGGAGCCTTACCTCTTGAGTCCACAATGGCTTCTATCACTGGTATGCAGATGAAGCCTCCACCATTGCTATACTTAGGACTTCCCATCTCCACAAGGCGGCTACAATTTGTTGAATGCCTTCCTCTTATTGAAAAATTCAAAAAAGGCTGCACTCTTAGGTTAACAAATTTCTGTCCTTTGCGAGAAAGCTTCAATTAGTTAAAACCTTCCTTAATTTCCTCCACATCTATTGGAGCTCTCATATTTTTCTCTCCAAGAATGTTATCAAAGTAGTCGAATAGCTCTTCAGGAACTTCCTTTGGGGTCATTCCAATGTGGCCAAAGGTATTCCGAAAGTTAAATGAGCTGAGCTATGTGTTCCTAAAGCTGAAGGGGGATTAAATATCTCTCCATTGAAACTTACCAATCAAGCTCTTATTCTTAAGCAATTATGGTGGATATTATAGGATAAACA
The DNA here is from genome assembly GCA_027568955.1 of Erythroxylum tenue. NCBI lineage: Eukaryota > Viridiplantae > Streptophyta > Magnoliopsida > Malpighiales > Erythroxylaceae > Erythroxylum > Erythroxylum tenue. Next base: position 24,053,900 of record JAOSBM010000002.1, on the reverse strand, counting down.
ATCGGTATGGATTCGATGGCTCCATTCGTAATTTCTCAAGGGAAGGTGTATCTGGGAAATCACTAGCAGTCCTTCTCATTCCTATTTCATGAATCAACTGATCCTTCTTAAGAATTCCGTCCAGGGTGATGTATGTTGTATAGTTGGAAATGGGGAAAAAGCCTCATTTTGGTTTTTTTCAATTAGTTTGGTCAAGGCTCCCTCTTCCAACTTCAAGATACCGATCCCAGTCTCCTACCTTTCCCCATCTCCACCAAGCTTAGCTTCTTCATCAGGGGGAACACCTAGCAACTTCCAGAAGCTCTTCAATATCTACAGCCACTCTATCTATCCAATTCTGACAGCTCAGATCTCTTTCTCTGGAAGTACCAACCTACTCACCAGCTGTCGAGTAAGCGTATCATTGACCTCCTCAGATCGAGAAATCCTAAAGTCACTTAGGACACCATAGTTTGGTATAAATCTCCCCGCCCCAAAGGTTTCCTTCCTTCTCTCGCTAATCATGAAGAAAAAACTGAGCACGGCTAATCGACTCTCATACTTAGACATCAATTGGGTTTGCCCACTCTACTCAATGCATGCTGAATCCTAGGACCATCTGTTCTTCTTATGCTCCACTACTACCATCATTTGGGACCACGTAAAGAGTGTATGCAGCTAGAACACGTCTGAGAACTTGCTACCAAACCTCACTTATTGGTTGATAAATCACTCTTCCATCTCGAATAATGACCGTGGGCTCTTCATCCTAGCTATGGAGCTAACAACTTATGCCATTTAGAAGGAAAAGAACTCGAGACGACTAGAGGCCAAAAGCAAAACCGTGGAAACGCTAATAGGGGAAGTCATTAATGGGATATGGGAGCTCCTAATTCTCAACAATCTCGCACCGTCAGACAGATTACCCTCAACCTTTTAACCCTCCACCCAATGCCCCCAACCTTATTATTCCTTAACTGGTAGTCATTTATTGTTTGAAATCCAACGGGTATACCCTGGATCATTTTTGTTTGTAACTTCATTTAATTAATATAATTATTTTTCCTTTAAAAAAAGTGACTTTTTTTGTGATCATAAGGTCACATGTTGAAGTTACGGAAACAACCTCTTTGTAAAAATATTAAAAAAAGATTGCGTATATTATGACTATTTCCAGACATTCGCAAAGTAAAGAGCTTTGTGCACTCTATACATTGACTTTTGACATATTTGATGATAGTATTAAGCAAGATGACATAATTTTTAAAATCATACGTAAAACAAATTTGGCTCGTAATTAATATCATTACAATACCACTTAAGAAAACATTACAAACATCCTAAGCTAATAACAATTTCTGTTAATATAAGTTTCAATAATGACCTAAGAAAAATATTTTAATAATCAGTTAGATCACGTTCGTAACTTAATTTTGAATTATTTTATAATTTTTGCAAATATATAAAATAATTGATGAAATAGTATCAATTAAATTTTCATTTAACATTTATTTAAAAATTTACTTAACACATACCCAAAACTAACAATTATAAACTTTTTCTATATAAGATAAGCATTTATATTTAAGAGTGGAGCTCCAACATTATTTATTATCTCCTCTAACTTATAAAATTAAGCCTAAAAATAAAACGACCCCAAATATTTAAAAATAAATGATAAAAGTGATTTATATTTTATAAAAATGACTACATACCAAATCTATATAGTACAAAATTGAGTATATATACAAATAAAAGAATATGATAAAAGGTATAGGATTCTTATGTATTTCAAGTAATTTCAAATTTTAAAAATTTAAAATTCTAAAAAAATTATTATGATTTTTAATTTTCCAAACTAACTTATTATCACAAACTTTCATCACAAAATAAGGACAAAATGTACATATACGAATACCATAAATAGACCAATCAAATATTATTAATATGATGACTCAACTAAACTCTTAAATTTTATTCGTCTCTATTAAATATTACTTAAACTAATAATTTAAGATAACTACAATAAATTATAAGTTTCGATTGAAATTAATTAGTTCATGTTAGGTTTAATAGCTAGGTTGGTTCATTATATTAACAACATTTGATTGATTTACAAATAATGTTCACATTATATATGTTTTGTTGCTATTTTTTAATGGAAGTTTAAGAGAAAGTTTTTTGAGAAATAAAACTTGTATGAAGCTTTTTAAAAAATATAAAAATTATAGAGTTTTCTGAAGTTATTTAAGTTATAGTGTTAAGTCATTAAATTGCACTTATTTTGGACTTAATTATCGTTAATGTGTTGAAATTATTATCTGAAATTAATGGAATTATCATATAATTATTTACAGATAGTTTTCAACACCTTAGAGATGAAATGGAATCAAAAAGATGCAAAAGAATGAAGAAAATCTAAAATTCCCAATTTGACAGTAATTTAGTGACTAAGCATGGGCACGCCTAAGAATGAAATAAATCTGCAGATCAGATTTCAAAAGTCAACTTCGAACTTATCTCAATCTTTAAAGATTATCTTGCTATCTTTCAAGGGGATTACCTACCGAAAATAGAAGAGTGCATTATCTGAAGAGAATCAAGAAAAGATAAGGAAGAGATAAGTATAAAAGGGGGAGAGTTGGTGATTGACGCAAGCTTTAGACTAGGTTTTAGAATAGGTTTCAGTGATTTTGGGCGGCTGCACTTTCTGATTTCTATTCTTTACGTTTTCTGCATATTTTCAATTGGTGTTTTCGTATGTTTCAGTAAAGGACCAGGGATGGAGACCTTAAGCTTTGTTATTTCTTTTGTTTTCAATTCTATTATGAGTAGCTAAATCTTTTGTCTTGGTTGAAGGGATCCATGTTATATGTTATTACGGTGAGATGTTTCAGATACTTTTTATGTTGTTAATAAACATTGGATATCTTCAGATCTATTCTTTCTAATTGAATTCGTTAGTTTTTAGGTGCGCAACTAGGGATTAATTGATTCAATCGCTAGATAAACGAAATATGACGTTCAATTTCGATAATCATAAGTAGCAATTAGGATTAACTTCTCTACGTTAGAGTTGGGAATTCTAAGAAGATATTCGCTTGATTTATTACATGTCGTACATGTATTTTGCTTGCTCATTGGTTTCTTGATTCTTAATGCTATTATTCAATTACACCTACGATCGTATCTAGGTTGTTATTTGTAAAGAATGCTAGGATACATGTTTCTAGTCATTACACCTAAGAGAAACTTCCCCAATGAATGTTTATTAATGATTGCAATTTTATATCGAGGATCCATAATAGCATGATAACATCGGTGACCCGAAACCAAGGTATTTTCTCATTGATTTTTTAGATTTAATTATTGCTCTCAACTTGTGATTTATCTTATAATTTTCACATATTGCCATGACCAAAACCCCCCCTCTTTACTTTCGCTATTTGTCCCGTTTGGACTCGTTAACCTTTACCGTTAAAAATTCCTCGTGGAAACGATATCCACTTACCGCTACTACATTAATTTGTTTTAACAGAAGTAATTTCTTTTATATTTGGTTGCAGGCGACAACATCACTATACAGAAGAGCCTCGTGTCCTTTACCCGAAAGGTTATAATGTAATCTAGTCTCCACAAATTTTTAATACTAAATTAAGTTTTTAATGTAACATAAATAATATAATGTTATTTAAATGTCGTATTAGGTACTAAAATTTAAAAAACTGTTTTTATGACTTATACAAAAGCATAAAATTAGTGATTTGAGGACATGATTAGTTTAGTTAAACTTACTTGTTATTTAAATTAGTTTTTTAAAATTATATTTATTTAAAAATACATAATTAAAGTGAAGTCATATTGTTTTCAAAGTAATCGAGTGAAACTTTCAATTTTTGTACCCTTTATTGTATTTATTATTAATCTCTTGTACAGAAATTAAAAATACTTATTCAATTAATGAAGATATTTTTAAATTTAAAAAATTAAAAATAAAGTGAATCATACGTTAATACAAGACTTAATAAACGATATACAAATGCACAAGAAGGGAAGGGGGTTGAATTGTGTATTCTTTTTCGATGATCCCCTTGTTAACAATTTCGTTTAAAAGAAACTTGTTCTTTTCAGAAACTACTTAAAATTAATGTTGTAAAATATTTTCGAAATTCTCGTATGAAAACAGTAAGATCGAAAATTCAAAGTTAAGAGAGAGTTGAGAGTTGAGAGATGTTGGCACATCAGATTTATACTGGTTCACCCCAAACCGTAAGCTACATCCAGTCCTCAGAGATCTTTCTGAGATTTCACTATCTCACAAAACGTTACAAGTATTCTTTGATTCCGATCCTCTTCAGGTCTTACAACAAGTATTCCTCTTCAGGCTATTTGCTCTTCTTTCAACTGAAAGGTATTTTGAGCTTTGTTACAGAACAAGATAGCTCTAAGTTTTTCGCACAATAATATTTCTCAGATCACTAAGCTTTTTCAAAAATGTTAATCTTCTGCAGTTTTCGACTTCAACTCGTATTTATAGCCTTTATCTTCAACTGCTTCTTGATAACTCCTTCTTTCTTCTTGTTTCTTGATCTTTCAAGAATCAGTTAATTAGTTGAGTTCTGTAACTAACTCAAGCTGATTAGTAATCCGACATGATATCGGATCTTCCATCTCACTTTCTTCCGTCTGATGTTTTTCTTTCGCTTCCGTCTTATTTTCTTCCGTCTGATTTTTTAGTTTGTGCTTCCGTCTCATTTTCACTATGCGCCTTGCGTCTCATTTTCACTTTTTCACCTTACATCTCATTTTCCCTTTTGCGCCTTGTGTCTCATTATCTATCATCTCATTTTTGTTTTGTGCTTCCGTCTGTCTTTTGTCTCCGCGCTTCCGTCTTCTTTTCTATCGTCTGTCTTTCGTCTGATTTTTTATCGTCTGACTTTTACCTTCGCGCTTTTGTTTGATTATTGACTTCGCTCCTTCCGTCTTATTTTATTCTGCTTCCATCTTACTTGCTTCTTTCATTATTATTTGTTCTTCATCAAATACGTAAAGTCATTTTGACTTAACAAGCTCCCCCTTTTTGATGATAACAAATAATCATATTATTAAGAAAGAAAATCATGTACAGATTATATACTAAGAGAAACAGAACTAGGAACACATCTTCTTTTCTTCTCTTCACTCTTCTTGTTCTTCATTTTCTTTTCTCTTCAGTCTTCCTCCCCCTATCTTTTTCTTTTGAATTTCTAAATTTCTTCTTCTTTTCTCCTTTCTCCCCCTATTTGTTATTGATCAAAAATGGATTACAATCGTAGATACTTCAATATCTCTGACATCATTTCCTTCATTTCCTTTACTTTTTTGCCGAGTGACTTGAGGTCTTATCGTATTTGAACTATTTCCTCTTGTAAGTCACTTAATAAAGTAGGTCGATCCTCATCCTTCTGTTGTTCTTCTTCAAGGGAAATTGTGGTGCTATGCGCATATGAAGACAGAACAAGTGCTTCACTTATAATAAGGGCAGGAGGTTGAGCAGATAGGTTCAGCTCTGGGAGATTTAGATCATCAGGGATAGGTAGTCGCGGGACTTGTCTTCTAAGCAAGTGTAGAACTTCTCCAATTGAAGATATAGTACATAGTGGCCTAATGTGCATAATCAGTTGCACAAGGGTCTCTGTTGCGTAACTAATATCTCCAATCCTCACGGATCTGTACTTCCCTTTTGTAAGTTTTCCACCCATTAGACAAGGTTCATTAGTTGTAGGTCGACTACAACTACTTCCTGATTCTTGTGAATTGTGATGGGAAATGTAAGTTCGCTTTTTCTGTGCTGCATAGCATGCTTCATCTATGTTTCACACTTCAGCTTCAATCTGTTCTTCTGAAAGATTATTTGTTACCCCCTCTTGGTACAGTTTCTTCTTCCCCTTATCATCATTATGAACAATGTAAGGCTTCGGTTGAAAGTTAGGCACAACCTTTATCACAGAGTGATTGGAAAAATAGTGTACCTTTGTCTTGTCATCTGTGTTGGGTATGGTTTGTTTCCTTCATCTCTTAGAAACCCATACATACTCTTCTCATTGTCATTCAACAGATGCATTGTACTACTATTCACCAAAATTGGTTGTAATTGTACCTTCACTAACCTTTTTGGGGATTATTTGATGATTATTGAGATGCTACTCCTTACAGGTTTAACTTCTTCAATAACGTTGATTCTCAAATCCTCTTTTCTCAAAATTTGAGAGGTATTGACCTGTACTGGACTACGTTCTACTATTTTCTTCTTCTGAACAGCAATAGGAGTGCCCTTCCTCTGACTGATTTTCTACTTTTTCCCTTCTTCAATCAGTCTCGGAGTCTGTTGAGGTTGCGGTTGCTTCTTCTCAAACTCCAATTTTCTTTTGATCTCAGTCTCTCTAGCTGGTTTGGCTGTATCCTCCCTTAAAATTGAGACTAAAGACCTTGTAGCCTGAGGTGCTCTTATCTCAGAGTCTTCTCCACGGTTCAGCTCTTTGGATTTCTTCTCCTCTTGCTGACGTAAGGTTCGAACTCTGAGTGAACTTTTTGCTTGTTTTGGTATTTCGGTCAAAAGTGTCTCCCCTTGCTCTTCAAGGAACCTTTCTCTATATACCGTACCAGGCTACCTTCTCTTCGAGAAATCATCTTATCTTTCATTGCTTCATCTGATGATTTCTTTTCTCCAGTCATGGGCATT
>JAOSBM010000002.1:23971132-23983867 GCA_027568955.1 Erythroxylum tenue | reverse complement strand
CTTAGATTAGATAAGATAAGAGATTAGATAAGATGTTGTTTTGTATTCAAACTTACTACTATACATGTATATAAACAAAAGTGGTACAGGAATAACATACCTTCAATTTCTCCAAATCATTCTATACTTTATATCAACAACTTCGCCAAAGTGTCATCTGTGTCCAATAGTTATTAACAACCTTGCCGAAATGCTACAGCTTCAGTAGCATTATGTGTAATAGTCTCCTTGAGGCTTCTTCTGAAAATTCATTCATACCTCAAGACATATAATCGAAGTCTTTTTTATATGCTAAAGGGACTATTATTCTTTATAACGACATGGCTTGCTTATTCTTGGGGTGGTGTATGAAAAGGAAAGAGACTCCATCTGGGTGTGATGATAGTGATACCAAAAGTTAAAGAGCTTGCACTAATTTTTTTTTTTTTTAATTCTTTCGGTTTTCGTTTACATCTTTTATCCTGAATAGAACAGAAATGCATTAACATCTCTGTATGCCAAATACCGAACAATGGTAAAATACATCATTGAACTGAGTGCCACCAGCCATCTCCAAGTTGCTACCGCTGAATTTGGCTAAGATCCTGTTTTATTTGTAAATATCTTCAAACCTGACAGGCCAACTCTTAGCTTTCTATCAGAACTGCTAAACCAGACTCAAGAATATCTGGAACCAGGTCACTGATGATGAGGTTAAGGCAAACTTTGAAACCCATCCTGCCAAAAAAAGAACACAAGAAAAACTCCAAATCTGGATTGAACCATGATACTCAGCCCGTTGAATAGTTTATTATATAAAAATTTGGTTGGAACCTCCTAGCCTATGCAGGGCCAGTAAATTCTCCAGGTACGAAGTTCAGCACTACCTGTATAACGTAATCGATTTATTCAAATGGTTTTGAATATGTTGAATACCCGATTTGGTACAATATGCATTTACAACTGGATTAAGATGTAAGTTCTTGAAATTTTCAGAGAGACAGTTAAATTCAAACATAAAAGGCCCCTTAACAAATTCCGTTGTTGCCTTATCTGCTGGCTGCTTACTAGAATTACTGTACCTCGACCACATTCTAACTGCCTCAGTACCTCACTATAATGATAGCATAGGCATTATCATCCGTAAGTCAACTTCCCTGTCTTTATCCATAGAAATCAACATGCCTGAGATTGCTACAAGAAACTGACGAGTAAATTTCAATCAACTTTTCGTCAGCATTTCATGCTTTACATCTTGGTTTTCGACACCATTCGGTTCATCTTCTTTTGACAAACAGAAACTTTAACGAGCAAGAAACACGACAGAATGTCTAGAGAAGAAAATGCTTTAGGCACACTTCTCACTGGGAAATGAAACATCAATGTTATTCCCTTTATAAATGATGCTAGTTCCAAGCACATAAAATCTCCTCCGTCACCCGTCCAGTAACTTGATTCAGCAAAACTTCCCCACACTACCAACTTAACAATCCACATTTCTACATTTTTATCATTCCTCATTGTAAAAAATAAAATTAAAATTTTGCATTTTCCTACACAAGCGCCTCAGTGCTTTAGTAGTTTCCCATTCAGATCGTCTCCCTCTTAGAAGTTCTCTTTTCCTCTATTTATGAATACCTACTAAGAATTTACAGGACTTTGAGTTCCCACACAATTCAGTTCTTTCTTGCCCTTGTTAATGTTTCTTGGGCAGAGAGACACTTTTGTTACTTTGCGAATGCACATGAGCACATCACATCCTCTTCTGTCATTTGCACCATCATCGTCATTTTTATATTTTCATCCCACCTAGACTTGTAGGTTTGCCACTGATTGTAGATCATGGTAACTAGCTTTCATCTTGGATGCTCTTGAAGATCTTGTTGAGGAAGATGACTTTGGTGAGGATGCTGCTATCTTCTTCTTTCTTTTTGTCTTTTTGGGAACATTTGGACGACCTGAAGGTGGAACGTCAACTAACACATCTGATGCAGGTACTCGGCGTTCAGATATATGATCATAATCTGTTCCTGCTCATCAAAACAAAAGGGAATCTGCCATATCAATCTCGATTCATTTACACACCAACATATTGTAAAACAAGTAGGTCCTAAGGTCAAACAAAAGGAAAATGCAAATCTAATTAATTTGATTCATATAGTTAAACAATAAGTCAATAACGTAAGAGGCAAAAGATGCACACAAGAAATTTAGTGATGATTATTATCTTCCCCCATACATATGGAGAACTCAAAGAGCTGACTGCCAGAACACAAAAAGAAAGGTCATGCACAACATCGTTCTATGAAAGACCTCTTTCACTGGATGTAGACATTCTTGATAGAACATACCCATGTAATGCGTACCAGCAAGTAATGCTTATTGATTTCATTTAAAGACCTTATCTGTACGAAGAACAGTTTTGTGCGTCTTAATAAGAGGAAGTGACAAATCAAATTGGTAGGATATAAACGCCAACTACTATACGTGATAGAATGGAAGAAAACGCAAGTAATTGAATTTATTCTATATATGTTCCACCAGAAACTGTTGTTTAGTTCCGGTATACCTTCATAGATTCCCCTTGTTATAGAAGTATTGTCACGTGACACAAGAGCCAAACTTTTCTTGTTGGAGGGAAAGAATCTAATAAAGGAACTTCCATCACTCCGTACAGAACTAGTTTGATCAATTTACTATATACAACAATCTCACATGTGAAAGACCCTATTTGCATTTGTCTGATTACCCGATCGTCCTCAGGGAACATGACAATGCAACCCCTATACATTGCTGAATTATTATCAAGTTGGAGCATATCTCACCCACATATATTTCATATGGTTACTAACACTTTGATGACCAAATGATCAAGACTATGTGCAGCAGAAATCGATGAGAAACAAACAATGAAGGCGGGGATGATACAAACACCAAACCTTCGGAGGACCATGAGGAGAAGGCTACAGAATTCATATCTCCTGTATTACCAAGTGCAGCAGTTGTTGAGAAATCAGGAGGTGACTTAAATTCACCCATCTGCAATATGCCAACCGATGAAGCTATTCACTAAACATAACACAACATTGACAAAGAACTAAATTTTCATTTAGGGACATGAACTACGTACCCAACTGGGTTGACTACCAGAAGCACCATCCCAGCCTATGTGTGCGACATGCTTAACATCTGTCGGATACCCAATTTCCATCTCCCTCTCCTTCACCACTGCATACCAAAAGAGAAAAAAAATATTAAAAAAACAACAAAAATATCAAAATAAACAGCCATCCAACACATAATGGTTGGATATATGTTAGTAAATAAAGGAAGAAGCTTTACCGAAGATTTGGGAGATGTACTTGAACCCTTTATAGATGCCTTTGATCTTAGTACCCATGAATGGAACTAGAACCGAGTGGTGTATGTCCTTGAATGAATGCTGCAAAGTGTGAAGGAAATACCATACAATTCTTGATATATGGTTCTTTAACCTGCAAGACAGCAAGGTGAAATTTAAATAATTGATTATGCAATCAACAACTAAGAATTCGAGTTAAAGATACAAAAGGAGGCAAAAAAACATTCAGCAGCTTACAGAGAAGATCACAAATGCATGTGATTCAGAGATTTTTTTCCCGTGAAAGAAGGCAGGTATCTGTCCTTGAATTACAAGGAAACAGAATAGAAGAAATATAAAAAGACAAATGGAAACCTAGTGACAGGAATGGTTAGCATGGTAGAGAGATGAGAGATTCATCAGAGACATCTCTTCTCTTCATTCAAGCAAAGCAGCAACGCATTATCCACCATTAATCTACAACTGTTTCGGAGAAGCCAAGAAGCCTGTCTGGCAATAACAGTTGGTTGGTTCGACTAACAAACTTGGTGAGAACCCATTAAACAGAGTAACAATAAAAAGGAATTAAAGACAAAGGGAAAGCTTGTTAAGGGTTTAGAATGACAACAGGAGGGTTCTAAAGAAAAGAGAAGAAATGGACAACCATGACAATGAGACAAAAAACAGAAGAGAGAGAAGAGAAGTAGAACACAGACACAGGAACAAGAATACAGAGTCGACTGAAAGGGACGCTAAAATTGGATGGTGCCATTACTGGTTTGGTTAAGTAGAAGCTGCAAATCAAACCGTGAGCGGTTTGTTGTTGTGACACGAGTATAGCCCGGACATTTTAACTCCCCTAATGTCTTATTAAATTAAAGGCACGATTTTCCCTATATAAGGTGCTCTCTCTCAAAATCCGGACAAATAGATTCATAACATAGAGAGAGATAGAGAGAAGAAAGAAAGAGACGACAGTTGTGTTGGACTTTGACTTCTGCAAGTGCAAGACTTAACTCTGCCTCGAAAAGTTTGAAGCTTTGGACTGACTTGTGTTTGGCTGTCCAAAAGCTAAGCGGCCATTAATAAAAGCTTTTACTCGTTTCTTATTAATGCACTTCCCTACTGAAACGTAAATTACTTTTTTCAAAGAAAAGACTCTGTCTCGACGATAAACATCTGAATAAGATTGTTCTTTGGAGCTGTGATTCTTCATTCTCTGCTGAAGAAAGCCATCAAAACGAGTAAATGACTAGCAACCTATTAAGTCTGGAGACACTAGGACAACTCGATATCAACAATATTAGCAATCAAAAAGTTCTCTTTATGCGAGAACTTGATTTCCAGTCAAATTGGTAGCAAAGTTCATTCAACTCCTACTTTTTAACTAAAATTATTAAGAGAAGATTTATCAAAGACAATTTGAGATTAAGAATAAAATATGGACCACAATCATCCTTCATTCCAGCACTCGACATTACAATGCCATGTTTGTCAAGTAATGTCAATTTAATTTGGTGCAAGCCAGCGGTATGAAATCGATAGGGAAGATCATTTCTTGGAATTCTGGACTATAACCAAACATCGAATACAACTGCCTGCACCTGTCTGCAACTTTTAATGTGCAATCAATATCTAATAATCCCAATACCAGCTGGTCAAGAAATTGCCGTTCAACCATAAAGCTGAACTTCTTTAACAACAGCCTCAATTTCTCAGCCGATACTGAAACATTGGAAAGGGTAAAATTGATCAGAATATTTAGAGTAGTTTTTTTTAAAGTCAGATTTTGAATCATTATTTTATTAAGTAATTTATTTAAAATATGTGATTTGTATATAAATTAGTTTTTGAGGATTGTCAGCAATTACTATTTGATCTTTTCGTGCCAACCACATGGGTTATCAGATCTACAAATAAATCCCACTTGTATGCAACTGTCTATTTTTCTAATGGATGAATCTGATATGATACTGTGTCTGTTTAAGCAACAACTTGTGTGCTTGTCAACATGCAATCTACTACTACTCGGTGACAGGCTTTGATGGTTTCGATAACATGTAGAGAATTGTAAGATTGTTGGAGCCACGTTTTCTTGCAGGTGTTTTGAGGAAGGAAATATCAAGCTAAGCTAAAGTACAAGGAACCCAGACATTTTTCTCAATTCTCAATTCTCGATTCCTTTTTCATTTGATTTTTTTCTTCTCACAATAACATCCGGAAGGCGAGTCTTAATTGTTAGACAATTTTGTCCTTTCTCTTTATATTAAACAACTATTAATTATATTTTTCGATTTTTTAATAACTTATCGGTTAAGTTATGTAATTTAATCTAGACAAGGGTAATAAAGTGGCCAATAAATAATCTAAATCAATGGGTCAAAGTTCAGAAAAAAAAATAAATCCTGATTAATGTGGACTGAACCCATATCGAGCTTGTGATGAGAAACCTCGATATAAAAGCTATATATAAAGGTTAAGGTCTCTCACAGTTGCTCATATTATTCATAGGCATACGAATCCTCTAACCAGTTAAGAGCACTTACGTATTGAGAAAACTGTAGAAAGGAGTTAACCACGTGTCGGTGAACGTTTTCATAAAGCTCTCGGGAGATTGGAGCTCATTTGGCCAACGAAAACTACTTCGGAAGTCAAGATGGAACCGAAATCAAGTATTACGCATTTCCTTCATTTTTAACCCTTCATGAACGATCCAGGACAAGTAATAAGGTTTATGTTACATGTTACATATGGTATCAGTCCAGTTATGTGATCGGGTTGCCTTAAACGAAAGTTTTTCAGTTTTCATCTATTATGGTTTTCATCAATTTTTGATCCGTTTTTCCATTTTTGCGTATATGATTACGTGAAAGTGATATACATAAGGCTAGCTATAAAAAAAGGGTCAAAAACGAGCCAAAAAATGTGAAAACTGATCCCGGGATCACCAGCACTGTTAGGCGCGTGCACCACATGCACCCGACAGTGCTACAGTAATCGCCACAAGGCGGTTAACGCACTCACCAATCACGTCCTCCCATGGGGTGATGGACGCATGTGACGAGTGCAACGAACGCACCTCAAGCGGCCCATTCTCCCATAGGCGCAGGACTGCTAGAGCGTGTGTCGTACGCGCCTGCCATCTATCCCGACACACTGACGATTGTGATTCGGACACATGATAGTGCATACAACACACACGCCGTACAGTGAAAGCGCATATGCGCGTGGGGGCGCGTGCGAAGCAAGTGCCAAAATGCGCCCCCACGCGCCAAATGCATTTGGCACTTGTTGTTACTCGCAAATGCACGCCCTTGTCACGTGCAGGCGTGACGCCTACTGATGTCAACACACAGTGTTGTGCTAACATCAGCGCATAGTCGTCAGCACAGCATTATGCACTAACATCATGCTAACGTCAGCACCAGAAATTAAATTTTAAAAAGGAAAATTTTCATAATTTCCATAAAGTTGCATCAGGTCCTTTTGGGTTAGTTTCTAGATCGGGGGAATTTTTAAAGTGATTTGTCAATTTTTCTGGATATATTACGTTAGTAATTTGATTCCAGAAAAAAAGGTTTTAAAGCTTTTTTAAGCTAATTTTGAGTGCATCGTGCTCCGAATTATACATAAGGAAGATACTTAATGTTTCATGTCTCGTGTGGTAGGTTTGGAATTCGGAAAAGTACGATAGTCATTCTCATTAAGAATTTTCTAAAATAAAAGTCTCAAATAAAGTTTAAAGACAATGTTTTCAGTACCAGTATATGATTATTTGATTGTGCATTTGGTTTTTGCATTTATAGCTGATTTTCACATACATTATGACCATATAGAATGTGAAGATGACATAAAGATGTATCCTTTATGTTTGTGGACTTTCTAGGGTATTGATGAGGATGTAGTCACCAAAGTGGCCTTTCAAGTCAGTATTTTAGATTGTTCTGTTCACATGTTGGGGGATGTCTCTGGTTTTATGTTTGGTTATTATGCCCAAAGGTGTTGGCCTTACATAAGATTTTGAGATGTACATAAAGGCAGTAGATGGAAGAAAGTAGTTGCTTAAATGATCTATTCACCCAAAGGTGGTAGTGTCATGAGAGTTGATGGTTTGTACTCTGATCGCTTCTTATGTGAAGGTTTAATTGCATATATTATGTACTCAGCCCAAAGGTATTTCATAATTTGTGTGATCAGATTCTCGATATAGATACTGCTTTAATGCTCTAAGTATCATTGTTATCCTGCATTTATACTGATCTTTACATTGTCTTTTCTATCTTGCAGTCACCTTTTCTGTAAACAACAATGCTGTCACGATTGAGACCTTAAATGATTTCAATTTCAAGAAGTGGAAGAAGGAAGTTGAGTTTGCCCTAGAGATGGTTGACGTCAATATACGATGTATAGCGAGAGACCTTCTCCACTTATTGATATCAGCTCAAACGCTAATAAAGTAGCTACGGCAATCTAGGAGCGGTCAAATAGGATGTGCTATTTGACCATCAAGAGGTCGATCCCAGATCATCTGCTAAGTAGATTACCGAATACGATCATAGTAAGGGAGTTTATGGATAGCATTTTCCAAAGGTATAAAGTGTCTTCTCATGCAGAGCAGAGCACCTTGATTAAAGAGCTATTCTTCATGTGGTATACAGGAGAAGGAGTGTTAAAGAGTACATAATTAGGATGGTTCACCTTCAGAGTAAGCTGAAGGCACTTGATGTACCTATTCCTAACACGCTTATAGTGCATCAGGCACTTAATACTCTCCCACGAGAGTTTGAGATGTTGGCAACATCCTACATCTCTCAAGATGAGGCCTAGGATATCAATGCCCTAATTTCCCAGTGTGTTGTAGCTAAGGAGAAGATTAAGAGCTCCACTCATACAGTCCTGTATGCAGGTGTCAAAGGTAAGGGGAAGGCTAAGCCCCAACAGCCTAAGGGTAAGGGTAAGAAACCTAAACCCTCTCTACAGATTCAGACTGGACAGTCTAGCATTGCTAAGGGCCCACATGACATAAAGAGTATGAAGTGCTTGTTTTGTAAAAAGAAGGGGCATAGGAAGGTCGATTGTCCAAAGTACAAGCTATGGAAGGTTAAGCAGGAACTATCAGGCAACTCCTTGGCCTATATAATTCATGAATCCAATGTAGCTATAACCACATCAAGTTCTTGGTAGTTAGATAGTGGAGCTTCTAATCATATTGTTTCCACAATGCAAGGGTTCAGATCTAGGAGAAGGCCCACTAAAGGAGAGGAGACACTGATGATCGGCAACAATAAAGAGGTGGATGTTTTGTTTGTAAGAGACGTAGGCTTGAACTCGATACGGGGTTTGTATTGGTTTTACAAGACACTTTTTATATATCGTCTTTTCCACAGAACTTGATCTCTATATTAGTTTTGGATAAAGAAGGCTATCGTTTTGTATTTGATACTTTGGTTGTAAATATTTCTATCAATGCAGGACATATCAAAACTGCCTTCTTATCCTACGGATTATATAGAATGTGTCTTATTCCTAACAAAATATATGCCTCTTCTTATGTTGTCGAACCTATTACCCGAAAGAGAGCCTTCATAAAGGAAACACCATATATGTTGTGGCATAAACGTCTTGGTCATATTTCCAAGGAGAGGATTGAGAGATTGATAAAGGATAACATTCTCCCAACTCTGGACTTCAGTGATCTGGAAACATATATCAATTTTTGTAGGGATAAGTTGACCAAGATAAAGAAGAAGGGGTTAACTTGTGCTTCTGGTTTATTGGACCTCATACATACAGACATTAGTGGTCCCTATACAGTCACGTTATGCAATGCTAGATATTTTCTGAAGTTTATAGACGATTATTCCTGTTATGGTTATGTTTTCTTACTTAAGGAAAAGTCTGAAGTTCTTGATAAGTACAAGATCTTTAAGACTGAGGTTGAGAACCAGTTGGAAAAATTAATAAAGATAGTCAGGTCTGATAGGGGAGGGGAATATTATTGCAGACATGGGATTGTAGGACAAGAAAATGGTCCGTTTGCTAGGTATTTGGAATTAGTTGGAACAATGACTCAGTTCACCATGCCAGGTAGTCCTGAGCAAAATGGCGTGACCGAAAGGCAAAATCTCACCTTAAAGGACATGATGAGGTCAATACAAAGCATGACTAACCTACTCGAATACCTTTGGGGCGAAGCCATTAAGACAACATTGTATATCTTGAATAGAGTCCCAAGTAAGTCAGTACCAAAGACACCTTTTGAACTCTGGGTTGATAGGAAACCAAGCCTTGCACACATTCGAGTATGGGGCTGCCTTGCTGAGGTAAGCTCATATAATCCTTATGAGAGTAAATTGCAACCTCATTCCACTCGTTATTATTTAGTAGGTTATCCCGACTACTCTAAGGGCTACATATTTTACTGTAGAGAAGCAGGGGCTAGAATAGTAAAATCACAGACGGCTAAGTTTTTGGAATATGATGTCCATAATGAGGGAGGATCTCCAAAAGATAACAAGACGAATATTACGATTATTTTGTATCCGCCTCCTCATACAGTCAAGTCTAGTGGATGAAGATCTGAGTACCATGCCTATGCAAGCACAGAGACTTATACCTATTCAGGAAGAGGTTTCTGAGGTACAAGAACTTATGCAGTTGCGCAGATCGACCAGAGAGAGGCGACCTGCTATCTCATCATATTACATAGTCTATTTAGGTGAACAAGATTATGACATAGGACATGTTTTGGATCCAGTTACTTTTACAGAAGCCGATTCTAGACACCATGTAGACTTGTGGTGGGATGCAATTTATGAGGCATAATAAGGTATGAGTGCTTGTTGATTTACCTCAACATTGTAGGCTTGTCAGTTGCAAATGGCTATTTAAGACCAAGGACACAAAGGGTTAAGTTGAGTGATTTAAGGCGCGTTCGATTTTCGATGGATTCACTCAAAGAGAAGGAGTTGACTTGAATGTTATCTTCTCTCTTGTATCCTCAAAGGATGCATTTAGAGTGATTATGACAATAGTAGCTCATTATGACATAAAGCTACATCATATGGACGTTAAAAATGCTTTCCTGAATGGTGGCCTTTATGAGGAGATCTGTATGAAGTAACCTGAAGGATTTCAAGATTAAGATGTAATTGAAAAAGTTTGTACGTTGACTAAATCAATATACGATCTGAAACAAGCTTCCAGACAATGGTACCTAGAGTTTGATGAGGTTTTGACCTCATTCGGATTTATGGAAAACAAAGTTGAAAGATGCTTATACTATAAGGTCAGGGGGAGCAAAGTTATCTTCCTATTATTGTACATAGATGATATCTTGCTCGCGTCAAATGATTTGACCATATTGCATGAGGTAAAGCAACTTTTGGCCAAACACTTTGACATGAAGGATTTAGTTGAAGCATCTTTTGTCTTTGGTATACAAATTCACAGGGACAGATCTCAACACTCATTGAGCCTCTCACAAAGAGCATACATTGAGTGAGTGCTACAAAGGTTTAATATGGCTGATTGTAAACCTGTTGTAGCACCTATCTCTCATGGTAAGAGATTATCTTTAGCACAATGTCCAAAGAATGAAGTTGAGAGAGAGGCTATGAGGAATGTCTCGTACTCTAGTGCAGTTGGTAGCCTAATGTATACCTAGGTGTGCACTAGACTAGACATTGCATTTGTTGTTAGGCTACTAGGTCAATATCTAGCTAACCCAGGTATAGACCATTGAATGCAGTTAAACGAAAGGGTACCAAGGATTATACATTGACATACAGAAAAGTCAATTATTTAAACCTCACAGGATATACAAACTCCTATTTTGTTACGTGTCCGGATGATTGCAAATTCACTTCAGGTTACATTTTTATATTGGCAGATGCTGTAATATCGTGGAAGAGTGTCAAGCAAACACTGGTAACTTCCTCGACCATGCATGCAGAGTTTGTTGCATGTTATGGAGCTACTACACGGGTAGTTTGGCTCAGAAACTTGATTTATGAGTTGTCTGTGGTAGATTTGATAGCTAGACCTATTCGGTTATATTGTGATAATCTTGTTGCAATGTTGTTCAGTAACAACAACAAGAATATCACAGGATCTAAGCATTTAGAGGTCAAATACTTGACCACAAAGGAGTTGATTCAAAAAGGTGACGTCGAAGTGGAGCATATTAGAACTGAGGAGATGTTAGTTGATCCATTGACTAAAGGACTTTGTCCATGAGAAAAATAGATCCCGATTAGTATAGAATAGACTCATATCGAGCTTGTGATGAGAAAGCCTTATATGGAAGATATATATAAAGGTTAAGGTCTCCTGCAGTTGCTCATATCATTTATAAGCATACGGATCATCTGAACCGTTAAGAGCACTTACGTATTGAGAAAATTATAGAAAGGCATTAACCACGTGTTGGTGAATGTTTTCTGTGAAGATCCCGAGAGATTGGAGCTCGTTTTGGCCACAAAAACAACTTAGGAAGTCAAGATGGAACCGAAATCAGGTATTCCACATTTCCTTCGTTTTTAACTCTTTTATAAACGATCCGGAACACGTAATAAGGTCTATGTTATGTGTTATATTAACATTGCATCCTATACGTCTCTGGATAGTATATAAAATAATAATTGAACTTTTTAAGAATGGTTATATTGAGAATACTAGATCTATTTCATAGTACATTATAAATCATATTTGGAAATACTATTATTGTTATGGTTGAAATCAAAGTGTTTGCATTTGTTTAGAAGCTAAACGATTTGCCAAAATCACAAAAATCATAAAGGCTGATTATAATTATGATCACATTTCTGCATCTAAAATTATGACTGAAACATGTAATACATTGTTGTGTTGATAGTAGATAATTGATGGCATCTCCATCAGTATAGTAGATTTTGAAGCGAAAGCTCAATTTAGGGTTGAAACACAAAACAGTATGATTGATATGAAGCACCTTGTTTTGCATATCTAGACAAATCAATTGACATTGTTTTAACCCCAAGGCGCAGGTGAGCTGGTAAGGGACTCTTCTGTCTTAAGTGAGGTCGCATGTTCAAACCGCCCTCATATATGCAGCTGTTTAAAACTTTGGGCCAAAGCTTTGCCTCCTGTAAGACACCTACCCGGCTCGAGCGGGAATTAATCTGGATGTGGATGGCTTAAAGGTGCATTCCTATAGTTGGGATCCGCCTAGGACACCTCGTAGGCAACAAAAAAAAAAGACATTGTTTTAACAGTAACTGAAATCCATTATTTTTAATTTCCATAATAGCTAACAAGCATTAGAAATATCAACTTAAAAGTAGGAGAAACTTATTGATGACTCTAAAATCCAGCTTCACAGTCCTTCAAAATAAGCAACACCAGAAGATTGCAACCATGAGCCTCCCTGTATCAAC
>JAOSBM010000002.1:23937245-23949065 GCA_027568955.1 Erythroxylum tenue | reverse complement strand
TTCTAATATATCACATAAAACCCATCTTGCATCTAAATCATCTTTTCTGTTTCTTTTCAATTCATAAATTCTTATTCCTTTATGCATGCATAATCATAAACAGTTCCTCACTTAGTCAAAAAGATTCGGGGCCCAACAGTTTGCCACGAGCTTTCAAGGTCACCCGCTTCCTGTCCCCACCTTCAAGTTTTGGGCAAGAGATGGAGTAAAAGAGAGTCAAGGCAGGCTTTAGCCATATTTTAGGAATTTTGTAGTTCTTGTAACTTTTGAAATTTGAGATTTCGGATTATGTTGTATTTAAAGTTTTCAAACTCTGTAGCTTGAGTAATGAAATGATAGATTGAAGTTTCGATTGTATGTTTATTTTTGACTCCTGTGTTTCAATGGATGAGTTGGTTTTTGATATTGAATTTTTATGGGTACGCCACCTTTGTGAAATGATGTCTATTAAGGGTTCATGAAAATAACCCTATACAGAGTATGCACGTTCGAGTTAAGTTTGATGATATTCGCAAGCGTTGGGCTCCGGATTCAAGTTCAGGAGTCCAACATGAGAGTATTGTGGTTTTCTGAAGAGTTGGATTTCAGAAACGGGACCCAACATGAGTGGTATCAGAGTAAGAAGAGATTACAAGGAACCACGCTCAAGTATGATGGTAGTTTGTTAAGGGTTGGGTTCTGAACCATTCGGGATCCAACATCTGAGGAAAGTAGTCAGTTGAAACAAAGGATTAATACTCTTTCAGCAGATTTATGAACATTTATTGAAAGTACGAAAAAGATGAACGACATGATTAGAAGATATAGCCACCCTAATGATATGAGTGGTTTAGGGTTTACTAATAGCAATGTTCGTCATAATAAGAGTTTTGTTCCTTACAGGAAACAAAAAGAAACATTCTTCTTATTATTATTCGATGAATAATTGTAAGACTAACCCCAAAGGACCCAAGAAAATTTGGATACCTAAAAAGGACATAATATCTATTGTAGATCTCCTTCCTTGGAAAAAGCAACCAACACTAATGGTACTTGGATAATGGATGCTCGCGACATATGACGGGAAGAAGGTCTATATTCCTAGACCTCTGAAATAAACATGGAGGATCAGTAACTTTTGGAGATAACCAGTAGGGCAAAATAGTTGGAATCAGTAAAGTTGGTAAATATTCTTTTGCATCTATTGATAATGTTCTGATAGTTGAAGGTTTAAAGCATAATTTGAATAGTGTAAATCAATTATGTGATTCTGGCTTTGAAGTATCATTTAATCAAAATTCTTGTGTAGTCAAAAGTAAGGACGGTTCCGTATTTTTTTCTGCCAAAAGACGAAACAATATCTATAAGATTAATTTAGAAGATTTGCAAAGTTAAAATATTTCATGTTTTATATCATCAGATGAGGAAAAATTGATTTGGCATAAAAAGATAGGTCATGTTAGTTTTAAACATATTTCCAAGTTGGTTAAACATGATTTGGTAAGAGGTTTACCAAAAATAAGTTTTAACAAAGATTTCTTTTGTGAAAGTTGTCAAAAAGGAAAACAAGTTAAAATATCTTTTTCTTCTAAAAATGTTATAACTTCGTCTAGACCTCTAGAGTTGTTACATATAGATTTGTTTGGTCCAATTAAAACATTAAGTCTTGGCGGAAAGAAGTATGGTCTCGTAATTGTTGATGACTTCAGTAGATTTTGTTGGATATTATTCTTATCACATAAAGATGAATCTTTTAAGTGCTTTACAGCTCTTTCCAAAACGTTACAAAATAAAAAAGGAATATCTATTGCTGGAATTAGAAGTGATCATGGTGGTGAATTTGAAAATGAAAAATTCAGAATGTTTTGTGAAGATAATGGAATTTTCCATAATTTCTCTGCTCCTAGAACTCCACAACATAATGGAGTTGTAGAAAGAAAGAACACGACGATTCAGGAAATGGAAAGAACCATGCCATGTGAAATTAATCTTCCTAAGTATTTCTGGGCAGAAGCTGTAAATACAACGTGCTATATTCAAAATAGAATAATTTTGTGACCTCTGTTAAATAAAACTCTATATGAGTTATGGAAAGGAAGGAATCCAAATATCTCTTACTTCCATCCGTTTGGTTGAAAATGTACTATATTGAATACAGAAGAAATATTGGATAAATTTGATTCTAAGATTAATTCAGAATTTTTCTAGGATACTCATTGTCTTCTAAAGCTTATAGGGTTTATAATCTTGCTTCTAAATCTGTTGAAGAATCTATGCTTGTCAAGTTTGATGATGATTCACAACCAGATAGAAGACATGATTCTGATGATGAAACTCTATCTGCTCCTTTAGTTGATAATGTAGACTTGTCACCATCAGATGCTCCACTAGATAAAGTAGAAGATATTCCTGAAAACCTTAGTCTTAGGAAAGACTGGAAGTATAAATCCTCTCACCCAGAAATCCTGATTACAGATGAAACTTCAGAAAGTGTGAGAACTAGGTCTAAATTTAGAAGAGAGGCAAATGTAGCTTTTATTTCTGAATTAGAGCCTAAGAAAATTGATGAAGCTCTTCAGGATGAAGCTTGGATTCTAGCCATGCAAGAGGAGCTGAATCAATTTATAAGAAACAAAGTTTGGTCTTTAGTTCCTAGACCCTCCAATAAGACAATCATAGGAACCAGAGGGGTTTTTAAAAATAAACTAGATGAATCAGGTAGAGTAAGTCGTAACAAAGCTAGATTAGTAGCTCAAGGCTATTATCAACAAGAAGGAATAGACTATAATGGAACCTAGGCTCCTGTAGCTAGATTAAAAGTTATTAGGATTTTGCTTGCATATGTTGTTTGTCATGATATAAAATTGTTTCAAATGGATGTAAAAATTGCTTTTTTGAATGGTTTTATAGATGAAGAGGTTTATGTAAAGTAACTTTCTGGTTTTGAAGATTCTGATAAACCAGATTATGTCTATAGACTTCATAAAGCTTTGTATGGATTGAAACAAGCACCTCGTGCTTGGTATGATTGTCTAAGTTCATTTCAAATTGAAAATGGGTTTAGTTGAGATCAGGTAGATAAGATTCTGTTTAGAAAATGTATTAAGAATGATTTCATCATGGTACAGATATATGTAGATGATATTATTTTTGGTGTAACTTCTAAGAAACTATGTTCCAATTTTGAGAATCTGACGAAAAGTGAATTTGAAATGAGTATGATGGGTGAATTAAAATTCTTTCTTGGTTTACAAATTAAACAAACCGAATAAAATATTTTTATTCATCAACAAAAATATATTAAAGAACTATTGGTCAAATATAAAATGAAAAAAGTGAAACCAATGTCAACTCCTATGCATCCTTCAAATCTTTTATCTAAGGATGAAGCAGGTAAGAAGTTTGATCAAACTCTTTTCAGAGGAATTATTGGTTCTGTACTTTACCTTACAGCAAGCAGACCTGATATATTGTTTAATGTCTGTTTGTGTGAAGATTTCAAGCAGATCCTAGAGAATCTCATTATATTGCTGTTAAAAGAATTTCGAGATACTTGTCAGGTTTTACTAATCTTTGCTTAATGTATGAGAAAGGTAAAGATTTCAGGTTAATTAGCTACTGTGATGCTGATTACGCTAGAGATGGGATTGATAAGAAGAGTATAAGTGGAGGTTGTCACTTCCTTAGTCATAATCTAGTTTCTTGGTCAAGCAAGAGGTAAAGTTCAATTGCTCTATCTACTGCAGAAGCTTAATATATGTCAACTACAAGCTGTTGTTCACAGACGTTATAGATTAAGTATCAGTTAGAAGATTACTCCATACAAGAAGAACAAATTCCAATCTTCTGTGACAACACAAGTGCTATCAATCTATCAAAGAATCCAATACAACACTCGAGGGCAAAGCATATTGAAGTTAGACATCATTTTCTACGAGACTATATACAGAGGAGAATCATCAGTCTACAATTTGTTGAGACAAATCATCAATGGGCGGATATCTTCACTAAACCATTGAGTGAAGATAGATTCAAAGAAATCAGACGGAACTTGAATATGGTAATGTTGAAAGACCAATCGTCTGACACGTCATGACCCAGATGATTCACAAGAGAAGAAGATAAAAGTCGTAAGTTTTTAAGTAAATAGTAATATTAAGTCATTAACGGTAACTTTTCAAGAGTAGGTATAAGAGGGAAACCTTCTCAAGATTATAGAATACCTCTTACTCTAGAATATTCTTGAAATACTCTGAAATCGACTTTTGTAGTGCTCTCAACCAAGACATTTCATTACTTTATTCTTAGCTTCAAGTTCTTTCGTCTCATATTCTCATCTTCAGATACTAACATCGTTACTTTGAGCAAAATACATTTGTGTGTTTAGTTTTTATCGATTACAGATCACAAATGGAGCAATCTATTATCTATAAAAGACATGTTGATTTCGTCTCCTTGAAGCAAAATCAGATGGACATTGAACCAGAAATTGAAGCAGTTGGATAGAAAAATTTCTTTCAGGTTCGTGAAACAGTTTATCTGAATGAGTTATATGATTTTTGGAAGAATGTAAAGGTGGAAGACAACACCTTGGTATCAATGGTAGATAGATTGTCGGTTATCGTGACACTGGATTTAATCAAGTCAGTGAGTGTCCATGTATTGGAGAAAAGTTGTCTCATAACACAAAATGGATGACTCAAGGCTATGTAGACAAGGCACACATCACTCGACAACTATATGGAAGTAGTGACCCTAAAGACAAGAAGGCGTCAACTCTTGTTCCGAAGGCTAGGGTTCTATATACTCTACTTTTTCATTGTGTTCTACCAAGATCAAGCTCGAAGAACGTTGTGACAACGATCGATGAATAATGTTTGTTTCATCTACTCAATCATCAACCTCTTAATCTTCCGAACTTAATTTTGAAGTACATGATGAAGTCAAAGAGAGATTCTAGCTCTTTACCGTATAGTATGTTGTTAATAAAGATTTTTAGAGATTCTGGAATCCTTCTCGACAGAGGGAACATGATGAAGATGGATGTGAAAAGCATCATTAATGCAACCACTATTAGCAGAATGGGATTAAAGATTAAAGACAAGGCGCATAAAGGCTCTACGCCGAAAGCAAGGTATGAGGGGGAGCATATAGTGAAATGCAACAGGATTGAACGTGTTACACCTGCAAGTAAGACAAAACCTCAACCTATAGGGAGAACATCTATAGAAGAAAAGACAAAGAAATCGGCAGATGAATCAATAAAAGCTAAGACTATTTCGCAGAGAAAAGAAAGCCAAGTTATACAATCAGCACAACAAGTGTCATTAAAGAGAACGGGGGAGATACTTCATTCAGAAAAATCTAAACAATGAAAAAGGTCACCAAGACTATTGACCTTACGTCAACAAGAACAAAAGAAACAAAAAGGTTTGACTCTTGGTGAAGACTCTGAAAAGCCAGAGAAAACACATCAGGCTACTAGATCATTGGTCTCAATTTTGCAGAATCAATCAGCAAAATCAACTAAAGAGACAGAAATTAAGAGGAAATTAGTGTTTGAGAGGAAGAAGCCTCAACAACAATTTTCTTCTAAACTGGCAGAAGAACAAAAGAATCAGAAGCCCAGTCAGAAAAAGAGTTCTTCATCTGATGTTCAACAGAAGGCAAAGAAAGTTGAACACCAATTGGCACATTCTAATTCTTCTCAACCTATCAGCAAGGAGGACTTGAGAATGAAGGTTATAGAAGAATCGGTACCTGTTCGAAGCAGAAACTCAGTTATTGTAAGAGAACCTTTGAAAAAGTTAGTTAAGGTACAAGTCAAACCTATACTAATCAATGATTAATCAAAACATCTTTTAAATCATGGAGAAAGAAGATTATATGGTATTCTGCAAGATGAAAAGACAGAACTATATCCAATGACGATGTCCAAGGATCGGTATACAATTTATCCGATTACAACCAGAACATTGATCAAAATTGTGCCAGATATACAACCGAGATCTTCAAACCTTATGCGAAATGACGAAAAAGGGAAAAAGAAGTTATTCCCTGAACGAAATGAAGATGATCTTACAGAAGATCAGATTCAAGCAACTATGAAGAACATAGATGATGCATGCAATGCAACTCAACCTGAAGGTATCTATGTTTCACATCATATCTCAAAACCATCAGGAAGTCAGTGTGGAGTTTCCACCACATATGCAACCTTCAAGGTAGTTGGAAAAGTGAAAAAAGGACAATACAGAACTATCATGGTTGAAGGTATCAATTTCAACTTAGAGACCTTTTTGGATTTGATCATGCATTTTAGACCTTTAAGTTTCATACCATCATTTAAAGAAGTGTTAGACCTTCTTGGACAACTAGTTCCAAAACTACCTATACCTGATGATCTTGATCTCCCAGAAGGAAAACAAATCTTCAAACCTCCTACTATCAAAACCATAGATTTAGATGTTTTACCTTCATAACTTTCTGTTGTTAAAAACTTCCATCCACCAAGTGAACCTCAACAAGATTCTACTGTTGTTTTGGAGGAAGTCAGTCACACACAGAAGGAAATTTAGGAAGCTTTGGTAAAAGAAATTGAGGAAATTCATACTAAAGTTGATGACTTGAGTGACTCAGTGGGTGATCTTCATGAAAAAGTAGCATATCTACGGGTTACTATTGAATAAGACCTCAAGATGATCCGCACTGATATACAACATATGTTTTATGAAATTATGAAGCGTCTTCATTGAAATTTTTTATTAATAACAAATAGGGGGAGAAAAGAAGAAGAAAGAAAGCATATGGGGAGACAAGAAGAGAAGATAGAAAAGTAGACAAGTTTTTGTGTTTACGTATATCATATATGTATTTCATATATGCATGTGTATTTCTTATGTTTTGTTATCTCGTTATTCGTTTGAATAATATTCATCTGAATTTCATTTTATCTTTCTAAAATTATGATTATTTGTTATCATCAAAAAGGGGGAGATTGTTAAGTCAAGAAGAGTTCACTTCTATTAATTTTGATGACAATCAAATAATAATAATCTTATAAATAAATGAACTGTTTTGATAAGTTTGTTAAGTGTGCAGAAAAATGTAAGTATCACATAGTCATCACAGACGAAGCACAAAAATACAGACGAAGCAAAACACAGACGACACGTCATCACAGAAGAAGCAAAACACAGAAGAAGCAAAAACACAGAAGAGGCAAAACACAAAAGAAGCAAAACATAGCCGACACGTCATCACATAAGAAGCAAAACACAGAAGAAGCAAAAACACAGAAGAAGCAAAACACAAACGACACGTCATCACAGAAGAAGAAAAACACAAAAGAAGCAAAACACAAAAGAAGCAAAATCACAGAAGAAGCAAAACACAGACGATACACGTCATCACAGAAAAAGCAAAACACAGAAGAAGCAAAATATAGACGACACGTCATCACAGAAGAAGCAAAACACAGACGACACGTCATTATAGAAGAAGTAAAACACAGAAGAAGCAAAATCACATAAGAAGCAAAAACATAGAAGAAGCAAAACACAGACGACACGTCATCATAGACGAAGCGACAAAATCAAACGATCCAAACTAGAAGATACACTAGAACGTCTGACAGTTAGTTAGTTAGAGTTAGTTACAGAACTTAACTAAATAACGGTTTCTGGAAGAAACAAAAAGCAGTTTTTTCAAGAAGCAGTTAGAGATTTAGGCTATAAATACTAGTCCTAGTCGAAGACTGAGAGAACGACTTGTGGTTTTACTTAAAAAAATTCTGTATTCAAAGTGCAAAACAAGAGAGCAAATACTACTGTAACGAAAAGCTCACAATATCGTTCTACTGAGAGAAAGAAAGGTTAAAGCCTGAAGAGGCTAAGATAGCAAAAAGAATACTTTGTGAAAGAGACTTGAAGAGGCTCTGGAAGGGAAGAAATAATACTTGAAAAGTTGAAAAG
Source organism: Erythroxylum tenue (assembly GCA_027568955.1). Classification (NCBI taxonomy): domain Eukaryota; kingdom Viridiplantae; phylum Streptophyta; class Magnoliopsida; order Malpighiales; family Erythroxylaceae; genus Erythroxylum; species Erythroxylum tenue. The sequence continues at coordinate 23,941,113 of JAOSBM010000002.1, read as the reverse complement.
TATAATGAAATCTTAGAAGAACTCTAAGGACTAGACGTAGTCCAAGGTTTGGGGTGAACCAGTATAAAATCGCGATGTTTATTCTCTAACCTTACACTTTATTTTTCTTATTGTTAGACAAAAATTACTTGCGATTCAAATACGTATCAACTTTAGTAAAGTATCTTTGGTATTCATTTGATAGTTGGAAAAGATTTTCAAGAAATATCAAAAGATTTGTAGTCTAGAAAAGATTACACAATTCAACCCCCTTCTTATGTATTTTGTATACTTTACGTGATTTCTATATTAACAAGTGATTTACTTTATGTCCATCATTGATATGGACACGTGCAACCCATACATAGGTGTGTGATCCAAAAATAGCTTTAACACCTCAGTTTCTACTTCAAATCTACCCAATCTTTGTTACTTTTGATCTGTGAAGATAACTAACACTTTCAGAGCCGAAATTTAGTAGAACTAGTCTAGCGAATATGTCGAAAATGAGGCTGGACCCATAACACTTAGAGAGTGGAGAAGCTACAAGATTTATTCTTGTTGTTAGGATCATCTTCTATTTGGTTGTTGTCAATGTAAAAATGAAAAATCTTGATGTTCTTTTAATCAAAATTGAGTGAATTTAATTGAGAACTTCAATGCGACTACGTATAAATTGGAGAGACTGAATGAAGGTTTGTGTTATCCAATTGACTAATCGCTTATTTGCATTCATCAAGGATGATTTTGGAGCGGTGATATGATCCCCAACAACGTATAGTTGTATTAGTATTATATCTATTTCTGTTCCATTGAATATGGATTTGAAGATTTCAAAGTATCGTGGCAACTTGTGTTTATGACAACTTTAGTTCCACTTGAATTTTGACCTTATTTATCTTGCTAAAATTTAAAAGTAATCGATCAAAGTTTTTGACACTCGGAGAGAATGCATTGAAACTAGCAGAAAAGGAAATTATCGCCAATGAGGACAAGGTGAGTGAGTGTTCTAACTCGAACCTTAGATACCAATGCTTTCATTTCCTGTTTGGTAGTGAAGAGAAAGGAGACAAAGAAGAATGAAAAGAATTCCTTTCAGCTTGTTATTTCATTTACAACGTGTGTAATATATACAGACTGAAAAGTTCTAGACTACGAGATTTGTTCTCATGAATTGTATCAGAAATTAGTTATGTACAGCTGTGAATTTGTTAGGAAGAGTGTGCTTCGGTGGTAGCAGGTGTAGAGGAGCAGCGGTAGACTGGAGATGAGTCTGTGCACTGTTGTTGTCTACCAGAGATGTTGGGCTCGGGGCAAGTGGTCTGGCCCAAGGAATGGGATGACTGGGCAGGATCCTTTACACCCCCACTCAAACGAAACCTAGGATTGGGAACTAGGTTGAGTTTGAAAGCCAGTTGCTGAAAGCGTGCGGCTGAGAGAGGCTTGGTGAGAACGTCGGCGAGCTGATCAGCGGTGGGAACGTACCGCACCTCCAGGAGACCAGCGGCGATTTTGTCACGCACAAAGTGAACATCAATCTCGATATGCTTGGTGCGGGCGTGAAACATGGGATTGTGAGAGAGAGATCTGGCGCCGTTGTTATCACACCAGAGAACGGGCGATCGAGGAGGCGGAAATCCAAGCTCAGAGAGAAGGGAGGTTAACCAGAGGACTTTGGTAGATAGTTGAGAGAGAGCCCTGTATTCGGCCTCTGTGCTGGATCGCGCGACCACCGTCTGTTTCTTAGAGCTCCAGAAGATAAGATTGCCGCCAAGAAAGACACAGCCACCACTGGTGGACTTGCGATCGTCGGGAGAGCTGGCCCAGTCAGAATCGCTGAACGCTTGAAGGTCAAGTGGAGAGGACGACGGCCGGAACAGTAACCCAAGATCGGAGGTGCCTTTCAGGTAACGTAGTACTCTTTTGAGGGCAACCCAGTGAGGAGTGAGGGGAGCCGAGAGGAACTGACTGAGTTTATTGACCACAAAGCTAATGTCTGGGCGTGTATTGCAGAGGTACTGGAGAGCACCAACAAGGCTGCGATACAAAGAAGGATTGTCAAAGGGCAGACCTTCATGGCGAGAAAGTTTAATCCCGGTAACAGCTGGAGTGGAGCAGGGCTTACAAAGCAGCATATTAGCCTGTGTAAGTAAACTCCGAATGTATCCATTCTGAGATAAAAATAAGCCTGTATTGTTTCTGTAAACCTCAAAACCCAAAAAGTAATGTAAATTGCCCAATGTTTTGAGAGCAAATTGTGTACTGAGTTTGGTGATGATGGAATGTATTTGGGATGTGTTGTTGCCTGTGATGAGGAAGTCGTCCACATAAACCAAGAGAATCAGTATAGTGCCATTGGTGTTTAGGTAGAAGAGAGAGGTGTTAGCCTTAGAGTTGTGGAAACCCCATTGGAGAAGAGCATAGCTAAGTTCATGATACCAGGCCCGAGGGGCCTGTTTGAGGCCATAGAGGGCTTTAGAGAGTTTGCAGACATGAGTAGGGAGAGAGGAATTTTCAAAACTTTGAGGTTGAGTGATGTAGACAAGTTCTCGGAGGTCACCGTTGAGGAAGGCATTGTTAATGTCAATTTGCTGAATGCTCCAATTGTGAGAGGCAGCAAGGGATAGGACCACTTTGATGGTGGAGGCTTTAACCACAGGAGAGTAGGTGTCGAAGAAGTCAATACCAGGGGTTTGGGAAAAGCCTTTGGCTACAAGGCGGGCCTTATGTTTGGCTATAGTGCCATCAGCATGATATTTGGTTCGAAAAACCCATTTAGTGCCTAGGATGTGCATAGTGGGATCATAGGGTACTAATGTCCAGGTCTGGTTTTTCTGTAAAGTAGAGATTTTCTCACACATAGCATTATACCAGATGGGAGTGCTGAGGGCTTGGGTGACAGAGTCAGGTTCTGAGGAGGGAATAGAATGAAGAGAGGCAGCATAGATTTTAGGTTTGAAAATGCCGCTTTTAGATCTGGTTTGCATAGGATGGGTGGAAGGAAGAGTGGGAGGAGCATTGGGGACAGGAGGGGAAGAGGAAGGGGGGAGAATAGGTTGTGAAGTAGAAGGGGCAGCAATAGGAAAAGCAGGAGATTGAGGAAATACCTGATGATGTGCTGTGGAGGAAGAAGACGCAAGAGACAATGCTTGCACAGGAGAGTTGCTGGAGGATGGCCTCGGATGGAGAAACTGTTAAGGAGAGACAGCAGATTGGAGAATAGATAGTGGTAGACTAGGAGAGGAGTCAGAGAGGGAGGAGGGGTTGGAGGGAAAGAGAGTGGGATAAGGGAATTCAAGTTCATTAAATTCAACATGCCTAGAGATGTGAATTTTGCCTTTGCTGGTGAGGCATTTATATCCTTTATGAACAGGGCTATATCCTAGGAAAATGCATTTGGTGGTGTGGAAATTAAATTTATGAGGGGAATAGAAACGAAGGTATGGAAAGCATGAGCAGCCAAAGGTTTTAAGATAGGTGTAGTTGGGTTGTTTGTGGTATAAGAGTTCAAAGGGGGAGACATTTTGTAATTTGGCAGAGGGTAGGTTGTTTATAAGGAAAGTGGCTGTGGTGAAGGCCTCAAGCCAAAACCGAAAGGGTAGATGGGCATGGGCCAAGAGAGTGAGCCCTGTTTCAGTTATATGACGGTGTTTTCTTTCAGCTATGCCATTTTGTTGGTGGGTGTAGGGGCAGCTGAAACGTGGTTGGATCCCATGCTTGGTTAGAAAGGACAAGAAAGCTTTGAATTCCCCACCCATGTCTGTGTGGAAGGCTTGTATCTTGCTGTTTAGTTGAAGTTCAATAAAATTTTTGAATTGAATAAATGTTGCAAGGGCTTCGGATTTAAGCTTTAGTGGATAAAGCCATGTGAATCTAGTGTAAGCATCCA
>JAOSBM010000002.1:23862713-23881485 GCA_027568955.1 Erythroxylum tenue | reverse complement strand
ATGATTTCACTAGATTTTGTTGGATACTATTTTTATCACATAAGGACGAGTCTTTTAAGTGTTTTAAAGTGCTTTCCCAAAAGTTACAAAATGAAAAAAGGTTTTTCAATCGCTAGTATAAGGAGTGATCATGGTGGTGAGTTTGAAAATGAAAAATTCAGAATTTTCTGTGAGGAGAATGGAATTTTCCATAATTTTTTTGCTCCTAGAACTCCACAATAAAATGGAGTTGTAGAAAGGAAGAACAGGACGATTCAAGAAATGGCAAGGACGATGCTGTGTGAAATGAATCTTCCTAAGTATTTCTGGGCAGAAGCAGTGAATACAGCTTGTTATATTCAAAATAGAATACTTCTGCGACCTTTGTTAAAGAAAACTCCATATGAATTATGGAATGGAAGGAAGCCTAATATATCCTACTTCCATCCATTTGGATGCAAGTGCTCTATATTGAATACAAAGGAAATTCTAGATAAATTCGATTTTAAGACTTATTCGAGAAATTTTCTAGGTTATTCATTTTCATCAAAAGCTTATAGGGTCTACAACCTTACCTCTATGACTGTTAAGGAGACTATTTATGTCAAGTTTGATGATAGTTCTCAACCAAGGAAGAGAGATGATACTGATAATGAAACCCTATCAGTACCTTTGGTTGATAGTGAAGATGTATCACCATCAGAAACTTTTTTAGACAAAGTCGAAGATATTCCTGAGACTCTTGATCTGAAAAGAGATTGGAGATATAAAAGTTCTCATCCAGAAGAGTTGATTATAGGAGAGACCTCAGAAGGTGTGCGAACTAGGTCCAAATTCAGAAGAGAAGCCAATGTAGCACTTATCTCTTAAATAGAGCCTAAGAAAATTGATGAAGCCCTTCAAGATGAAGCTTGGATTTTAGCTATGCAAAAGGAGCTGAACCAATTTACTAGGAATAAAGTTTGGTCCTTAGTTCCCAGACCCTCGAAAAAGTCCATTATAAGAACTAGATGGGTTTTTAAGAATAAACTAGACGAATCAGGTAGAGTGAGTCGTAACAAAGCGAGATTAGTAGCATAAGGCTATAATCAGCAGGAAGGAATAGACTACAATGAGACTTATGCTCTTGTAGCAAGACTAGAAGTTATTAGGATTTTTCTTGCATATGTTGTCTGTCACGACATGAAGCTTTTTCAAATGGATGTGAAGAGTGCATTTCTGAATGGCTTTATAGATGAAGAGGTTTATGTGAAGCAACCTCCTGGTTTCAAAGATGTTAAGAAACTGGACCATGTCTATAGACTTCATAAAGCTTTGTATGGCTTGAAATAAGCTCCTCGAGCTTGATATGATCGTCTGAGTTCTTTTCTTATTGAGAATAAGTTCAGTAGAGGTCAGGTAGATAAGATGTTATTTAGAAAGTGCATTAAGAATGATTTTATCATAGTTCTCATTTATGTTGATGACATTATCTTTGGTGCAACTTCTAAAATGTTATGCACTAGTTTTGAGCATTTGATGAAGAATGAGTTTGAGATGAGCATGATGGGTGAGTTAAAATTCTTTCTTGGGTTACAAGTTAAGCAAACAAAAGAAAAGATTTTTATTCATTAACAGAAGCATATCAAGGAACTGTTGATTAAATATGATATGGAAAAAGTAAAAACAATGTCAACTCCGATGCATCCTTCAAACCTTTTGTCTAAGGACGAAACTGGAAAGAAGGTTGATCAAACCCTGTATAGAGGGATTATTGGTTCTTTACTTTACCTTACAACAAGCAGACCTGATATTCTGTTTAGTGTTTTCTTGTGTGCAAGATTTCAGGCAGATCCTAGAGAGTCGCATTACATTGCTGTTAAAAGAATTTTTAGATACCTATCAGGTACTACTAATCTTTACTTAATGTATGAGAAAGGTAAATATTTCAGGTTAATTGGTTATTGTGATGCGGATTATGCCAGAGATAGGATTGATAGAAAAAGTACGAGTGGAGGATGTCACTTCCTTGGCCACAACCTAGTTTCCTGGTTAAGTAAGAGGCAAAGCTCAATTGCTCTATTAACTGCAGAAGCTGAGTATATGTCAACCGCAAGTTACTATTCACAGACGTTGTGGATTAAGTACCAATTAGAAGACTACTCAATACAAGAATATGAAATCCTAATCTACTGTGACAACACAAGTGTCATCAACTTGTCAAAGAACCCTATACAACACTCGAGAGTCAAGCATATCGAAGTTAGATACCATTTTCTATGAGACTACATTCAGAGGAAGATCGTGAGTCTTTAGTTTGTTGAGACGAATTATCAGTGGGCAGGTCTCTTCACTAAGCCATTGAGTGAAGAAAGATTCAAAGAAATCAGACGAAACCTCAACATGGTTATGTTGAGTGATCAACCGTCTGACACGTCATGACCCAAATGGTTCTCTTATTCAAGAAGATAAAAAGTCGTAAGAGTTAACGGTAATAGTAACAGTAGTTACAGTTGGTAACTTCTGTCATAAGAAAGTTCTGGAGGGAAAAGCGTCTCAAAGCCTTGAGAATACTACCTACTCTAGAACACTCTTGACATACCCTGACATCGACTTTTGAAGAACTCTCAACAACATTTTCCATTACTCTGTTCTAATATCAAACCCTCTTTGCCCTCACTTTCAACCTCAGAAACCAACTTCACCTCTTTGAAAAATACTTCTGTGGATTCAGTTCGTTGTTAACTACATAAACAAATGGAGCAATCAATGACCAGAGGAAGACTTGTAGATTTCGAATCCTTGAAGAAAGACCATATGATGTTGAACCGGAGATTGTGGCTGCCGGATGGAGGAACTTCTTCCAGGTTCATGAAATAGTTTACATGAACGAAGTATATGACTTCTGGAAGAATGTGGAGGTAGTGAAAGATACTCTAGTATCAGTAGTGGATAGATTGTCGGTGATAATCACACTAAAATCAATCGAGAAAGCTACTGAGTGTCCATGTGTTGGAAAAAAGCTTGCTCACAAGGCCAAATGGATGACTCAGGCTAGTGCAAAGTAGGTTTAGATTAACCGAAAACTCTATGGAAGCAATAACCCAAAGGAGAAAAAGGCCTCAAGCCTTTTACCGAAGGCTAGGGTTCTACACTCATTACTCTTTCAATGTGTTCTATCAAGAATAGGATCGAGGAATCTGGTGACGACGTTAGATGAGCAGTGTCTATTTCATTTACTCAATCACCAACCTATAGATCTACCATTTCTTTTTTTTCATTACATGATAAAGTCGAAGAATGACTCGACCACCCTACCGTATGGGATGATGTTGACAAGAATCTTTAGAGATTCTGGAATTCTCCTAGAGAGAGGAAACAGGATGAAGCTGAATATCAAAAACGTCATCAATTCTTCAACTATAAGTAGAATGGACTTAAAGAATCTGGAAAAAGAAGAAACAGATTCTAAGACAATAGCAAGGATTGAGGGGGAGAGTGCTATAAAGGGAACTCCCACTACAAGATCAAAATCTCAATCCATTGAAAGAATTTCCACAGAAGGACTGAAGAAATCGTCAGAAGATGTAAGGAAAAATAATACGATTTCTAAAAAAAAAGGCAGCCAGAGACTCTTGTGACCTTGAAGAGAAAGGGGAAACACTCCTTTTGGAGAGACCAAAGCAAGCAAAAAGGCCGCCTAGAGTACGAACCCTGCGTCAACAAGAAGAAAAGAAAGGAAAAGAGTTGACTCATGGTGGAGACTATGAGAAGAAAGCACCTCAGGCAACCAGATCTTTAGTCTCAATCTTAAAGGAAGATTCAACAAGAGTGGCTAAAGAGACTGAGATAAAGAGGAAATTAGAGTTTGAGAAGAAGAAACCCCAACTTCAACAACAACCTCCTAGGCTGATTGAAGAAAATAAAAAGTAGAAAATCAGTCAGAAGAAGAGCACTCCAACTGTTGTTCATAAGAAGAAGTCAGTTGAACGCAGTCCAGCACAGGTTAATACCTCTCAACCTTTGAGAAAAGAAGATTTAAGAATAAAGATTATTGAAGAAGTTCAACCTGTTAGGAGTAGTAGCTCTATAATTATTAGAGAAACCCCAAAAAGGTCAGTCAAGGTACAATTTCAACCAATCTTGGTAAATAGTGGTACAATGCATCTATTAAATGATGGAGAGATAAGGTTGTATAGTATTTTGCGGGATGAGAGAACCTAACCATACCCCACACAAATGATAAGGCAGAAGTACACTATCTTACCAGTTACAAAAAGAACTATGATTAAGATTGTACCTGACATTCAACCAAGACCTTACATTGTTCGCAATGAGGAGAAGAAGAAGAAGAAAATGTACCCTGAAGGGATAACAAGTGATCTGACAGAAGAACAGATCGAATCTGAAGTGAGAAAGATAGATGAGGCATGCTATGCAGCCTAGCATAAAGGAACCTATGTTTCCCACTACATTTTGAAGGCATCAGGAAGCAATTGTGGTCGTCAAACCACTAAAGAATCTTCTCAGGTAGTTGGAAGACTTACAGAAGGGTAGTACAGATCCATTAGGATTGGAGATTTCAGCTACAACATAGAGACTCTTGTGCATCTAATTATGCACATTAGACCCCTGAGTACTGTGTCTTCAATTGGAGATGTCCTACACCTATTTAGAAGACATGTCCCATGACTACCCAACCCTGATGACCTTGATCTCCCAGAACCGAACTTATCTATCAAACCTCCTACTTTTACAATTACTGGACCAGATGTCATATCTTCAGATGCATATACTACGACCGTTGGTCATGAAGTAGTACAATAGAAGCATGATGACCCCTTAGTCGAAGACATTGAAGATAAAGTTGATGATCTGCGTGCTTCTGTGGGTGACTTGTATAAGGAAGTAGAGTATATTTGACAAGACTTCAAGTCACTCCGTACTGAAATGAGAAATATTTTCTGAAGTTATGAAACATCTAAGGTCATGATCTTTTTGATCAATAACAAATAGGGGGAGAAAGGAGAAAAGGAGAAAGAAATGACAAAGATAGGGGAGAAAGGAAAGAGAAGAAAAGAGAAAAGAAGAGAAGAACAGAAGAAGAAGATAGTGCTTACAATTTTTCAAGTGTATATAGTCTTATAGTGTATATCGTCTTATTAATAATACTTTCTTTCTAACAACTATGATTGATTATTTGTTATTATCAAAAAGGGAGAGATTGTTAAGTCAAAATGACTTTACGATTAATAATTTTGATGAAGACCAAATAATAATAATAGAAGAAAGTAAGACGAAGCAAAGAAACTAAAATGAAGCAGAGAAACTAAGACGAAGCAGAGAAACTAAGATGAAGCGGAGAAACTAAGAGGAAGCGGAGAAACTAAGACGAAGCGGAGAAACTAAGACGAAAGAAAATGAGACGAAGTGAATCCGAAAATGAGACAGAAGAAAATAAGACGACGCACGGAGACAAAAATAAGATGAAGCGAAGCTGAAAATGAGACGAAAGAAAGTAAGACGAAGCAGAAGCAAAACTAAGATAAAGACCCGATACCACGTCAAATGGATAATTAGTTTGAGTTAGTTACAAAACTCAACTGAATAATTGTTTCTTCAAAGATTAAGAAACAAGAAGAAAGAAGCGGTTATCAAGAAACAATTGAAAACGAAGGCTATAAATACGAGTTGGAGTCGAAGACTGAAGAAGTTAGATATTTTAAAAAGTTACATGAGTGAATTTAAAGATACGAAAGCTACAAAAACATTGTATTCATTGTGCTAAACTCTAGAGCTATTATTGTCTGTAACAAAGCTCAAAACATCTTTCAGTAGAAAGAAGAAAAGTTTATAGCCTGAAGAGGCTAAGTGAGAAAAGAATACTTGCTGTTGAGACCTGAAGAGGCTCGGAGAAAAGAATACTTGTATTTTTTAGAAGTATAGTGAAAACTCAGAAAGGATTCTGAGAACTGGACGTAGCCCACAGTTTGGGGTGAACCAGTATAAATCTGCTATGTCAATTCTTACTCTAAACCAGTATAAATCTGCTATATCGATTCTGAGAACTGGACGTAGCCCACAGTTTGTGAATTTGCAGTAGTAGATGTGAGTGACATGTTGGGCACTGTAAGTTTTCTATGAACGGTTAAGTTTGATATGCTATGTTCAGTGATTGAAAATAATAATAAAACGTTATGGGATGTTTAGTTGTGGCAAAAAGGGAACAATTTTTATCAAGTAGAATGGAAATGATTTACAAACCTAGGATCAGGACACCCATAGGCTTAACTTGTCTACTTTACAAATCTGTAATTGGATATGAATATTCTTAAAAAGCATATGTTCAAAGAGATATCCTCACTTTCTGTTTCTAAAATTAAAGATTGAAGGGTTATTGTTAATATATTGTTAAGCTTTTACTTTAAACCAGATTGGAATATTGCTTTTTCCTTCCCTGTTTTGCAGTCTATTTATGGCTTATGCTGATTAATCTTTTTCAAGTTCTCTTTTGTATTTTTTATCGAGTAAACATCATAATGAGTTTGTAATTCAACATATTCTAATGTCAAATCATACCACATTCTCCTCATTATTTAACATTGTTGCATCCTAAATGATCTTCTTGAGAGTGATGTTTGTATGTTGTGCATAACTTATATTTGTTAAAAAAATTTCATTCTTGCTTATAATGATGCAACCATTGCTATACAGTTATAAGAAGAAATATGCAAAGCAAATTAAAAAACTAATGCAGAGTGGATACTCTTAGATCCTGAGAAGGTTCAAACTTTCCAACTCTTTGTCAAAACTGAAGAATTGACGTGCTGCTTGTACAAAGATAGAGTTAAACTCAGCAACGAAGCTTAAGTGTACTTTATGACATCCAAGATAATAAGGTAGAATTTGGGAATGGTGGTTGTGGCAATTGACAACGTTTTTCTTAGTTGTAATGATTGCATTCTTATACAATTATTATTATGGAATAAGGAATCAAAATGGATGTTGTGTTTGGATCTTTATTCCTAGTTTGCGTGATTGTTTCAAAGTTAACTGTTCGGAAGTTGTAACCTTCTTGTTTCAACATATTGTTTGGTCTTGCTGCAATTACCATAACCTTCTGTCTCTGTGATCCAACAAAATTTAAACAGTAGTTTAGTTACAAAAAAGCAAAGGCTCACTGTACTTTATGAAGTTGGAATTTAATTTTGGTATAATATTTTGATATACAAAAAAATGAAGAATTATTAAATAAATAAAATTCATAAATAAAATTGAATAGTTATTAAACAAATAATATTTAAAAATTTTGTATTTTAAAAAATAATTATGAAAATTAACAATTATTAAATTAAAATGATTTTTGAAAAATGGAAAAAAATTAAAAATAATACTATTTGTGAAACAACGCGGAATGCTTTCTGTGACGTTTATACAAAAATGTCGCGGATTGTGACTTTTTGTGATGTTTCAAAAAAACATCACAGAATGTGACAGAATCCATGATGTTTTCTAAAAACGTCGCAGAAAGACCAACCTTTCAGTGATATTTTTAGAAACGTCGTGAAATGTAGGTATTTTTCATGACGTTTTACGTAAAACATCACAGAAACCTTTTACCTACACCACATTCTGCGAAGTTTTTTATGACGTTTTTTAAAACATCCAAAATTGTATTCTGCGACGACATTTTGTGATGTTTTAAAAACGTCTCAAAATGCCTTGTTTTCTTATAGTATGGTCGTCAAGCTCTCATCTATAAGCTCCCTTCTATCTTTTAGGTCTTAGTACTTCTAATTGTATCATATATATTATTGTTTCTACTGTGATATATAGTTGTATAATAATAAAAGGAAAAATGAATGAAAGGAAGGAAAGATTGCATCAATTAATTTTATGAAAAATAATATTAGTGTTACTTCATGTTGATGAATAAGAAGAGTCATGTAAGAGATCTACATGTCGTATTTCACATACTATATTAACCACATAAGTAGAAAGATAATGGAGATAACATTTGATCTAAATTATTCTATTTCCAAAAGCTTCAAAATTAAATTAAAATTTTAAAAATTTAGGCATTAAAGTGAAAAATAAAAAATGTTTGACATTTTTTTAATCGTTATCCACATGATATACTATGACAATAGGTATTAAAGATATGGGGGCTCCCATATGGTTTAACACTTTTTTTTACAAAAACTCCTTAAACTTTAAAATTATTGAAAAAAACTCCTTGTACTTTTGAATTTTTCCTAAAAGACTCTTCTTAACAGACCAAAATTATTTAAACTATAAAATTTAACCTAAACCATTTTATCTCTTATATATAATCTTTTACCCAATACCCATAACCATTTTCTTCTATAAACAAGAATAACTAGGCATAACAATAATTTTTTGTTAGTCTACATATGCTCCTACAAGCCACGTATGCCTCATTTTTAACTCTTTTATCAAAAGTCTCATAAACGGTGTTTTCATGAAAAATTCACAACCATAAGATATTCTTTCATAATTATAAGCTTAGGGAATTTTTTTTAAAAAGCATAAACCATATCGGAGACCTGTATCTTTTATCTTAAAATTAAATTAAGACATTCTTTATTGATGAATTTTCTTAAAATTTAAAGGGATAATTTGGTTAAATACAATCTATTTAAATTATTGAGTTGTATGCATCCCTTCAATCGAGCATTTTTATCTTGTAATTGTGTCCCTATTCCATTTGCTTATATTGGTTAAGCTCTCTTCCTCTCTTATGCTTTACTTCTATTTCATTTCTTTGGCAGCTAGGATAGTGTTCTTATCTAAATCCACTTGGTTTTTTTGTGTTTACCATTAACTTACTTTCTTGTCTATTAGAAAAATGATTTTATTATTTTCATTATGGATGTTCATTCTTCTAAATATCCCTCCTACCTTGATCCTGGTGCTACTCTATTGTCTCCACTCGATTGTTGGTTAATGCCCTTGCAGCCAATTTTGGTTGTACATTTAATTGTATAAAATTTGTTTTATTCAATAAAAGGCATTCTTTATCTTTGTGTATTTTTAATTATTTAATTATTAATCATAAAGATAAAATTCCTGGAATAATTGTTATGCAGTTAGAAATTATAATGTGATTATAATTATGAGATTGAAATTGCATTTTCGTATTATTCCTAAAATGTTCCTAGTCACAGTTTCGTCAAGACGGGGTATTGATGATATGGTTAGACTAGCACATATTTGTTTCTTTCTTATGAAGAAAGTAATCGATCTCATAGATTGAAGTATGGAGATACTTAAACAAACATGTGGGTGCTTATTAGAGAATAAGTTCACTGAACTGACTCAATTATGAGAATCCCGAATGGAACATTACTTGTATGTCTGTGGATTATCTCATTATGATGGTTATATAATTGATCCTTAGACTTGAGATTACCAAAGTTATCTCATGTAGGAATTACTATGTTTTGATGCTACTTATGTTCTATTCTTAGAATAGTTCAATTCGGTAGTTATTGGATATAGTATGAACTATGTAGAGATAGCTGAGTAAATCAATAAAGAATTCGTTGTCCTAAAGTAATTAGGAAGAATGTTCTGTTGTTCTTGATTAGTAATGACTTTGAGAATCTCTAGCCAGAGTAAATTGAAATTTGGAAAGGTTGTTTTCAAATATCAATTACAAATCATTCACTAATTAGCAAGAACAAATATGATTGGATTATTTAGAGTAGACACGAATTCCATACTCCAATTCCAATTGAAACAATAGCTAACGAAAGGTTTAATTTATATAAGATAACCATGCATAGACAGGTTAAGTCAAACCACTTTGACATTTCTAATATTTGGGTGGTTATGACATATTACTAGACGTCAATCTTGATCTATGATTGTAAATTATTTAATTAGGGAATTAAAGATAAATTAAAAGAAGTTTTAATTTATCTAATTCTAATTATGAATTAGAATTATAATTTATAATCATGGTCAACATATTAGGAACCTAATGGGTCACACATAAAAAGGTCTATAAAGGAGAAAGTGAAATTTGGTCAACATGTGATATTTGATCTTATAAGGATTTATTAATAATTATAATTAAAGTTTGACTTTAAGTGTAATTTTAATAAAATCTAAGGATATGAAAAATCTTATTTTTCATATAAAAGGAAAAAATAGAAAAAATGGAAGCTAGCACTTCTAACAATTTTTCCTCTCAAATTTGATTTGAGTTTTCTCTGAATAGATCTGTGGATACCATTAGAGGCCGGGTGATTGAACGGCTCATGGAATTGATAGTTTCGAAGAAACAGAAATTTGTAACAAGAAATCGGAAAAGGTTAGTATAACTTTGTCAATTTCTTGTTTTATGTTTTTAATTTAATTCTGTTAAAGTTGATTCTATGGAAAAAAATTTATGTTATTTCCACTACGCTTAGATTTGATCTTGCGTAATTTTTCCAACAGTGGTATCAAAGCCACCTTTAATAGTTTTATTTTTGATTCATAAGAATGAATATGTTTTGATTTGGTTTTAATATGCAAAAGTTGCATATTAATTCGTTAAACCGAAAAGTGTTTTCAGAAAGTTTTGTTTTTCCAGTGGTGATTAACGTTTACTATATGGTTCTGCATGAGTCGGTGTATATGATAATTGCACTCATGTTTAGTGCATGTTCTACTTGATTAAATATTGTTCAAAACAATATTATGTTCTTCGTGCTCATCCAAAAGTGTTTCTGGATATAAGTAGGACATGTTTTATATGTTAGTAATTTGTTGTTAATGCTTGCGTTAACAATGTCTGGAAAAGGATGTAAAATGTTTGCATGCGTTTTATAAGTTTCTGGAAAATTTCCAGTTTTTCTGGAAATTTGGAAAAAGTTGCATGTGGTTCTAGAAATGTGGAAGAGGTTTCACGTGGTTCAGGAAATGGTACTATTTTTTATCTTTGTTACACTTGTTTTTCCACTTGTGTGAAGTTTCCGAAACTAACGAAGAGTTGCGTGCATTTTTCAGATGAAGAGATTCATGCTTGTGTTAATTAATGAACGATGAAACCGACAGATTTTTAGCCTTCTCCGTTTGCATAACGTTTGCTTAAGTCTTGGTTTCATAACTAAAAATTGTTGCATTTATGATAATGCGTTCTTTTCTTTTACTCTAGCTTTTATGATTTGGATGAGTAAACTCATGATCATATTTATTTAGAGGCAAGGTTAGGATAATATTATTAGATATGTTTATGACAAAGAATTGTCTCCCAACGGATCTAAGAATCACATAGGATGTGATTGATAAAATGTTATCTACCTAATTTAATTTAATTGGTCTGTTGAGTAAACTCAAGATCAATTAAATTAAAATGGGATCTTAGCCCACTAGGAAATTATTTGATAATTTCTCGAATTAATAGTGAGGGCTCTTTTTTGGTTTAAAATAGTTGGAGCAACCAAAATTTAAAAAGTCCTTATTTATTTGGTTTTACGGCATAAACTAATTTTTTTTTTACGAATAAGTTTTTGAAAATGAGTATGAACTTGTCCCTCAGGAGCATCATGGATGCAAACAAATTGACTAGACCAAATTTTTGACTGGTTGGGTAACCTTAAAAATGTTTTAAGGCAAGAAAAAATTTGTATGTTCTTGACAATGAGCTTCCACCGAAACCTACTCAAGATGTTGTCAATGAAGATTGGGAATATTATCAAAGTCATATAGATGACAATGAGCAAGTGACATGTGTGATGTTAGCCAGCATGTCTCCCAAGCTTCAGAGGCAACATGAAAATCTGAATGCAAGGGAAATATTCCCGCACCTTCAAGAGTTGTTTGGTGCTCAAAGTTAGGTGGAGAGGTATGAGATTGCGAGAGCCCTGTTTCAATGTCAGATGGCTACTGGAACATCGGTGAAAATTCATGTTCTACATATGAATGGCTACATTGAAAAATTAGGCCAATTGGGGTATGACCTGAACCTCTAGTTGAGCATTGATTTAGTCCTCCAGTCTCTTACCCCGAGTTTTTCACAATTTATTATGAACTTCTACATTAACAAAAAGGAAATGTCATTAGCTGAATTACTCAACATGCTCAAGACTGCTAAGGGATGCCTTAAGAAGGAATCTGGTTCTGTTCTTATTGTTAGCTCTTATTCTTCCAAGAATAAGGGTAAGACCCTTGAGAAGAAGAATAAGAACAAGAATCAGAAGGCCTCTGCTAAAGTAGCAAAGCCAACAGGCGGTGTCAAAAAGAAGAATGGCAAGGGAACCTGTTTCCATTGTGGCATAGTTGGACATTGGAAGAGTAACTACAAAGCTTATTATGCCAGCTTGAAGGAAAAGAAGTTAAGCGAAACTTTAACTTCAGGTTTGCTTATGATTGAAATCAATCTTTCTACTTCTGTATCACAATTTTGGGTATTAGATAC
Organism: Erythroxylum tenue; assembly: GCA_027568955.1. NCBI lineage: Eukaryota > Viridiplantae > Streptophyta > Magnoliopsida > Malpighiales > Erythroxylaceae > Erythroxylum > Erythroxylum tenue. Next base: position 23,869,097 of record JAOSBM010000002.1, on the reverse strand, counting down.
CGGATGTGGTTCTAACATTTGTAACAATGTGCAGGTACAGACAAACAGTAGAGCGTTGAGAAAAGGCGAAGTGGATTTACGAGTCGGTAATGGAGCAAAAGTTGCTACATTAGCCATTGGAACTTGTAGATTAGCTTTGCCTTCTGGTCTTGCACTTGAACTAAGTAATTGTTATTATGTTCCTGTTATCACAAGAAACATTATTTCTATTCCATGTTTGGACATGAATTGTTTTGTTTCAATATTAAGAATAATAGTTATTCTTTTTATAAAGATGACATTTATTATGGATCTGATATGCTTACAAATGATTTGTATGAATTAGATCTTAATAGACCAATTCTTCAAATAAATAGCAAGAAAAGGAAATTAAGTGACCAAAATCCTTCTTATTTATGGTATTGTAGGTTAGGTCATATTAATGAAACAAGAATCACAAAGTTACGTAAAGAAGGATATTTAGATCTTTTCGATTATGAATCGTATGAAATTTGTGAATCTTGTTTAAAGGGTAAAATGATCAAACTTCCCTTTAGTGGAAAGGGACAACGTACTAATGAGTTGTTAGAGCTTATACATTCAGATGTCTGTGGCCCTATGTCTACTCAAGCTAGAGGAGGATCTTCATATTTCATAACATTCACGGATGACCATTCAAGATATGGTTATGTGTATTTAATGAAATACAAGTCTGAAGCATTTCAAAAGTTCAAAGAATTTAGAATTGAAGTAGAGAAACAAACCGGTAAGAGTATTAAGACACTTAGATCTGATCGAGGTGGCGAGTACTTGGACCATGAGTTTCTTAGTTACTTAAAAAAGAGTGGAATTCTCTCACAATGGACTCCGCCTGGAACTCCACAATAGAATGGGTTTCTGAAAGGAGAAACCGTACTTTATTAGATATGGTATGTTCCATGATAAATTATGCAGTTCTTCCGGTTTCATTTTGGGGATATGCTCTTAACACTGCTACTTACCTATTGAACAGAGTTCCATCCAAAACTATTGACAAGACTCCATATGAGATATGGACTGGTAAAAGACCAAGGTTGTCACACTTAAAAATTTGGAGATGTGATGCTTACGTTAAACGTGCAATGTCTGATAAGCTTGAAGCTAAATCAGATAAATGCATGTTTGTGGGATATTTAAAAGAAAGTTTTAGATATCAATATTATCATCCTCTTGAGTAAAAGGTGTTTGTCTCAAAACATGCTATATTCTTAGAAAGAGAATTTATTCTCAAAGAAAGTAGTGGGAGTGATGTGGAACTTAGAGAAGTTCTAGAACCATGAACACACATTGAAATGGAACAAGAACCATAAGTTGATACATTAAATGTCCAACTAATGGTTCAAGGAACACATAATCCGCGATGGTCTGGAAGGGTACATTATCCTCCTATTAGATTAGATCTACATATTGAAAAAGGAAGAGATGATACTTCAATTTTGAATGACAAAACTACTGATTTTAAGGAAGCAATGTAAGACATTGATTCTTTAAAATGGCAAGAAGCCATGAAATCTGAAATGGAATCCATGTACAATAACCAAGTATGGTCTTTGGTGGATGCACCTGAAGGTATAGTACCTATTGGGTGCAAATGTATTTTTAAGAGAAAAACTAGCATGGATGGAAATGTACATACGTACAAAGCAAGGTTAGTGGCAAAAGGTTATAGGAAAAAAAACAAGGAGTTGATTTTGATGAAACTTTTTCGCCAGTAGACATGCTTAAATCCATAAGGATATAGCAGCATATCATGATTATGAAATTTGGCAGATGGATGTCAAAACAACATTTCTCAATGGGAATTTGCAAGAGGATGTGTATATAATACAACCTGAGGGTTTTAAATCCAAAGAATTTCCTGATCAAGTATGCAAGTTGCAAAGGTCCATATATGGAATGAAGCAACTGTTGCGGATTTGGAACATTCGTTTTGATGAAACAATCAAAGAGATTGGTTTTATCAAAAATGTGGATGAACCTTATGTTTACAAGAAGGTAAGTGGGAGTGCAGTCATTTTCTTAGTGCTTTATATGGATGACATATTGCTCATTGGAAATGACGTTTCAATGCTCCAGTCTGTTAAGATATGGTTATCTAAGAATTTTCCCATAAAGGATATGGGAGAAGCAGCTTATATACTAAGTATAAAGATCTATAGAGATAGATCAAAAAGGTTGCTTGGTTTGTCCCAATCTCCATACATAGACAAAGTGTTAAAACAGTTTAGCATGGAAAATTCCAAGAGGGGATTTTTACTTACATCTCCTGGGATTTCACTTTACAAGAGCATGTGTCCTAAGACACAAGAGGAAAGAGATAGAATGAATGGTGTTCCATATGCTTCAGTTATTGGATCGATCATGTATGTGATGCTATGAACAAGACCAGTTGTTGCTTATACTTTAAGCATAACAAGTAGATCTCAAGCTAATCCCGGTGAGGGTCATTGGACAGCTGTGAAAAATATCTTAAAGTACTTAAGAAGAACTAAAGATATTTTTCTAGTCTATGGAGGAACTGAGCTGAGAGTTCAGGGTTATACAAATGCTAGCTTCCAGTCTGATCAAGATGATAGTAGATCACAGTCAGGTTATTTTTTACTCTTTGCGGTGGAGCGGTTAGTTGGAAGAGTTCCAAACAACCAACCATCGCAGATTCAACAACTGAAACTGAGTATATTGCAGTTTCTGAGGCAGTGAAGGAAGCAGTTTAGATCAAGAAGTTCATTACTGAACTTAGAGTAGTTCCTAGCATTGTTGATCCGATAGTAGTGTACTGCGACAACAATGGTGCTATTGCACAAGCAAAGGAATCGAGATCTCATCAGCGATCCAAACATGTACTCAGGAAGTTTCATCTAATCCTAGAGATAGTGGAATGGAAGGACATCTAGATAGACAGAGTTCACACTGAAGAGAATCTAGCAGATCCTCTCACTAAGTCGATCTCAAAAGAAACATGATAGACATGTGGATGGCTATGGTATTTGATACATTAGTAATTGGCTTTGGTGTAAGTGGGAGATTGTTGGTTTATGCCCTTGCAGCCAATTTTGGTTGTACATTTAAATGTATAAATTTTGTTTTATTCAATAAAAGGCAATCTTTATCTTTGTGTATTTTTAATTATTTAATTATTAATCATAAAGATAAAATTCCTGGAATAATTGTTATGCAATTAGAAATTATAATGTGATTATAATTATGAGATTTAAATTGCATTTTCGTATTATTCTTAAAATGTTCCTAGTCATAATTTTGCCAAGACAGGATATTGAAGAAATAGTTAGACTAGCACATATTTGTTTCTTTCTTATGAAGAAAGTAATCGACCTCATAGATTAAAGTATGGAGATACTTAAACGAACATGTAGGTGCTTATTAGAGAATAAGTTCACTGAGCTGACCCAATTATGAGAATCCCGAATGGAATATTACTTGTGTGTCCGTGGATTATCTCATTATGATGGTTGTATAATTGATCCTTAGACTTGAGATTACCAAAGTTATCTTATATATGAATTGTTATGTTTTGATGCTACTTATGTTTTATTATTGGAATAGTTCAGTTCGGTAGTTATTGGAGATAGTTGAGTAAATCAATAAAGAATTCGTTGTCCTAAAGTAATTAGGAAGAATGTTCTGCTGTTCTTGATTAATAATGATTTTGGGAATCTCTGGCCAGAGTAAATTAAAATTTTGAAAGGTTGTTTTCTAATATCAATTACAAATCATTTACTAATTAGCAAGAACAATTATGATTGGATTATTTAGAGTAGACACGAATTCTATACTCTAATTCCAATTAGAACATTAGATGACGAAAGGTTTAATTTATACAAGATAACCATGTATACAAGATAACCACTTTGACATTCCTAATATTTGGGTGGTCATAACAAATTGCTAGACGTCAATCTTGATCTATGATTATAAATTGTTTAATTAAGGAATTAAAGATAAATTAAAAGGAGTTTTAATTTGTTTGGTTCTAATTATGAATTAGAATTATAATTTATAATCATGGCCAACATATTAGGAACCTAATGGGTCACACATAAAAAGTTCCATAAAGGAGAAAGTGAAATTTGAATTAAGTTGGACTTAATTGAGAAGTTTTAGAAACTTTAAGGGTCAATATGTGATATTTAATCTTGTAAGGATTTATTAATAATTAAAATTAAAGTTTAACTTTAATTGTAATTTTAATAAAATCCAAAGATATGAAAATTAAGATTTTTCATATAAAAGGAAAAATTAGAAAAAATGGAAGCTAGCACTTCTAACAATTTTTCCTCTCAAATTCGATTTGAGTTTTCTCTGAATAGAACTGTGGATACTATTAAACGTCGGGCGATTGAACGGCTCGTGGAACTGACAGTTTCGAAGAAACGGAAAATTGTAATAAGAAATTAGAAAAGGTTAGTATAACTTTGTCAATTTCTTATTTTATGTTTCTAATTTAATTCTGTTAAAGTTGATTTTGTGGAAAATTTTTATGTTATTTCTGCTGCGCTTAGATTTGATCTTGCGTAATTTTTCCAACATCGATTTCCCTGCTTTAACTCCCCTCGCCTTTATTAAACTCCATTACTACTGTTGGACCCCGATTTGATTCCGGAGCCCAACCTCTTGATCTGATACCACCTATGTTGGATCTCGTTTTCGGAATCCAACTCTTGCTTTGATACCATTCATGTTGGATCCCGTTTCCGGAACCCAACTCTTGCAGACTCATACATTTGTTGGACTCCGCTTGATTCCAAAGTCCAACACTTGCTTTGACCTCACTTATGTTGGGTCTGAATTCCGGAATCCAACCTCTTGCAAAAACATGAAACCTTGAGCTTGGTTCCTTGTAATCTCTTTAACCATCATCGGTTCATCTTCTTGCTCATAACATTCCCAAAATTTGCTTACAATTTGTTCAAAGGCGTGCCCATACAAAACAGTCACCATGCTTGACCTCATTTCTCCTGTTTGCGAACAGAATTTGGAAATCTTCAAATTCGAGTTTCAATTTGACTTCTTTATATAAATCATAGCTCTAAGTCTTTTGTTTGATTTGAAACAAGAATCACCTCAATCAGAGTTCTATAGCTCAAGATATGCTTAAAAAGTCTAAGAGTGCTCAAACCCTAAACTTGCTCTCCCAACCGACCTCTAACTTGATTTTATGCAAACTTTCTCAAATCAACTCCAAATGGTACAAATTTTCATGGAGAGATAGATACATGTCTTAGGAATCCATTTCTTTGAGAATCACTTTATTTGGATGTCGGATGAGGGAGTTATGCCCAAAAGAATAAACCATGCTTAAACCCTAAATCGATTTGAACCTATCTTAGCGCAATTGCCATCACTTTCACCACAAATGTCGGATTGCTTTCGGTTTTGGACCATTAGAAAGAAGACATCTAGACCTAAAACTTTAATTAAGACCACAAAGTCTGATTCAGCCTCTAACAGTGTCAAAAATTGCCATTTTTCTCGTAAATGTCCGTTAAAAGGACATCCATGTCCGTTTAACGGACATGTATCGGGATAAGGAACCCAAAATGACTAGAGAAGGTCCGTTAAACGGACATCCATGTCCGTTTAACCGACATAGACAGGCCAAGGGGTATTTTTACACCCGAGAAGGTCCGTTAAACAGGCCTTATGTTCGTTAAACGGACATGGGGCTTCCCCAAAGCCCTCCAAACCCTCTTTCATGCTTTCTACATCCAATCTAACATCATATACACTCAATATCTTCTCAAATTCAACTCTTCTAGGGCAAATTCACTTCATAACAACTCAAACACCAAATCAAATCTCATAAATCTCTCAAATTTCAATTCATTTGGTTCATCAAAACCACAATTCCCATCAATAACCATAGCTGTCATCATACACAAATCCTATGTAACATCCCAACTTGTAACACTCATATCTCTTCATTCCGATGTCCAAAAATTAAAAACTTTATAACGTCGGAAAGCTAAAAGGATCATCTACAACTTATGAAGATAGTTTTGTCTAATTATGCTTAGATTGTTCCAGAATTTCCCTTCAATCAGTTCATGAAATTTACCCTTATGGAAAACTTGAAATTCGTCTCAACTTCACATCTTCCTTAACTAAAGCAACACATTCTTATCCATTCAACTTCCAATTGGAATTCATCAAATCATCAACTTCAATTCATTTGATTCCTCATATACAAAACATCTCATGATTCATAAAATTCTTATCTTTCTTGTTCATAGCATCTTACTTATATATATATAGCAAATTCATATTCAATGTTCATCAACTCAATTGGACTACTTCTTTAAGTGTGCTAAATTCCAACTTAACCTCATCCTTAATTAATCCATATTT
>JAOSBM010000002.1:23849789-23861072 GCA_027568955.1 Erythroxylum tenue | reverse complement strand
GCATCCCCTTGTCTTTTCTTGATTCCTCTTGCCTCAATCCCCTTCATCAATGGCAAAATCCCCAAATCAAATAGTGACTCTAATTGGAGAACCCTAAGAACCTAATCCCCAAAATTGACCTTAGAAAACTTAAACCCGTACCATTCTTAAGTTATCTAAACCACAACCCTTTCAAAAATCCAACAAATCACAAAAGCCCTTACCTTGATCCTTCACCAAATGAGGAGTTGCTTGGCTCTAATGGAAGCCCTCATCTTCTTCCATCTTTTTTCTTCATGAATCCACCCAAAATCCTTCTTGAAATCCATGAAAAAGCAAACCCTAGCATCTTCTTTCTTCTTCTTTCTTTTCTTCTCCATCGAAGCTCTCCCTCTCTTCTCTCTTTTCTTTCATTTTTCTCCCCAATTTCGTGCATCACTCACCCTTATATGTAAGCCCACTTGTCTTATTTACCAAAATGCCATTAATGAGTGATAATTGTCCAAAATACCCTTACATAATAGCCTTGTAACCTTAAAAGCTTAAGTACTCTTCCAATTTTGCCCCTCATGCAAACTTACCACCTTAATACCATAATTCAATCAACTTATGCCATATGATCTTACTCAAATTAACATGTTAATTAACTCCCATTAACATGCTAATTAATTCCACAAAGATACTCTATTAAGACCTCAAAATTCATGTAATTCCTTGCCTAACTCTTTCCAGAAATCAAGGCATTTTTTAATCATGAAATTGAAGGAATTTGATAAAACTTCCTTCTAGACAAATGTTCCTCATTGTCTTAATTTTCTAATGAAATCAAAATCATTCAATTTGGTTCCATAGTCTAAGAGTTATACTCCAAATATTTCGGACTGTTCTTATACTAAAACATTATCCTGCACTTGACTTCCATCCAAAAATTGACTTTCTTATAGATTGAATTAGAACTCAATTTCATCATACAATTTGTAGCCTTATCTCTCTAGTTTAATCCAAATCAAAAATCATCTCATTTGGAAAACTAGAGCAACCGTTATGGCTAAAATACTGAAGCATACTCAATGAACATACACATTTTCCAGCTTTTCACTTCCAAACTTTCACATATAATCCATCTTGTATCTAAATCATATTTTCTATTTTATTTCAAATTCATGAATTCTTCATTTCTTTATACATAATAATCATCAACAATTTCTCATTTAGCAGTCCTAACTTTCAAGAAAGGTTCGGGGTCTAACAACTGCTTCCTCATCTAGTTCTCCCTATAAAGCTTTAGCCTCTCTAGTCTCCATTAGCAACCGCATTCCTAATTCCTATGTACATGCCTATACATGCCTTGAACACTAATAAGATGACAACATCGAGAACTACCTGCGACCAAGTAGTGAGAGAATTCCTCTTTCAGGAGCTAAAAACGTTCCTCTAAATTCCTCGAAAGATTGCAACATTATGGTGCCACCTCTAGAAGTCCTCAGTGTTGGAGCAACTGGATGGAACTCCATAATGGTTAGTTTATTTATAGATAAAAGACCATTATATCTAGTACTAAGCCTTTGGGCACAAGAACTAAAACGAGGAAGGATGGGGAGAATTCATCATAACTGAAACTGATATTTTACTATTCCATAAAGGAAAAGTAATAGAAGAAGGGCCTGGTACTTGAACAATAAGCCAATATTTGTGCAAAGATAGAGAAGATGAAACTATAAAAATCACCAATTTGGATTGATCTCCATAACATGACTTTACATTTAAGTTATCTAGTAATGCATTTATACTTAAATAAAGCCACTACTTCAATAAAATGTATTGGTTATGTTAGATTCTATGTTGAAGTAAAGGTGGATTAAGCCTTTTCAAACTTAATCCTAATAGTGAAGCTTGATGAGGATAATAGTATGATGAAATTAGTGTAGATATCACTTTATCAACGAAAGCTTACCTTGGCTTAAATGATAAAAGAATGGCAAGTTATAAGGAATACATTCAAGAGAGGGGATTGCATTGAAATGATTGGTTTAGAGGATAAAGAGTTAGTAACTGGTAAAGAAAGAGGAACTTCCAAACTAATTATTGAATTTTCAAAACGAGTAGAAAAAGAGACCCTTTAGAAAGATAAGTCAAATGAAAATAAAAAAATGCTACCACGGGCTAAAAATATATGAGAGTCAAGGAAGCCTCCATAACCCCAACAAGTTTACTAACGTTCATAAAATAAAGGGGAAGCAAAAGGGACTAATTATGGTGAACAAAATTTAAACTATTAAACTAATAGACCAATCAACAAACCAAAGCTTCAATTACAAAACAAATGCACTCCCCAACAAGTTCATACTTAAGAAATTTTAATGGTAGTATCATATATTAAAAAACCCAAGATGATGGATTTACCCTTGTAGTTAGAAGAAAATATGTAACGAAAGCCAAATTTAAGATTCTAGGAAAATCACTTAACCTTAACTAATGTTAATAATCTACTGGAATGTAAGAGGATGTAATTATCATAAAAATAATAGATAGTATGTGATTTTTTGCTCAATAAAAAGCCATATATCATAGGATTACTAGAGACAAAACTTAAAGCTAATAGTTTTGGAAGATGATTATGGTTTTTGGAAAAGAATGAGAAGATATTCTCTAATTATCAACATCATTCTAATGGTTATATTTTGGTTGTTTTAACCCCAAGAAGGTGAAACTTACCCTCTTAGGTTCATCTAATTAGATGACTTATTTCTCCATTCAATTATTACTTAATCCTATAGCAGTCAACTTAGCATTCATTTAACCAACATACTTGGCCTTTTAAAGACTCAATTTGTAGAATGAACTAAGGGGAATGCAAAGATTTATTATGTCCTATTAGATGATATTAGGGGACTTCAATATTATATACTATATAATAATAGGGCCGAAGGAGAAAGTTTGAGCTAGAGGAGAATAATGATGATTTTAAGAGATGTATTAGTCAGATCAATGGTTAATCAAGAAAAAGTTGGACAGTACTTTAGTCAATTTTGCATAGATGACTTTCTTCCTTAAAAGAAAAACAATTTTCTCTAATAACCTACCTTCTGATCATAAACCCATAGAGATACATAGAGTAATGGAGAAACATATTAGAAAATCCCTATTTAGAATCAACAATTATATGACCAAATTAGAAGGTTTAAAAGAAGTTATGAGGAGAGAAATGGAATTGGAACTCAAGGCTTTGAATCATTTAATTGAATGAAGAGACTCAACGTAGTAAAAGAAGATTTGAAGACTTTAAATTAATCTAACTTTGGCAACACAATTATTGAGATTCATGAAATAAGAGTTAAACTTCTATTAGAGCACAATGAGCTTTATAACCTTGTTGATCATAAGAGAAAGGACTTATAGAAACAATTTCTTAACTTATACATTCAAGAAGCACTAGAAGCTTACAGTTCAATATTAAAGTATAGATCGAGGATTCTTCGGCTAAAAGAAGGAGATAGGAATTTTAAATATTTTCACAGCATAAATTTTTAAGAAGAATACAAACAAAATCACATATCTACCAAATTTAAAAAGGGAAATAGTTTAAAAGTCGCAAGACTTTTTAAAGGAGGTCCAAATGTATTTTTAGAGCTCTATAGGCTTTCCCACTAACACTTTCCCTTCTATAAATATATTGAAATCTTTCATTTATTAATAAAAAACAAATGATTAGATAAAAAATCCTTATGCATCCCTTTTATGCAAATGAAATTAAAAAAAAAGCACTTTTCTGTGAAGCTAAATAAAGCTCTTAACAAATAGTTATAATGCAGTCTTTTTTTAAAAAAACTTGGCATATAGTTAAGGATCAAGTTTGCAAAGCTATCTTAAAGTTTTTTCTCAAATGTGAAGATGCTAAAGGAGATTAATAATATTTTCATTAGTTTAATATATAATATCCCTAACCCTGCTTCATTGAATGACTAAAGCCAATTTCTTATTGCAATACTATCTATAAAAATCAGCTCTAAACTGCTTACTTCAAGTCTGAAAGTGGTTTTGAGCATTATTGTCAATTATATCTAGGGTGCATTCTTGTAAGTAAAGGAAATTGGTGATAATGTACTCCTTAAACAAGATATATTAAAGAACTAGTAGAATAAATCAACCCCAAAGAGTTTTAAAGTAAACATTGATTTCCATAAAGTATTTAATTCAGTCTATTAAAGTTTTATACTTTAATAACTAAAAGCTTAGCTTTCCTTAAGTAATTCATCAACTAGATTGAAAAGTGCATAACCTCAACTTCTTACTACTTTTTTGTTAATGGGAAGCCAACTAAATGGTTGAGGAGGCTAGAGGTCTAAAGTAAGGTGGCTTTTATCCCCTTACATTTTTACACTTTGTATTGAATTATGAATATGGATAATAGAGCATAATATCAAGCAGGAGAGAAAACCCATTTTTTTGCAATAAATAAAAGTGTATGAATATCTTTAATCTTTCTTTTACTAATGATGTATTACTTATATATGGTGCTAAAGCAAACTTAATCAAGACCTTAATGAATGCTCTAGAGGTCTTCAATAACATTTTAGGCCTTTTAGTTAATTTTTTAGTTAATGTAGCAAAGAGCCACATGATTATTTCAGCTGAAGAAACTAATTAAGCCAATTGGTTATCCTCAATCATAGGCTTTGAATTAACTCCTTTTAAATAATTAGGCATATTAATTACCACTAAGAGGTTAAACTATAGGGATTGCCAGATAGTTTTCGATAAAATTCACAGAAAGATTAATCACTGAAGCAACATATTTCCATCATAAGCTTTTAGAATAAAGCTCATCTATTCCACCCTTAAATCAAATGCATGTTTATTGGAGCTCCAACCTAATGTTCCCTAAGAACTTAATCAAAGATACAGACTATTGAAAAAAGAAACTTAAGCTTAGGAAAGACTCTTAACTATGCAAGAGTTAAGCTGAATGGAGTGAAGTATATGCACTCCAAAATGAAGGAGTTTTGGGAATTATGCCAATCAAAATTATGAATGAGATGATGATGATGATGGTTAAAAGGATATAGAGAATTTTTTTTGTAATTACAAGGAAAAGAAAACAACCTAACTAAATTAGTGCATGTGGCGGCGGTATAACACGCCGTGAGCGTCCCGGAGAAGACAGTCCAAAACAGTCAGCAGGGGCGTCCAGTGAATGTGCAAGCCGGGGCCAGAGAGGGTGGCGAGGGAAGCTAGGTGGTCCGCGCATTGATTCCCTTCCCGAGGAGCGTGGTAGAGCTGGACCTCCCAATGTCGATGGAGGAGATGTTGGATACCTGTCACCAAAAAAGAATCAGCAATCAAAACAGTATCAGAAGAGGAAAGTAAATTAATAGCTTCCAGGGAGTCCGCTTCCACAATAACTTGACGGTAGCCCAAATCCCAGGCGAGGGTAAGGCTCGAGTTGACTCCCCAATTTTCGGAAGAGAGTGGTGTCCCCTGTGGGAGAAGCTGGGTGAAACCACCACACCACTGGCCATGGCAATCACGAAGAAGCCCCCAGCAGTACAGAGACGCCCGCCGTGTTTGACGGCCCCATCAGTGTTAACCTTAACCCAGCCCACGGGCTGCTTGCTCCACCCAATGAGGCTTCCCAAAGGTAAACTCGGAGTCGGGAAAACACAGCTTTCCACTACTCGGGCCCTTTCCATCCAAACTAAATAGTCCATGATGACGCTGGCGCCCGCGTCCAGCCAAACGGAAGCTGGTTCAAAAATACTTTGATTTCTCCAGTACCAAAGAAACCAGCAGGTGACTCCAAAGATGGACGACCAGGGGAAATTACGCACAATCTGGTGCTGCGTGAGGTTGGAGGCGACCCAGTCTAAATCCCCCTGAAGAAAAAAGGTCGGGCCCCTTATGGCTTAGGGAAAGTTCGTCCAGATGGCATGGGCTCGCGGACAATCCCGGAGGGCGTGTAAGATAGACTCTTCCTGGCCACAGGAATTGCACCCATCATCTGTGACAATATGACGAATCACGCGGTGTTTGTTGGTTAACAGTTTGCCTTTGGCCAACAACAAAGGAAGGCCCTAATCTATTGGGGACCGACTCATTTCCAAATTAAGTCCCAGAGGTGGTTGTGATCGTCAGAGGAGTGCCCCTCGAGTAGCTCGAAAGCCGACGCGACCGTGAACCGCCCATTGGTCGTAAGGCTCCATTGAGGTGAATCTTCGTCGACGCTATCAGCAAGGGGAAAGAGGTCGACAATGTCCAGAAAAACGGCAGAAGGGAGGTACTGTTGGAACCGACTCCACTGCCAGGTGCCATCAGCGTTGCGGTAATCACCTCCCGAGGCAGAGAGGTCGTGGTCAGGGACAGGGGAAGTTGCGATAGAGAGGAGGGGGGCCCAGGCCCCATCCCAATTGTCCGTCTAGAAGAGGACTCACCTTCCATTGCCGAGCTGCCAGTGCAAGCCGTGGCGAACGACGTGCCAAGTCGCAAACAAACCTCTGTAGAGACTCGACACCCCCGCCCTTGCTAAAGTAGGAGGGAGGTTGTGCACGTCAACTCTATACTTCGCACGGAGAATCTGAACCCAAAGAGTCTGGGGTTGGGTAAACAGGGCCCAACCCAGTTTGGCTAGTAGTGCATCGTTGGAGGATCGGATGCGCTTAATGCCTAGGCCGCCCGCTTTTTTGGGCTGACAAACAGTATCTCAGTTAGTAAGGTGGACTTTGCGGTTGTCTCCCGCAGATCCCCAAAGAAAGTCTCGCATGAGGTGTTCTAAATTGTCGCACAGCTGCCGAGGAAGACGAACAGTTTGCATGGTATAGGTGGGTACGGCTGCAATCGCAGACTAAGTTAGAGTAACTCTGCCTGCTAATGATAAGACCCGTGCTTGCCATCCAGCAAGTTTCTGACGAGCATTATCGAGAATATGTTGATACGTGTGTCACGAAGAGCGCTCGTGGATCAAAGGGACACCCAGATATTTTCCCAAATTCTGCGTCCTGGAAATAGAAAGGTCCTGACTGATGTGACGTGCGAGAGCAGGGGACACATTCTTGGAGAAAAAGACTCGGGTTTTGGCCATATTCACTTTTTGGCCCAAAGCTTGGCAAAACTCGTCCAAGGTCTTTGCAATGACACAAGATTGCGAAGACGTGGCTTCAGCGAAAAGGACGAGATCGTCAGCAAAAAAGAGGTGCGAAAGAGGGGGCCTTGTCGGACCAACTTTTATCGGGCGCTAAGAGCCTAGGGCCACCTGATGCGAAATAAGATGTCCTAAGTGCTCCATGCAGAGGACAAACAGGTAGGGAGAAAGAGGGTCACCTTGTCAGAGGCCCCTAGAAGGACGAAACGAGGCCGTCTGAGAGCCTTGCCACGCCGCTTGGAAAGTGACCATCGTCACACAGTTCATGATAAGTGCGATAATAGGGGTCGGGAGCCCTATATCCAGCAAGGTGGCCTGTAGAAAGTCCCAACGAAGTCGATCATAGGCCTTTTCGAGATCCACCTTGATGGCCATCAGAGCTGTCTTGCCCTTTTTTTTGTGCATCGTGTGGATGACTTCCTGAGCGATAATAATGTTGTCCGTAGGTTGGCGACCCGGGATAGAGAATTTTCAAGGATAAAGAAACTATTTCGGCTAAATGGGTTCATCCTTATTTTTTGAAAGGAGGTTGACTTTGTAAGTCGAAAATTAAAGCAAGCTACTCATGGACAATGCCATAAATTCTGAACCTAAAAGACATGCCGAGTGAGGACACGAAAAGCATAATTGGAGATGGGAGTGAAACGTAGTTTTAGTATGACAATTGGTGTGATTTGGGAGCACTCCACAAACTACCAGAGATAAACAATCTTAGGCACATATTAGCAGACCATGCCATGGTCAAGGAGATTATCCATAGGAATGATTCTTACAACCTGAAATGTTTCACCAGAATTATTGATAATTTACTTATCTATAGACCAAATACTAATAATGGGACCGTGATATGGTTGAGACATTATGCTAATAAATTCACTCACAATCATGCCAAGAGATATTCAACGAATCTAAGCAAAGGGCATTATGGGCAAAGTTGGTTTGCTTCAACTTATTGAAGGCATTATTTATCTTATCATACTGGAAAGAATAAAAATTTGTAATGCATCCTTTATCTCAAATATAGAATATGTAATGCATAAACAAAGAGTATTAATCATTTTTTGTTTATGTGCCAAGTCACTCAAAACACTACAGAAGAAGATATAAAACTTATGTTCTGTCAAATGCTAATGTAACGAGAGGTAATGAATAATAGATTGGTCTTGTAAACGTCTTTTGCGTATGAAACTATGTTCAAAATTGCATTTAGCTACTTGACACATGCAATTTGGAAAGAGAGGAATGCAATGATTTTAAGGATTTAAAGCAGAACATCCACTCACTGGCAATGAACATCATAAGATGGACTATAAAAGAGATCATTGCAAGACTTCCTCCTAATCCTTTCAACCAACATAGAAATGGAGAACAGATGGAATCTACCTCAAATGAGCATAACCGGGCCTCTTCTGTTAAATGTAAATTACCAAAATTTTAAACTATATTGTCGGTTGCTTTGGAAAGGAGAAAAATGGATTTGGAACATTTTTTACAGTTTAGAATCTTCAACAGGCATTTATTTTTTTTTCTTATAAGAATATGCTTAGACCGGAATCAGTTAAGGCGCATATACTCTCTTATTTCAGAACCCAATTCAAGCAAAACCAATACAAGTATCCTCCATTATAACATTCACATCAACCCAAGCCATTGTTAAGATCTTGGAAAGACCTGACTTTCATTCTTATTCCACTGAGTAAACTCAAGCTCCTAACCATCAACATGTTCTATGCACTATCTATTTTCATGCATCAACAATCTCGCCAGCTTCAGCAGCAGCAAGGACAAACTCTGCCTGCAAGTTTTGAGCTTCCTTGTATATCCCATCAATGGCATTCGGCTGTCCCAAAGCCTTCAAAGCCAAGTGTGCCGCCTTCTGCCCTGAAATCATCATCGCCCCAAAAGTTGGACCCTGCAAATATTCAAAGTACCCAACTTTATCAGACTTGGGAAAATGATGGATTACAACCTCTCAAACTTGGCAACATAATTAAGTGATAAAGAACAACGAAATGATTCAAACTTACCATCCTTGGGGCACCATCGATTTCCGCGACTTCCATGCCTGTAACAATCATGCCAGGCACGATCTCCCGAGTAAGCCTAACAATTGCATCCTCTGCCGTGTTCATGTCCAGTGCTTTCATTCCTGGAACGCTATCGATCATGCCAATACTCTTCAATCTCTTCACCCCAGTAGCACCAAAAGGACCGTCATGCCCACAAGAACTAACCACTATCTTAGACTCCATAACATTAGGATCCATGCAAGATTGACTGTCATGGTTCATGGACACCAAAGCCCAATTGGTAACAACACCAGACACTCTCCCTCCTTTCACTATCAAGTCCTCAGCAGCTACAGCATTAAACAGTTTGACATTAGGCCTAGCCAAGAGCTTGCTCATGATTGTTGACGTGAACAGAGCTGCGTGCTTGATGACGACATAGCTGTCTTGTTCATCGTACTCAATACCAAGCTCATCAAGAAACCTATTAGCCGGTTTGCGAACAACCATGGCAGAGAACAGCTGACCGCCGAGCCACGCACCACCACCAGGGCTAACAGATTGTTCAATAATAGCAACACGGATGTTAGGGTTCTTGCTAAGCTCGTAAGCGCAAGAGAGACCAGCAGAGCCAGCACCAACAACGATGACGTCAGTATCGGCGTAGGTGACCATGTCTGTCATGTAACGCCTGGTCATTTCACGGGCAACAACGGATTCTCTGATGGGTTGAAAATTGAAGTTCTGAAGATCGTATGGTGGTTGTGACAGTGACATAGAGATGGTGGGAGAGTTTTGTGTAGAGGATTTTGAGGGAGTAAAACGTGCAGTGGTGATGGGTGTGCCATGGAAGGAGGATCTGTGGTCCAAGAAAGCAGATTTGGGGATTGTCGATGACAGAGAGGAGGCGAAAGTGGCGACCATGGCTGTGTTTTAGATGGTTAGAAAACGAAAGTGAAGAGTGAAAGTAGGCAGGTTTGAGAAAGAAGAAATGGTGTGGCGTATTTAATGATGATATGCATGAAAATATCTGAAACAAAAATCTAGAATTGTCCGTGACTTGGAACTTTCCACGGGGAGAAGGTGAGAAGATAGAATATGAACGGCTTGTAAGTAGCTCACCTTTTTTGGAATTTCAGATCTTTTATCTAATTTTACGGTGTCTTATTTTAGCTAATAAATCTTAGCCATTTATTTATATAAATTTTGCATGGATCCTATAAAAATAAACATGAATTTGCATAAATAAATAATTGAGATTCATTGAACAGAATAAGACACTATAAAACTTGACCGTAAATTTTGTCTCCTTTTTTAGTATCTCCACCAAAAGATATTTTGTGATTTATGATATTGTTTCCTTCGTTTTTATTCCCATTCCTACTGTTAAAAACTATACCTAATTGTGATTTTAATTCATTCTGGTAAGCAACTACTTTTGATGCTTTAAAATTTTAGAGATTAAGAAAAGAGATTTATCATCAAAGATAACGATTGACAAATAAATAGACAATGTAGAAGTAGGAAATGACATCTGTTCAATTTTTATGATTTCATTCACGAACACACAATAACTGGTTGCACGGAGGGCCGTGTGTCTGTTTATAAGAACACAACGTCGCAAGTCGCAACTAGCAAGAACACACAATAGTTGAGACTAATGTGTGCATCACCAAAGCGTCACTTGATAAATCATTGTGTGTTGAGACTAATGTGTGCATCACCAAAGCGTCACTTGATAAATCACTGTGTGTTATCAAGTCTTTGGTATACTTGATTAAGTGTTGTGTATTTCATCCAAGTCAACACGGCACTTGATTATACTACTTCAGATAGTAGCATTGAGAAATTTAAGTAATAATAATTATAACACCTATAGTACCCGAATTAAATACTAACTGCTGGGACAAGAATTGTGGGAGATTGTACAAGGTAGTGAGGCCACGCTACTTACAAAAACCGAAGCATTAAGGCCTTGTTTGGTTTGGGGGTTAGGGATGGAAGGGGATAGAACATAACATAGTTTCATCGTTTGGTTGAGGGTTTTATAATATAATGGAATAGAATGGGATGGAAACGGAGAGTTTCATGTTACGTTCCATTCTATCCTAAACAGTGAAAATAAGAAACCTCCGATTTGGGGGGTTTAGGATGGAACGT
>JAOSBM010000002.1:23806187-23817425 GCA_027568955.1 Erythroxylum tenue | reverse complement strand
ATATGTTTGTATGAAACATAAATAACTCAATTTATAAGTTTACATAATCAACTAAATATTAAATTATCATAACACTAGTAAATATACAGAGGATCATAATTTATGAAAAACAATTTCTCCGTGTATTTCTAAATACAAAATCATTAATAATATTATCAAGATCAATATTATCCAACATTAGTTAGACAACATAATATAAACTAATTATAACACAGTTAGATTAGAAAGAGAACAAAGCACCTGTATGAAACTGGAAGAAGTATGCAGGTACAACCAAACTCCAACATCTTCACAATATATCACAAAGATATATAAATGGTATTATATCTGTGATAGAGGAAAAATAAATAGAAAAATTTAATATCTAATATTAAAAATAAAAACAAAGAACAAAAATACATTAAAAAATTAGAAACTTTACTTTTAAATTATGCTCAGAACTCAAAAGACAGAATCCTAAATTTTTTTTGCTGCTAATTTTTGAGTTGAAATACTTTAAATACATATATTGATGAAAATAAAAAAAATTAGAACGTAAGTACACTTAAATATTTCAAAATTATTTATAAGCATAAGATGTTAACTTATAACGTTAAATAAATTTACCTAACGTTAACTTATAATGTCAAAAATCACCAACTTTAAAATTATTTATTCCTACCTCTACCTGCAACTTACTTAACCTGCAATCTTAGAACTTGCAATCTTGGAGTACTTACTACCTGCAATCTTGAAACTTGCCTAATGTTTACTCTTTGAAATATCACTAACGTTAAATCAATTTTGAGTGAATTAGTTATATGTTATGGGAGTCAAAAACTAAAATATAAAATTAGGGTCCCTTCTCATCGTGGGCCTTAAGCAAGCGAGACTGATGTACATCACTCTTTATCAACAGAGAACGACTTCCATTTGAACAAACCTGTGAGAAATAGAAACATGTGAAACATGTCTAATGTCATTTGCCCATCTGTGCATAGAAAAGATAACTTGCTCTTGAAACATCACTACGGTTGGTTTGGTGGTATGTCTCTATCTTTAAAGAAATGATGATATAGACGCTTCATAATCATTATTAATTATCAAGCATGGGCTACGCTTGAATCAGCAGAATATTTATGTATCAAGCAAATAAAAAGGCAACCTGTTGGAATGTGTAATTAACTTGTACTGTTGCTTTACTTACTTTAGATAGGTGAGAAGAATTTGTTAAAAATCTAAGTAACTTGTAGTACAATGTAGTTATAATTAGTTTAATAAGTTTACTTATAATGTATCCATCCATCTTTTTGTTTCATGCATCAGAAAACAGGTTCAAGCATCTACGAATAGAGCCTGGAAGACTTTTAATCTTATAGTAACTTGTAGCTAGAAATTATTTGTACTGTAACTCATCTTGTCACTCATAATAATAATTGAGTGTGTCCCATTTAGAGATTGTTTCTATTGTAACTCCTCTTGTCACTCATAATAATATTTTATGCGTTTCCTATTTCTTTCAAATCGAGTTGTGAGCTTATATTTATTTAATCGTTCTAAAAAGTGGTATCAAAGTCAAATTAGGATGTATATATCTACTTATACCTTTTGCTATGTGTTTGTCACTTGGATTCCCCACATTGAAAAATAAGTTAGACACTATTCACTCTTTGAAAGTATTAGGTATTGTTCACACATATAATTATTGTTTATGTGAAATATTAGGAGCTATTTCTCTTTTCTTAAAGTAGTTTGGAATAGAAGTAATGTTTGCAAAATTTAAGCTTCAAAAATTCAAGGGATATAATTTCTTGTTGTGGAAGATAATGATGAAAGCTATCTTAAAAAAGATAATATCTTGCAACTATTAGCAGAAGGTCAACAAACTTCATAGATGAGCCAAATGGAATAAAATGGACATGAATGCTACTATAAATTTTCATCTAGCTTTAATTAATGAAGTTTTGCCAAGTATAAAGAAGAAAACAAAAAAAAAAGAGATGTGAGATCATCTCACAAAGCTGTATAAGGTCAAATTACTCTGCAATAAAATTCTTTTAAGAGAAAATTTTATACTCTCCGGATGTCAAAATCCACATCAATGATCGAGCATATTAATAATTTGACGACTCTATCATATTAACTCATGTCATTGGGTTATAGAATAATGTCTACATGATTCGTATGATCAACTCATTGTCCAATTAACTAATAATCATCCTAGAAATTGCTTAGTCTTTGAGGACATTGTAGCTGTAGTTTTAGAAGAAGTTGATGCAAGCATAAGAAAGACATGCAATCTAGTTCACAACAAAGTTGAAACTTTAACAATGATAAGGAGACTAATGAAACGTGGCCCAAATGAGAGCCAAAATTACGATAAATCAAAATCAAGAAGTAATAAAATTTTAGAATGTTATAACTGTGGTAAGAAAGGTCAATGGAAACAAATTATTGAAATTTAAATATGAAATTCTTTAGTCCTCAAGAAAAATTTGTAAATACTTTATATGATAGTAATACTCTATGTTGTCAAGCAACAACAACAATTGAAAGAAGGAAGTAACCATTTAATGTATGATTCTTTGACTTAATAGCTACTTTTTATATAACATTTAGAAGAGAATAGTTCCATCATTATAAACCCATCTTAGGAAGATTTGTGTGCAACTGTGATGATTATCCTCTAAAAATTTTTGATATTGAAATCATCAAATTAAAGATGTATGATGGTATAATACGTACTTTTAAGGAGGAAAAACATTAGGGCTTAATTTTTTTTTTCATCTTTAAGACAACTAGATGATCTTGGTTACAAAATAAAAATTGTCATCAAAATTTTGAAAATAATTTGTTGCGCATTTATATTTATAAAGGGAGAAAGGATAGATGCAAACTTGTACAAGTTAAAGGGACATACATTACTAGAAGCAGAAGAATTAGTTACTATAAGCAGTCAAAGTGAGACAACTTTAATGTTATGTCATTAAAAACTTAGACATCTATCTAAACAAGGAATGAAAATCCATGTTAAGCAAAAGCTTCTCCCTTTTGTGAGTGCAATGTTACAAAGTAAGCATAACCTTATAAAATTTAACACAACAAATTTTAGAAATAAGATTGTTTTTGAATTTTTTCACTATGATGTATGACAAACACCAAATCCATATGTAGGAGGAGCAAAGTACTTTATCTCTTTCATTGATGATTATCTCAGGAGGTGTTAGATCTATCATATTAAGAGAAAAGCATATGTATTCCAAGTTTTCAATGGTTTCAAAGCTTATGTTGAATTGATTTTGGTTTAAAAAAATCAAGTGGTTCAGGATGGATAATAAAGGAGAATATATCGACAATGAATTTGATGCTTTCTGTAAGCAATAAAGTATCAAATGATTGTATATACTCCTCAATAAAACATAGTGGTAGTGCAGATGGATAAAACTTTATCAGAAAGAAAAAGAGCAATTTTGAGAGTTGTATGCCTAAATAAGGCTTTCTGGACAGAAGCATTCAATACCACCAATTATATGGTGGTTGCATCAATAGTAATTAATTGAAGACACTAATGGAGATGTAGACTAGAAAGTTGGTGGATTATTCTAACCTCTATGTATTTAGGAGTCCTTTGTATATGCTATATAATAATAATGAAATCATAAATTTGGATATAAAATTAAAAAAAAAACTTATTTTTAGGATGTGATAATAGAGTAAAAGAGTATTAGTTGTGAGATTTTATTACCCGGAAGGTTATTATTAATAAAGATGTCACCTTTGTATACGATAAATTATAAAGGAAAAATAATAACATCACTTCACAAAGAAGTTGAGACCATTATATAGATGGAAAAGGAAATTTAAATTTCTTTTAAAGTAGCATTGAAGCAAGATGTTTAAAAATCAATTAAGTATGAAGTTCCAGAAGTTTATCAATCAAATTTCATAAAAAGACCACCAAATTGATACTCAGATTATATAATAGAGAGCAACATATCATGTTGCCTTTTAACAAAGGATAGAGAGTGATTAACTCTTTAAAAAGCAATTAATAATCCAGATGCCTCTTAGTAGATGGTAATGTGTGTTATCTTTAACTTATAATTAGATGTAAAAACTTCTTTTCTTCGTGTAGATCATGAATAAGAAATTTGTATGCCTTAACCATAAGATTTTGAAGAAAAAGGAAAAGAGAACTTGATTGGCAAGTTAAGCAAATCTCTATATAGTCTTAAACAGATGCTGGGGTATTGTTATAAGAGATTTGATTATTTCATTATAAATCTTGGATAAAACTGACTTAATGCAGACCTTTATGCATATTTTAAAAGGTTTGATTATATGATTTTGTTATCTTACTGTTGTATGTAGATAATATATTAATTGCAGGCCTCAATAAAGATCATATTAAAGAATTAAAGGCACAATTAGCTAGAAAGTGTGAAATGAATGACTTAGGTCTAACAAACAAGATTATTGGGATATAAGTTTATCGAAAAAAAATATTGTGAAGATTTGGATTTCTAAAAAAAACATATGATGCTTCAATATGAAAAATTGTAAGTTAATATCTTTCTCTATTTTTTTAATTTCAATTTATCCTTTAGTATGAGTTCTAATAATGAAGATGAGAGGATGACGTTGTCTTGAGTATCATATACATCTATAGTAAGGATTTTAATATTTTCCATGAATTGTATAAGACCAGAAATTGTGCATGCAGTAGGGTACATAATCACTATATGATGAATCTTGATAGAGAGTATTAGAATGGTGTAAAGAAAATCCTAAGATACATTAAGAGGACCTCTAATGTTTTATTACAATATGGATGATTAGGCTTTATTGTTAAAGAGTATGTTCACTCTGATTATATAAGTGATCTTGATAAAAAAGAATTCACTACAGATTATGTGTTCATACTTACTGACAGGATTGCAAGTTAGTTTGCAAATCTATAATCAATCATGGCTACATTAATAACAAAATCTGAATATGTATCAATTACACAAGCTAGTAAAGAAGAGTTAGGTTGAAAGAATTTAGGCACAAATAACAAAAGGTCTCATTGTTTTTTCGTCAACAAGGTGCCTTATATCTAGTAAGAAATTCAACACTTCTTTTATACGAGTTCAATTTTACCTAGTTATGAAGAAGTGGAGAGAAATAATGTAGACGTGTAAAAAGTCCATACTAAAGACAATATAGTTTAGGATAAAAGCAATCGACAATGAATAATTTGTTTAATTTCGATCATCATTGAAATATAAGCAATCAACAATAAAATGAATGGCATATCAGCTTCAAAAATCAATTATCCACGCTAGATAAAAAAGAGCATAAATACTAAGATATATTGGATAGTACTAGTTATAAAGAAACATAATACTAGGGCAAGGGCCAGTAAAAACACTTACAACAGTAGTTGTAGCAATTTGATTGATCCAATATGAGAAGCTTACTTGCCCTAACACCAAACATTCTTCTTCACAGGGGACAACAATCAGATGTTGAATCAAAAGGAAATTTTTGTTGAACCAGAATAAGATTGCAATAGAACTCATTCTTAAATTTTTCATATACTTGAGACCTTAAATTGTTTACATTTCTCTGTTACATATACCGTCATTTGCTAGAAAGTTGAATTGTAAGGCTATCAGGACTCCCCTTAATGTTAGTGATAAATTGTCTATTCGTAATGGAGTTGAGAAGGCAAATGAAAAGTATTTCAGAAGCTTGGTGGGTGGTTTGATGTATCTCACTCACACTTGGTCAGATCTCATGTTTCCTGTGAGCCTTATTTCACGATTTATGCACAATCTAAGTAAACATCACCTCGGAGATGCTAAGAGAAATTTGACATACATTCAAGGCACATTAAGTTTTGGGATCAGGTATGCAAAGAATGAATGATGTGATCTTGTAGCTTTTACTGATATTGATTAGGCTAGATGTGTAGATGACAAAATGAGTACCACGAGATATGGTTTTTATCTTGGTGGAGGAACTATTTTGTGGATATCAAAGAAGCAACAGGTTACTGCTTTATCAAGCATAAAATCTGAATCCATAGTCGCTACATCAACAACTTGTCAAACAGATTGGTTGAGAAGGATATTATTAGAATTAAATTAACAACAACTAAGGCCAACAAGGATTTATTGTGATAATAAATCTACCATTGATATCTCTAAAAATCTAGTTCACTAAGGAAGAACCAAGTATATTGAGATTTAGTACCATTTCATTAGAGAATGTGTTTCTAAATGAGAAATAAAATTGAGTTAGACACTGAAGAGCAACCAATAGATAGATTAACAAAAGCTTTGCCAGAGTAAGCTACAGAAGTTTTACATAATGGTTGAAGTTCTCTTACTTAAATTAAAGGGAGGGATGTTAACTAATTCAAGCTTTAGTTTTTCCATTTTCCCGTCATGTGCACCACTTTCTTTCTTTTGTTGTTATAATTTAGGGATACTATTTTATGTATTTCACCACTAAAATTGTGGCTACGTGCTTCCTACTTATCAGACCTAATATAGGTCTATAAGCATCATAAAAAGAGTTCATATAGAGGAACACGACAAAGCAAAAGTCAAACCTAAAACAAAAATACTTTCAATTAAAAATTTTATATTTATAATGCATATAAAAAATTAAAATATAAATCAAATACAAGTAAAATTAAAAGAAAAGAAAAATAAAAAACTTGGGACTTCATTCAATGATATATCTGTTTAAATCACACTAGTTTCAATTTTCGTTTGGTACAAAATCCTCATCATTAACAGGAATCTCATTATCATCATTATTTAAATTCATTGTGCCAAATGACATGTCAATACTTTTCTTTCCAAAATTGTCTTCCAAGTCACAATCATATATGAAACTTGGTGCTTCATAAACTTTATAAGCTAAAAGATGGTCAAGTGGATCTACAGAATTACTTGTTCTATTAAGAGTCTTAGTAAACAAATAAAAATAAATTATTAAGAAATTATATTCAACTCAATAATGATAATAATGATAATAAACAATAACAATTTATGGTATTTAGGATATATCCAAAAGTCTAAGAACAGATGCAGACGGACAATAAAGACAAATCATTCAACCATCTTATTCCTTAATAAGTTATTTGGCAATAATTAACAACATAAATTTTAAACTTCATGCTAGGAAAGCAGAACAACTATCAAATGTATCTCATTCACCCATAAAAATATTTTGCTTCATTCCAACTGTTAACAATGTAAATGCTTCTAGTCTTAATGTGGCAGTTAAATCTAACTATAATATCCTAATAAGAAGGCCTCATAACTAAAAATATATATATCTATTATACCATATAATTTGACAATGTAGGCAAAGAAAAGCTACTTATTGATATAACGACGCATTATCCCCTCAAAAATTTGGGGCACAAATATTCAGTTCACAACTAACCTTTGTTGGCCATCAAGAGATCCATTTGTCTCCAATTTAGCAATCAAAAAATTTATAACAGGATCCGGCTATCGATACATCCTATACATTTTAGTCTATAAAAGAAAGGACGATGAAATCAAGGTCTAGTTTTCTTGAAAAATATCACAAAAATTATCTTCACAAGCAATAGAACAAGGTAGTGAAGTCATAAGGTTCCTTATGTGTTCTCTTTCCTTATGAATTACCCCATGATGTCTATAAACATTCAGTATAAAATATTCATCTTCACAACATTGGAAGTTTTGCATCTCCTCACATGTGCATAAATATCAAGTTATATATCATTTTATTATATAACTATTCTTCTTTACAAACTATTCTTTCTTATATTAATCATTCCATTATGATTGTATTACAAAAATCCGTGAAATTCACTAATTCAGTCTTCTTTGTTCCCTCGTGAAGAACCTACGGAGGCCTCCTGACAGTTCTATGCCTATCCCCAACGAGCTCTGGATTGTTCTCATGCAAAAATGTTAAATACCCTACCAAAGAGTTCCTCATATGATGTGGTAAAAAGATAGATGGGTTAGTCTAAGATAGCACAAAGATAAAGACAAAGGTTGTATACCATTCACCAAAGGATAGAAATAAGAGAGCAGGAGAGTGTATCATGAAGACTCAAGAACTAACAAAACAAAAGCTATTTTTATTTTTTTTAATTTAATTGATTTTTAATTTAATTTTTTTTAAGGAAATGAGTTAAAAAAATTGAGCCACATGTTTGGCACATGGCATGTAAAAAATTTGATGTGGTTTGTCACATCAGCAACATTAATAGAAAACTTAACTTCTAGCTATTTTCGTAACAAATAAAAAGTTGGGACATTTTAACTCCATTTTTTAAGGTTCGGAATAGTATTGAGAAATTGAGTAAATTTTGAGCTTTTTTTTAAATAATTAACCCTAGTTAATAATACTTCCCTATTAACTTTAGCTTTTTTTTATAAATCCTGGTCTAAAATAGATATTAAGATTGAAAAATGTCCCATCAACAAACAACATAGAGTAAAATTATCTTTTCAATCTTTCATTAATGATTACAAAATAAGGTACATATAAGGAAGATGTATTTTTTTTATTATCCTTGATTGCTTCTTTTGCCTTCTCCATATTGTTGCCTTCTCATTACTATCAATTATACAAAATACTCTCATCAAAGGCTCATAAACTCAGATGACAAACTGACATTAGGACCAAAATTCATGATCTTCAAGTATAATTCTAAAAATCTCTATTCTAACATTAGACCTAACATATTGAGATATAACCCTACTCATTACTTGTAAATATTTATCTCAATTCCTTCTTGATTAGAACAAAATATTACAGTGATAAGAAATTAGTTGCAAATCTTCTAATAGTAAGATGACATAAGTTCTTACCATTGGTGAAATCCTTTCTCATCAAATTAAGAATACCTGCACGATTATAAATAAACTTAGTTACTTTTCTAACTTTCTACATAGTTTCATCAATGATAGGAAAGTATCTAGCATCTCTTTTATCTTTCAACATTATATCAATAGACAATATGCAGTATAAAATTCAATAGAAAAATTATATTTTCTTTACAATCTTTTCCTAGTTGCTTTGTAAGTAGCATCATTTTAATTGATAAACTATATAATATTTTCAGGCTCAACTTCATGCACAACTTCATCAAATATCTCAAATAAAGTATCAACATTTCTTATAAGGCTATATGCATTAATAGACTTCAAAAATATTGTCTTTTTAGTAGAATAAACCAAAATAATAATAATAGACTCACGTCTTTTATTTATCCAACCATTATATAAGATTGAACACCCATACGTTGTCCAAATTACTCTTTCATTCAAATAATGTTTTATTTCCCAAATAAAGCTACTCAAAATATTACCTCTGTAGTCATTAATTGAAGGAGTTTTATGTTCTGGACCATTAAAGGTAATAGCATATACAAGTATATGATAATAATAAGATTGAGAATCAATAAATGATAGACCTCTATCATACCTTCATCTAGCTATTGCCATGTCTACACTATAACATGCTTTTTAGACTGTAAGGTATTATGAATTGAAGGTTGAGTTCCAAGAGTTATTCGTAGGGCAAACAAGTTAGACAATTGTTTTCTTCTCTTCTTCCCATCAGTTGCAGTAATCCCTTCTCGTTCGGTAGGAATACCATCTACAAAATTGTCAATATCATCTTGATTATAAAAAAAGCTTTTATTACAAATATCATAATTTAGTCTTTACCTTCTGTTTTTCTCATTATGATACTCTTTTAGCAAATTTTTTATTTGTCATTTCACATCATGACTAACTTTCTTACAAGGCTCCCTATCATCTTTAATTTTAGTTAAATGTTTCTTTACTCTGACAATTACTAAATCTTTTAAATGTTTGTTGCAATACAAATAAATGTTATAGTTCTTTATACTAGGAAACAATCTAGCATCAATCCAAACTGGATCATCGAATCTTCTTGAAAGACTTAAGTTATCAAGAGTACTTGAACTCCCTCCATTTATTTGAAAAATAAATAAAGACATTTGTCAAAATCAAAATAATAATTTTATATCAAAAATAAAGTTTTGTTATGTAACATTGTTACTTTGCTATAAATATTCAGTAGTCAATTCTAAAAAAATTAATCATATACAAATACTTAAAAAATAAAATAAAATTTATAATGTTAATGTATTTGAAATGTTATTACCATATTCATAATATATTATGATTTATCACTATGACATGTCTAGATAAATTTTTTACTTATGTAGATGATACAATTTAGATTTGGAGATATTAACAATTTAGATGATTATTATGGAGAAAATTGAAAAAATTATATATACCTCATTAAAAACATGCAATAATCATCTTTCTTTGGCAATGCATATTACAAAAATAGATTTATTGTAAAAAATAAAAAGACAAAAAAGATTACTTAACCATTCACAATCTTATAAATCATAATACTAAAAGGAAAATCTTAGGAATTCCATTTACATGCACATGATTGATCACACAAATCATAAAAATCATTCTCAATCAGTCAAATATGAAAGATTTATAAAATTTCTTTTATAACAAACTTCAATTTTGACCATATCTTTTTTATTCTTAAGATTACATGCAGGCAGTGATTCATATAATCCCTAAACCAGCATTTGCATCTAGGAGGGGTTGCAGAAAAGAACTTCACAGCCAACGTGACACTTCCAAGAAACATATAAATGGAATTGCCAATGTTGATATGCGTGGGTAATCTAGATTGTTAACATAACAAAGTGAATTAACAGAGAACAGATAAATGCAAACACCAAAACTTTGAGCATATATTTAAACTTAAAGACTGCATAAACAATCAATATCTTGGGCATATTACTTAAATACAAAAGTGGGATAACAAGATAGTCAAATCCTTTTCTCAAGTCTCCTACTTCCATTTTCCCAATTTCACAAGTCCTTTCTACAGACTCCAATAGGAATTTGTCCATGTCTGATGACTAATAACATTCTATATATCGATATCTGAACCAAACCCCAGTGAAGTTAATCGTAAAGAATTGATTTTATTTACAATTTCAGGAGCAAAATGAAAATTGATGAGACAGATTAAAAGAATGGAAGAAAGCACGGTGAATTTAGTTATCCCCTTGTGGACTTTGAGGAGTTACCAGCACCAACATCAACCGAACTGACTTTTGCTTCATGAGCTGAAAATGTTTTCACTGGCTTGAAATCTTGGCCTGACCAACCTGCCTAATACAAGTAC
>JAOSBM010000002.1:23635653-23646161 GCA_027568955.1 Erythroxylum tenue | reverse complement strand
TCCAAAAATTACCCCCAAAAATTTCAGAAAAATTTCCTAAAATTCTCCAAAAATGCTAAATCAATAATTCCACTCTCTAAATAAATTTTCAATACCAATAACCTATATTTCTTAAAACAATCACATATAATAACAATTATATCCGGACTGTCAATGAATGCATGTACAATTATTTTCATGTGTAAAAAGGTCATTATTCCCATGTATGTGCATGTCACTAATGCATGAGCATGCAAACACATTTCTAAACTCTCATTGTACACCTATATTTATTGTTCTACCCTTCCCATAGGGAGTGGGATGTTACAACCCTCCCAGATGGAACTTACCGACCCGTCACTCATGTAGGAGACGCACACATCTCAAACGGCCTGTCTTTGAAAAACGTTTTGCACATACCTTCCTTCCACCATAACCTCATGTCCGTAAACAAAGTGACCAATCAAAATAAACTTGCCATTATTTTTGCTTCTAATAAGGTGGTTTTTTAGGACCTTTGGACTAATTCTATAACAGCAATCTGCGAAGCCGACTGATGGGTTTACAAACTCGATCAGCGCCACTTACTACCAGTAACACTCTTAAAGGTCCTCCACTTGACTTTTGTCTACAGGATTCAATAATTTGTAACACTTCAAACTTTTTTGATGTTTGGCATTTTCGTCTTGGTCATGTATCAAGGAACAAGCTCTTACATATACCCGACATTAATTCTAAAGTCCCAATTAATCATTTTTGCGATATCTGTCCATTAGCGAAACAGTCTAGAAAACCATTCCCAACTCATACCATTACTTGTAAACAACCTTTATAATTGCTATATATAGACCTTTGAGGCCCATACAAAACACTAACTCAAAATGGCTCAAGGTTTTTCTTAACCATCGTAGATGAGGTAACAAAGGCCACCTGGACTATCTTGTTACAAAGTAAGGCCCAAGTCCATGATACCTTAAAAAATTTTATCACCCTTATTGAAAAACAATTTACCTTACCCATTAAATCCATACGAACGGACAATGGATCCGAATTTGTTAACTACCCATGCCAACAACTATTTTTATCAAGGGGCATCATACACCAAAAAACATGTGTCCACACCCCACAACAAAATGGAGTTGTAGAGCGCAAACATAAACACTTATTACAAGTCACCCATGCCCTTTTATTCCAAGCACACTTACCCAAATTTTCTAGGGGGATGCTCTTTTAACAGCTACATATATCGTAAACCGATTACCTACAAAAACCTCATCCTGGAAAACCCCATATGAAAAGTTGCATGGGAGGGTACCACAGTATGACCGCCTTAAAATTTTTGGATGCCTTTGCTATGCCACAAACACAAATCCAATAAAAGACAAACTCGAACCCGAGCCCAAAAATGCTTGTTCCTTGGATATGCACCAGATCAGAAAGGTTACAAATTATTGAATCTTGAAACAAAACAACGTGTCATCAACAGGGACGTGACTTTCTATGAAACCACCTTTCCATATAAAACCACCTCACAACCCACAGAAACCACAAACCAGTCCATGATTTTCCCCATTACTACAATACCCCACCACAGCCCAACCACACAAATACAGACAGACCCACATACATCATCCCTACAACCTTCGTTCCACCCAACCCATAATACCGACCAGGTAGACTTACCCTCACCTTACCCGGTAAGTGAACTCATCTCATCTCCATCCCCAAGCACTTCCTGTCCCAACATGCCTAATTGCTCTACTTCCCATTCACCACTACAACCACCTTCCCCATTATCCCCAATCAGAAGAAGCACTCGACATACTCACTTACCGGCACATCTCACTGATTATTACCTCGATCTACCTTCTCGGCTCGCAGGCACTGTCAACACCCATGCTCAAATCCCCCCTTTCTCTCACCACAATACTACCTCCCACATCCACTTCTCCACATCATACTCTTCCTTTATGGCTAACGTGTCCACCGATTATGAAACACTGTCATTTGATACAGCTAAAAAGGATCCATTATGGGTAGAATCTATGCACCTAGAACTGGACACGCTTGAGCTCAACCATACATGGACACCAACCACGTTACCTAAAAGGAAAAAGGCTCTAGCCACAAAGTGGGTCTTCAAAATTAAACGCCATCCTGATGGTTCCATCGAAAGAAGGAAGGCACGGCTAGTCGTCAAGGGGTTTAATCAGCGTGTCGGTGTTAATTACTCAGACGTCTTCTCCCCAATTGCCAAACTCACCACTGTTCGTCTTCTACTCACTCTTACTGCTGCACGAAATTGGCCAATCCACCATTGTGACATCAACAATGCCAATCTCCACGGCCACATTGATGAAGATATCTACATCCTTCCACCTCCCGGTCACCCTACCCCACCTGACGGCCAAGTCTTCAAATTAAACAAATCACTCTACGGCTTAAAACAGGCGGGACGCCAATGGAACAAGGATATTACATCCAAACTTCAACACTTTGGATTTGAACAATCCGCCTCTAATCCGTGTCTTTTCACTAAAGGTACAACCGGCTCCTTCCTAGCCCCTGTATGTTGATGACTTATTGATTTTGGGG
This sequence comes from Erythroxylum tenue, assembly GCA_027568955.1. NCBI lineage: Eukaryota > Viridiplantae > Streptophyta > Magnoliopsida > Malpighiales > Erythroxylaceae > Erythroxylum > Erythroxylum tenue. The sequence continues at coordinate 23,643,587 of JAOSBM010000002.1, read as the reverse complement.
CCTTCTGAGGTTTTAATTGCTGCCATCAAAGAGTTTCTGCATTCAAAATTTACCATCAAGGATCTCGATTTTTCCAAATATTTTATCGGCATTGAAATTGCCCGCTCCGCGACAGGCATGCTTCTGTCTCAACGCAAATACATTACGGACATTCTCACTAACGCCGATCTTTCCGACATCAAACCTACTATTGTACCCATCTCTCAGGGCACCAAACTTACCATCGACGACGGGATTCCCCTATATGACCTGGACAAATATCGGCGTCTCGTCGGCCAACAAATATATCTTGGCTTCACCCGACCGGACATTGCCTTTCTGGTACAACAATTAACTCAGTTCACTGCCTCTCCGACACAACAACACTGGACCGTGCTGGTCCATACTTTGCGGTATTTACAACAAACAATTAACCGATGTCTCTTCTATCCAGTCCAGGACAATCTCACATTACGCACATTTTGTTACTCTGACTAGGTAGGTTGTAATTTCACCAGGAAATCACTATCAGGGTAATGTATATTCCTTGGCTCTGCTCTTATCTCTTGGAAAACAAAGAAACAGAACACGGTCAGTAGATCTTCAGCAGAGGCAGAATACCGCAGCATGGCTTCCACATTGTGCGAACTCAAGTGGCTCACTTATCTCCTTCGAGATCTACACATACAGGTCTCCACACCTATTCCATTCTATTGTGACAACATGGCTGCTATCCACATCTCCACAAATCCGGTATTTCACGAACGCACTAAACATTTGGAAATAGATTGTCATTTAGTTTGAAATGTCGTCAAGGATGGCTTCATCACCAATGCTCACATCAATTCTTCACACCAGTTAGCAGACTTCTTCACCAAAGCTCTTTCCTCTTCAGCCTTTTCGAATGCACTGCCCAAGCTGGGCATGCTCGATGCAGTTCCACCTTGAGGGGGCTGTTAGGATATCAAGCCCACAAAATGTGCCCAACAAATCCAACCTTCAAGCCTTGCTTCTAGAAGATCTTAGAAACTTCAGTGTTGTATATAATTGTAAACAACTGTAAATATTTCTTTTCTCTCTCTTGTTAGTTACAGGGAATCCCACGCTTCATCTAGCAGAGTTGGAAAACTGTATATATTTTGTACCCTTCGTTATCAATGATGGATGATTCAGATATTCATTCCTTCATACCTTTCTGTTACGTTCCTCTATTACGTTTCTCTATTACCCGAATGTTTACATTTTCTTCTTGTAAGTCAGTTTACAAGCGTGAATTGAGTTCTTGGAATGAGCATATAGTCACTGAACATCTAGATATTTCTTCATAAGCTACAAATTGGGATAATTTGAATGGTGTCTATTTATTTGGAAGGGCTATATTTTCTTCTTGAGAAAATATATCGATAATTCTTATATGTTCTCTATTGGATTTTCTTTCTTTAACCCTTATTAATAGTTTTTAGTAGTAACATTTTGTCAAGACCTCAAAGCTTCCAACATTCTTTATGTTCAAATATTTATAGCTCATATAGTAACTTCTTTTGTTATGTTAATTCCGTCAATAAGTTGTATTTATATCTAACTTTTCATAATTATCTTGCTTATGCTTTTTTTTTCTTCAGAGGGATGTATATAATCCTTTAATAATATAAGGCAACATAATAGAGAGTTCCAATTTGGTACTTGACATATCCAAGTATTTATTGGGAAAAATGATCATAGAGAATAAATATCTTCTCTCTATTACTGATAATCAAAATTTTAGGATGTTTGTCACCTCAGTTCATCTAACTTTCAAGATATCTACTAGTAATATCATAAAGATAAATATCTTTAAGATTTATGAAGAACAAAATAATTTGCTATTAAAGACATTGTTAAGTAATTAAGAATGAGTTTCCATCACATCAGATATATGGATGATTGGCCAACCAAAACAAGTATTATATGGAGGTGGCAACACATTATTATGTTGTTGAGTCTTAAGGTAAATAATATTCTTTAATTTTGTTATCATTTGTTTATTGATTATATCATAATTGATATTTGTTTTTATGTTAAATAGAGGTTTATTTATGTCTTAAAGCTACATACAAATGATAGGTTGACAATTGTATTGGCAAAATGCTTAACAAATTGAAACATCAACATGAAACTCTCAATTATAACTTTAAATAACTGTAGCTCAAACGATGCTATGATCATAAAAGTGAAGACCAATTTATGAATTAGGAGATTGCTAATGGATAAGAGCTTATACCATACGTGTTTTTTTGCACATATTAGGAATCTAATAGTGAAGGATTGGTTGGAGATAATAAATATAAAGGTTGAGGCAATTTGAAATAGTGTAATATAATAGAGTGCAACACCCAAATGAGTAGAAAAATTGAAGAAAATACATGATAACTACGCATTCTATGCTTAAAGAAGCTAGTTTTGGATTGTCCAACATAATGGAATTCAATATTCAAGATGCTAAAGTTTAGAACTAAGTATATTGAGATATTTATCATATTGAGACTATGAAATTCTCAATATACTTATTTTCCATAAGAAAAGCAATAGGAGTTAGCTAAAACAATTTATATGAAATTGACAATATCGTACTGTTACTGAGTTGTTCTTAAGAACAAAATATCTAGCTTCACACATTTGTTTTGCTAATATGTATGATATTAAACTAGCATTATTTGAGTGGATATCTTCTTCCAATGAAGTGATTCAAACAATGGCATATCAAATGATGGAAAAATGTAATACTTAATGGTCTATGATTGTTAATACCATGATAGTCATTATGTGTTAAACCCAAGGTATAAGATGGAGGAACTTCAATTTTCTATTGATAGTTGTATGGTGATTGGACTGAAGGACATATCGATATTATTAAACAATTTTGGTATGATTTGTTTAATAATTATCAATTAAGAATGGACAAAGTGCTAGATCATAGTAATTTAATATGAGCTTCATCTTTGTTAATACATCATCATGAAATATAGATGGAAGTTTGACTTTTTGTTTTAAAGAATTCATAAAAGAGAAAAGGGATAGTACTTTTTTATAATAGGATAAAATTGGATAAATATTTGGAAGTAGATATTGTGACCATTATTAATGAGCATTTTGATATATTATTGTGGTGAAAGTCAAATGGACCTCAATATTTAATTATGCAAGCAATTTCACGAAAGTTATAAAAAAATTTAGTATCCAAAATTGCTTCCCAATTCACTTTTAGTACTAGTGGTCAAATAATGAGTTTTTATTATAGTTGACTTTATCCTAAAACTATGGAAGTCTAATGTGCGTCGAAGTTAGTTAGGTATTGAAAATGTTTAAGGAAAATTCTATACTTGATGTCTACTCCTTACTCCTCTCATTTTTCTATCATGATTCGAATACTTTATTATATTAAAGTAACTCTTTTCTGTGGATTACACTTCTTTGGTAACTCTCCCGTGATAACATGTGGCTGCTGTAATGTTGAATGATTTGGTAATCTAATAGATCCTGATTCTATTATTAGTGTAACATCCTGTCACTTGAATTAGGGTTAAAATGGTGTTTATTGGAGATTAATGAGAAATTAGGAAGCATAATTCATGCTTATGCATAATGTGATATACACACATACACGATATTATTGATTTTGCACAATACAATTATTTGTACATGCGTTTATTGACATTTTTCAAGTATAATTGATTGTTAAAATGCAATTAAAATGTGACTTGTGAATTATTTGAGCTGAAAATTTATTTGGAGAACATTTAGTTATTTTGGATTTTTGGTGAATTTTGCGGAATTTTTTAAAATTTGGAGTATTTTTGGACTAGACTACGGACCAGTGAAATAGTGACATTTGGAAGTCTTGCATGTAGCCACGTGGCTCACATGTAAGGGACACACGTTACCACGTGTGTTTCTGGAGAAGGGAGAGAAGCATTTGGTTGATCACCGAATGCTTCCCAAATTGTTTCCTCTGAATTTCCTCTGCTTTTAGAACCCTGCTTTGATCTCACATCGATTTCAAACTTACCAACTTGACTATTACTTGATTTTGTGGAGTTATTATAATTTCCTTTCAACCACCGAAGCTCTGTTCTTTACTGTCAGTACTGGAGATTCTGTTGAAACATCAACTGTGAAATTTCTGTGCATTTGATTTACTTTTACTGCTGCAAATAGTTGAATCAAGTAAGTAACTCTGATGATGTTTTACTCTATAAATGAATACATGCATGAGAAGTTTGGCAGAAGAGTTTCGATGAATAAACTTAAGGAATGAGTTAGGTGAAAGATTGGTGAATTAGCAGAAAATATTGACTATTCACGTTGCTCTTTTAATTTGCCGTGTACTGTGTACTGTATGCATGTTTAAAAGTGATGTTAATTGAGTTTAGAGCTAAGGGAAAAGTTTCTGGAGATACCGTGATGTAGGAAAAGCATTAAAATGGAAAGTGTAAGATATAACGAGAGTGCTATTGAAAATGATGAATTCGAAAACAAGAAGTGCAGAAGTTAAAAAAACGCAGTTGAGAGAGAAGGTGAATGCGAGATTTTGGGTTGTTGGTGATTACCATATAAACTCACATTTGATCTGTTTAGAAATTGTGATGGGTGTAGTAATGCAGAATTTATAAGTTTGGAATGGAAAGAAAGAGTAGAAATGTGGAAAAAGGTCTAGGTTTTCAATGAAGAAGATGAAGATCTGCGTTTTAGAGAGAGAAAAAGTGATGGTTTGCATGTATGAGTTTATGAACTAGAGTATTTTACTAAACAACTTTAAGTCTTTTGGCTATAACTTTTTCATCAGACTTTCAAATGATTTGAAACTTGAACCAATAGATTCCTAAGACATTTTTCTTTCTCTCCATAAAAATTTAGAGCTATCTGAATTGGTTTGAAAATGATTGATAGTATGAAAGTGTGAAAGTCTGCTGGAATGTTATGAACTAGAGAATTTTCATGAACATGCTTCGGTATTCTGTTCATAAATTGATCTGTGGAATTCTATATGAGTTGATTCCTAATTCAGATTAAACTAGAGGCATATATCTACAACTTTTTTTAAGAAGTCGAATTTTAATTCTGTCTCTAAAACTTTCAAAATTGGCATGAAACTAAGCCTTGGCTTAGGCTATAGCACTACTAAAGACAGAAATCATGCCCTATTGTTATTGAATAAATTGTATTGATGTAGACCGAATTAGGCTAAGTTGTCTTCACAAAAGTTGTAGCTTATTATCTTAGATTTCAGTTGGTATAAAGTTTGTAATTTTTAGATATTGGAATTGAGAGATACGAGTTGTACAACTTTGAATGCATGATCATGCCCTAGCCAAAATTTTAAATGTACTAAGTCTATAGTATTTTGAGAACCAAATTGCACGATCTTGGTATCATTGGAAACTTATGACATGGGAGACCATTTTTTTTTGAAGAAAGTGTTATCAAATTACTTCAATTTTCTGATGCGAATAATCATGCAAAGTGGACCCGAAAGTATATTTTTAGACAAATCTGAATTGATCAATTGAGTATTGATATATGAATGAGTTTTTTGACAAGAATAATGTTAAGGAACCCAGAATTGCCATGAACATGCATTGTACGTATTCAGTATACATGAATTTGCATAAATGAATTCATAATTGTGCAAAATTTGATATTTGTATGTATTATATGTTATAAAGGAGCACATTGAGCGCCACCATCTAGACATTGCCGGAACTTCAAGACAATAGCTTTCTGGAGCGATTTGTGAGTAACTTAGATGTGTGACCACGATTTAGAAATGTGTTCTGTTCATAATATTTTGATTCAACTTGATTTTTCTATATTGTTTAGATATTGATATAATTGTGACATTGATGATTCCGAACAATTGATTGTTCGAGGAGATTGATATTCGGGACTGTATTAGGAGTGTTTGTGATTTGAATGTGAATTTGATTCTACTGGTTCTGGACATGAAGGTCCGAGGTATTGATTGATGAATCTGATATTGAAGTGCTCCTTGTATGTGAATTTGGACTGACTACTTGTTTACTCAATATGTTTGTTAAATGCCGGACTAAGGTCTGATGATAATTATGATTTAAATTGTGAATGATTGATTGAATATGATAAATGAAAATGAGACTGTAAATGGGTTTGAATGGGAATGATTGAATATTATTGTGATGCATTTCATACATGAATACATGATCAGATAATGATAGTTATGACATGAGTAGCCACCCAATATGAGTTTAAAGCTTCGAAATGTGATATAGAGCCAAAGGCTCGATATGTACAATGAGCCCTGTATCCGCAATGGATAAGGGACTGTTATCAATGAGCCAGGTATTCACAATAGATACGGGACAATTTAGGCATTCAGTCACAACAACGTAATAATTGAAAGTGGGTCACATATGCATTGTTTATACACTTAATAAATGTAATTGATTGATTGATTGATTGAATTTTAATATGGATAAGTATTTGTATGAAAATGGGTATGTGGAATAAATGCTACATGGTGCAGTTTGTTAAATGGAAAGTTGTGAATTATGTGCTTATATGATTTGTTATGTGGTATGAATTGGGTCAACCATCGATGATGATTATATCACTGAATTCGCAAAACTCATCAAAATTGCAATTTTGATATTTCAGGATTGAGTGAGGATATTAGAGACAGACAGACTCTACAAGAAGATTAATTCTTGTATTTTGTGAAGAAATGACTCAAAGGTTGGTCAGCTGAGACTGAAGGAATTTGGTTAGACCTTTTGTAAAAATCCTCATGTTTATAGTGTGTTTTGTAATAGGTTTGAATGATTGTACATATTCGGATGGTTTGTAAAATTACAATGTAAGTTTGGTTTTATGAAATGAATGAGGAATTCAGTTTGGTTTTAAAATGTGATGACTTTTTATGGATATTAGGTGATACCATGATTAAGTTGGTTATGTGTTTGCTCTAACATGCTATTATTATAGATTATGTATTGGGATGTCTTCAGGATATTCCGGTATGTACTCCATGGCAGTGGGGTGTTACAATTAGTTATTGTTTCTTCTTGGACAATTCTTTTATCTCTTGGAGTAGCAAAAAGACAAAATGTCATTCCTTTGCCACCATGCTTCATTGTGACAACAGAAGAGTTATACAAATTTCTCACAATGATATTTTTCATAAATGTATAGAATGCATTAAAATTGACTATCACTTTATGCATACTCTTTTCACCCAACCAAGCAGTTAACATTTTAACTAAAATGCATCTTATAACTCATTTTCAAGATTTAGTAGACAAACACAAGTCGATATCTATTATCTAATTTTGAATTTAAGGAAGGGGTTTTAAGATTAAGATTAGCTAAAATCATAATTTAATGTTCTTGTATAATTCATGTGTTAAGATTAAAATTAGCTAAAATTGAGATTGTATATCTCATATATAATTTAATAATCTTATCTATAAATAAATATCTCTGTTCAATAAAATTTAATTGAGGAAACACTTCTTGAATATTTTGTTCAATTCAACAGCAATTTTGCTTTTAACATGTCTTTATCACCTCGAGCACAATATTAACAAGACATCAAATTCCCAATTCTACTTTTTAGTACGTTCACCTGGCATTGGGGAATTTAACTGTCCAGTAATAGAGTTCGAGATCTTAAATACGGCGTCGTTTGACCTTTTCGCCGGGGGTGTGGGGTTTACTTTTATATTTCGTTTTTTCCTCAAGTCAAAGTAAATAAATAAGAAAAATAAATACTTAAACCTTCAGGCCCTGTTTGGTTGGATGATAATTAGTGGAATGGAATGTAATAGAATGGAAGGGAATGGAATGGTTTATAATGGAATGGAATGTAATATAGTAAAAAGTTGTTTGGGAGGGATGGAAGGGTTCATAATGTAATGTAGTGAAATATTGTTTGGAAGATGGAT
>JAOSBM010000002.1:23603983-23614717 GCA_027568955.1 Erythroxylum tenue | reverse complement strand
TTCCATCTTGTTGTGATGGAAAAGCGGGAGGGAGAGTAGCCTCACCCAGCTGCAATTTAAGATTCGAGCACTATATGCTCTTCGACACTGATTTCAATAATCCATCATTGCCTCCGCCACCGACACCGGTACTCGAAGGTCCATCCCCGGTAAGTGATGGGAGAAGGATGGCCTTAATAAACTTCGTTACAAAATTAACTGCTCTAGTGTTGAGTACACTGCAGTGTCTGCATCCCGTCTTGTAATTTTTTTTCAGCAATCACTACATGGTCAAATGTTCATCTTTATTTACAGGTGAACTTTAGTTTATTAATGAATTCTATTATGTAATCAATAATTGGTGATTATTGGTGACCATCACTTGCCAAGCTGGAGTTTTTATGTTTTTATTTTATCTTTAGTACATATATTTGCACATAGTTATGTTGAGTATGAAAATAACCTAGTTGTCGAGGTATAGAGTAGGGGACAATGAGGTGTTATAAATTTGTACTTTTCGTTTATTGAATAAGAATTTGTAGAATATAAACTAGTCTCTTACATATTTATAAGCATATATGCTTTAGTTTTTATGGATGTTATATTTGGTTAATATTTGATTTAGTAAAGGAACTAAATAATTTCTAATTTCTAATTCCCTTACAATATTATGATTCTGTAATGAAATATAGCAATTTCCAATTTTCTTTACAATATTATAATTCTTTACATATATCATATAGTATGAATATCTAGCAGGTTGTTAGTGGGTTTTCATCAATTTTTGTTACTTAGGAGTGTGGTTCTAGTGTTGCCTAGGTATATATTGTGAATAGCTTTTTAGGTGAGTAATCTTTGCGTCTTTAGTTATGAAAAGAAGGATAAAAAATTGATATGTTGGAAATGAAATTGATGCTATAATGTTATTAGGTGGACATATATCAAGTGCTGGAGGAAAAGATGGACAAATCCTTATATTATATAGATTTCTTACATAAAATTTTCAACTATGCAATAAATATTAGCAAAGATTATTTGGATATGTCATTAATATGCACACAACTGACTATGTAAGTGTATCTTTCTGTTTGTATTAGCACTAATGTGTGAGACAATGGTAGAGATAATAATTTGGAGTTCAATATTTTTCTATTTAAAATTATTCATCCTTATACTTTATAATAGTTATTGGTGGTGTTGCTGAATTATAATATAAGTAAGAGAGATTACAATATTGAACTCAAATCATATGGAGGATGGCGTTAAGAACCGAAGTAGAACATTGGTGTTATATAAGAAGATGCTATATGGCTTGCGATCAAGAATTGACTTCAAACTAAGAGTCAATGGTACGGAAATGAAGATGCTACATGCTTACTTTGTAACATTGCTGTAGAGGACAGAGATTACCTTTTCTCTCAATATCAGTACTCTAAATTTATTTGGAGCATAATTTTGCATTTGTTACTGGATAACAATTATTGGTACAATTGGGAGCACACATTGAATTGGGTCATTTGCAATTCGGAGCATAGGGAAACTAATGCTACTATATTCAAAGCAGCTTTCACAATCACCAAATACACCATATGGAAGGAAACGAATAGCCGAAGATTTACTGATAAGAAGGAAGAGAAATACCATATTGCAAATAGAAATGTTAATCTCATGAGAGCTTGCATCTATGCTAATAATCCGTAGCATTCCCTTTCTATGAACATGAAGCAAACTTGGTGCCTATAGTTCATCTTAATAACTCAAAAAGATATATGTTTTATTTTATATTAGATATTTCCTTATTTTTTGTAAAATGTAAGTAACTCTCTATATGATAGTAGGCAGATAGCTTAGAACTCATTATAATATTACTTTAGTTTTATCTATAGTTAAATAATTATTCATTTTTCAAGAAAAAATATCTCATTGCATTATGCATAACATGATGAAATATTGGATTAGAGTTATATGTATATGTTTTATGGCAAGTAATGGTGTCGATCGATCTATAATGTGATGATAAAGTTTTATGATCCATTTCCTATAAAAATACATCAAGTAAGAAAAATATTATGTTTATGACTATTTAAACATGAAATTAAGTTTTATAATTATAAAATTTTATTGATTTGACTTATAGAGATTAACTAACATATTGAGTAATATGTCTATTATTAAACAAAGCGAGGATTGTGTAATTTACTTTATTGTGTATTATATTTTTGGTATGGTGATTGGACACCTAGATTAGAGATTATGGTATATACTTTAACTCCTTCTGCCAACAATACCCAACAATACCTGCCTTTTATAACTAAACTTTTAATAAAAACAAATATACGAAACACCATTCAATGATTATATATAATATAAGGATTATGTTTTTCCTAGTTGTTTGATAATTAATGCAAGGATAATTCTAACATTTTACACCAATATATTTCTAACTGAAAATCAATGTGTATTTTTAAGGTTGTTAGGTCCATCAAGATAATTGACATATTTTCTAATATATTTTTAATTGTTACATGTTGAGTTCCCTCAGTCATGTGTATGTTGAAAGTTAAATGAATGGTGGAAACAATTGGAAAATATTCTTTTTAAAAAATTAAAAATCTTATATTAATAGGCATAATCCCATTCAAAGTTGTAACACTATCTTCTAACGCTTAAAGCCCTTCACAACTTACGCAGAGACAATTATTGAGAAACAAAGCCTGGTGCTTAGGCTCCTTTTTTTTTTTTAACAAATTAGGGATTTAGATTTGGTTAATATTTGGGAAAAGAACGTTACTTCTTCCTTTCTCTTGTCTTCAATCATCTATATGTCAAGGATATCTTTTTTTTTTGGAATTTTATGAAAATTATATTACCAAAAAACAAACACTACATTGTAAAATCCTGCAACTGGAAAACGTAAAGAGTTACATCTGCAGAACCCTCTCAGCCTGGAAGCTCACACCATCTAAATATTCCAGCGACCTCTCATTGCTAAGCTTACACCTTCATGCTTCCCATATGCCATAAGAACCTCTCGAATCAAGTTGATAATGCTATCCGCTAGCTCATACTTGTGACGCTCTTCATGTTTATACAACCGTCGATTCCTCTCCTTCCATAAATTATAGATCACCATATGAAAAACGGTCCTAAACATTAGACCATCTATCCGTCCCCGACTAGTTTCTTGAATAACCTCTGCTACCACCTCACTCCACTGATAAGAGGAGGGAATTCTCCCCAGCAGGGGCATAATCCTACTCCAAACCTATATGTCGAGGATATCTTTGCTTACATTTCTTTTTTCTCAGCTTATCCATATCACTATATCAATTTCTTCATGACAATTATTTCTTCTATGTTCTACAATTTGTTAAGGAATAGCTCATCATAGGGGATCTAACAAGTAGTTCTTTGGAGGTGTATCACGTTTGCTATTAGTCTTCTATTCTCCATACATGTTTCAATTATTATCTGCATCACTTTGCCTCACTGTTTTGTATGATGGATACCACTAAATGATAGCTTTCCATTCTTAACATGGAGGTCTGGGGTAGCATAGGTATTGAATTATAGCCCAGATTTGATCAAAGTACTAGCATGTAAAGAAGATATGATCGATTGCTTCATCTTCATTCTCGCACAGCTTGCAAACTGCTTGTAGTCTTATATATATTTTAATTTGGATAAGGTTGTTTAGCTTTCCTTTTAGAGCCAATCATATAGTGATTGATACTCTTGGGTTAGCTTGCTTAAACCATATTAGGCTATGTCATAGAAACTTAGGAGAAGATCCTATTATTAGGTTTCTATGTGATGCATTTATGAACACTCTATCCCCATTCCTTTCCATTCTATTTGATCCTTTTTATCTAGATCTAGTTGAATTATTGTATATTATATAGTGTTTAAATAGCTTAATTCATTCTTATAAACTATTATAGCCTCAACACTGATGCATTTTTGTGGAATTACACATTCTCTCGTCTCTTGTAACTTACGTACTAGACTTAGCGTGGACCAACTGTCATACCATGATAGGGTTGTTTTTCCATTTCTCATATGATATATGAATTATTTTTTGTGCTTTTGATTTAGCTTGAATAATTGTGTCATGGTATATGAAAATTCAAGTTTAGGATCCAAAGGCCAAAATTCTTGCTTCCTTATGTAGTATGTACACATTGTACCCAAGGTGCCTTTTTATCAATTAGGAGCCTCCATATTCTCTTCAGTATGAGAACTTGATTCGTCACCTTAATGGGAAATATTCCTAGTCCACTTGCTTCTTAGATCTTTCACACTTCATACCACTTCACTTTAGCATTGAATCTTCCTTCCACACTTCCTTTCCATAAGAATCTCCTCAACATTGATTCTATGTACGTACAAATACTCTTGGGAAACTAGATGTAAGAGCTCCAATATATATACAAGTTTTCTAATATAGTGAGTTGAAGTCTACTTGCCACTGATAGGGTCTGATTGCTTTATATAGTAATTCTTAGGTAAATTATTCCCATCAAGGGCATTAAAATTGTATAGGATGGTCTCCTTGTAGTGGTGGGTACACTAAGATAAGTTATTGGTTTATTCAATGTTGAAACTTCTTCTTCCTCTTTCTCTTTAGTAAATGTAACTTGTATTATTTCCACTGCCTATTCTATTTCATTGATTTAATTAAGAACTTTTGTTACACCAATTTTTTCCAATTCATCATACAATATTGCCTTAAATAACTTGCCAATAGGAATCCATCTCATTTTATCTCCTTCATTTTAGGATTTCTATGCATAAGTGACTTTTAAACTATCTTTTATGATTTCAAGTTGTTCATTCAATCTTACAGTAAGAATAATGTCAAACAAGTGAGTCGTTGAACTATCTAGAACATAAATCTTACAAAATTAATTCTAGATAGCTTAGCTATTACTTGATCCATACGAATAGGTTTGCTAATATAGCATGCGAGATAACTTAATCCATTTATTGTCCAATATTCCAAAGGAACTTTATGAATGCTAGTCCATAAAGATATATTTTCTTATTTAATTTCTTCATTTTTCATTCCAGGCCTTAATAATTGTAACATAATTGGTTTTATTTAGACATGCCAAGGGCTAACCTCAAGTACCCTAGTAGTTACATCTTTGTTTGTAAACTTTTAAAAAATTGCTTCATCACTTTTGATAAAAACAGCCAACAAATCGTATTGTTTCCAGTTTGTAAATGCCCACTACTTCGTCATAGGAAATGCTATCCTCTTGACAATAAAAAAACTTATTAGTGTAGAGCACAATTTCTATGCACCTACTAAAAGGACTTCAATAGGAGGTGAAAACATTTTTTGTTTTTCAACTCTACTCAGAGGAAAATAGCTGAACTTAGCATCAGGGATGCTATCACTTGCCACTTGTACCCAAGTTTTCCTAATATTTGAAGAGTGTTGATTGAGATGTAGTATGAAGAGGTGTCTAAACTGAAACAATATAAGCAGGAGTTGAACCAAAAGGCGGGAAGCCATTTGAAGGATCTATTATCTAGTAGATAATACCAAAGTCTAGCAAGTAAAAAGCAAGATTAAGCTGAGGAAGCAAGATAGTGCACACTCAAAGAAGGAAAATAAGTTGAGAAGTATCAAATGAGTGCAGAAGGAGAATTCTAAAGCAGAAATAGTTCACAAGAAGATAAGAAAGTAGGAAAAAGTAGGGTTGACCAACTATTATTTAATAGAATAGCAACCAAATAGAGAAGTTAAGCAATGAATTGAAGACTAAGAGAAAAATGTAGGAATGTGTTTAGAGGCAAGAAGATAAGCAACTTTCAAGCAAGGAAAGGTGGTAGCTCGAGAGAGAAAACAACCATTTCTTTGACAGATAAAGCAATTATTGCTAAAAATTATTTCTTTATCATAGAGACAAAAATTCATTTTCTACAAAGATTGTCACAGAAAATCACTGAGCACCAAACAAAAGATAATTTGATAACTATGTATTCTATTTCCTTATTTAGCATCTCAATAAATTTTTTATTCCAAAAATGGCACCTTAAACTCTTGAGTTCCTAATATATGCCACCTTATAGAAAATCATTCTACAAATAAATATGTTTCTATATAGTAACATTTAAATCTATGGATTAGAGATATGAGACCCAATAAAGAAATATAAAATATTAAGAAATGGGTAAAGGAACTTAAGTGCATATATATTCTTTATCAAATCATTATTTTGATCAGGAATTTACCTTTTTGCATTTCGCTTGATTCTATACAATACTCAAATTAAAAATTTTTATGTGAATAATGGATGGAAAAGGATCAAGGTGAAAATAGAAAGAACAATTGGGGTTGAAAGACATTCGGAGGTCCTCGATTGTGTAAGTGGGATATACCATTATATAATATTTTTCATGAGAGAATAATGGGATTATCATTTCAACTGCAAGACATGGGAATGACATTACAATATTGATAATACTTATTGTATCATTTTATAGAGCCTCAATACATATCATACCTATGTCCAAATATTCAGTCTTATATCACAATTCCATAAGACGTTAGTCTTATGGTAGTTTTTCGATGTATTACTCATTATTCTTGCTTCAAAGTCTAAGTATGCCTTATCTTTGATGATGATAGATTGATTATTGTTTCTGTGTACTAGTTAGCGCATGTTCCTATAGTTAACTGTGTCGGAGAAAGCTTGTAGAGAAACCATATTTTTTTTATAGTGGTTTGTTTTAATTCATATCTATCATATTGTCCATTCCAAATTTGTTATAAGAACATAATTCATTAAACAAGCATGTAAAAAATTCATTAAACTTTATATATCACGGTCAATATGGCTAGGAAATGAAATTTGTTTAACACCTTTATGATTACAGTGATTATAGATTAATATTTTCAATTTTGCTATTATTTCAATTTTATATGAGTGTCCACATTTTTATATTTTATCTTTTATTAATGTATTACGATGAATGTTGGATTATAATGAAAATTTTTAATTACTCTAAAATAACACAATAACAATCAATCTCGTGGGATAAATGTAGAATTTATTTTTCTTTTATTTTAACCAACTAATAATAATACATTATAATACTGATAGATATACCACACATAATGAATGATCTTTAAAGGCTTCACTATTTGGGGTTTATTTGTCTAGCACTAATATTATGAGTTTTGAAATTAACATCACTTGGCTTTAGTAACACTAGGCCAATGGCAAGAATGGTGATCAATAATGGTTAAAACTCATATGTTAACTCATATACAAGTTTCTATCTTTACTGACATGCCTTGACCATCAGGAAGAATACATAAACAAAAAAAGGTTGCTACTTTGTTTTGCTTACTTTCACCAGTACATTTGACAATCAATATTTCATCATAAAGAAAAACATTTACTTGTGTGATAATGCTTGATAATTATTTCCCTCTAAATTAATTAATTTTTCATAAAAATATTGGTAAAAATATATTGGTATATATCAAGCTTCAAAATAAAGATTGTGGGCATAAGAAAGAATATAATGACTTACATGAAGAAAACACTTTAAGGGCATATATACTCAATTATTCATACCTTTTGTATAGAAAAGAAACTAATAATGTACCTTCTTTGTCAAACAAAAATTTCTCTACTCTTGCTAAAACATTCTTAAGAAATATACATATTGCGTTATAAAGAAATGAACTTGAAATATCATTTTTGTTTATTCAGTTAGGAGTATGCTTAACTGAATTCAATCACTCTGTAAACTCAGTTTTTAATTATTTTCCTTTTGCTCACTTTTATTGAAATATCTTCATATATCAAATCCCATGCCTTCTCATGAGACAAAGCTGATAGACAGGAAACTTTAGTAATGGGGGGAAGGAAATTTGGAATGAATATATCCTTATCATAATCATAGTTTTTCAAAAAAAATTACACAGTTAAACTGCCAAAGTTCCCATCTTTTTTACCTTATTATTTGCCTTTTCGTATTTAGTTCCATTAGATATTGTAATGAAATCACATGTTTTGTTTCAAAAATGGGTGCAAAATTTTAAAGGATATTGTAAAAAATGTTCTAGGTTTCGTACATTATACATGGTGGATACCATAAGACATTCCATGTATACCATAAGACATAAGAGTTTAAGTTAAAAGAGCTTTGGGGAGCTTTAATCAATTTTTGCCTAACTTGTGTTGGCGAGATTAACAATTAGATATTGGTTGTCCATAGAGCATTTTTCTTATAATAGTTTTCTAAGAGAGAAGACTGAGGACCATCATTTCAATTGTTAGAGAAAAAAAATGACATTAAAAAGTTCAAAATACATTTCATATTGTCATATGGTTTTTTAAACTTCAATACTATCACCCATGTCAAAATCTTTAGTCTCACATCCTCCTTTATGTGTAATAAATGATGGTATCTAGGATACATAAGCATTTTATTCACATTATAAAGCATTAGTATAGTTTGGATATGAGAAAGGTAATTCGTAATTACCTTAGTTTAATTTTTAATTCAGTATATGGATTTGTACATAATCATATAGTAAACTACATTTTAAAAAGCTTCAACAAACACTTTTTTCCTACAAGGTTATGCATAAATTTGTTACTTAATAATGTTCCTTCCATCTTTCAAAAGAGTAAAATCTTTGACCACATATTTGTGCAACAAAATGTGTTCATCAAAACCTTTAATGTACATTAATTGATTGATAGTATGTACAAATCATAGTTTATGCTTCAAAATACTAGAACAAACTATATCATCGCTATGTAACCAACCTATTAGCTAGTCTATTTTATAATGGGTGGGGTTATCATTTTTAATCAGAATTGATTTTAAAATTTATCATTAAATTTTGTTCCATACTTTTTTTTGAAATGAATTATAGTAGTTTATAGGCAAAGATGTGCTATTTGATCTATTGATGCTTTGTACAATATGTTTGAGGCATAGTGTACCTTATACTCACTCATTATCTTTCCTTTTAAATATATATGAGTTAGTTATTTGTAAATCATCTTCCTTCCATTTCTAGCATTATTATGATCATCATCTTCCACATCTTATTGTGCATATATTAATTATAAAAAATAAAAACTATAATCTTCACCTTTGCATATATATGTTAATTATAAACATCATAGAAGTCATAAATATCTCTATAACTATAGGTTATGATAATCCTAATAACTTTAGATGGCAAATTAGAATGAAACATGCTCCTAAACACTTTCATTCTTATATACTAGCTAAGAAAATTTATATCAAACGATGCTGCATTTCTTCTCAATTTGCTTTCCATATTGTCATTTCTTCTCAATTTCCATTCCATATTTCATCAATAATTTTCCTTCTACGGGCAATAACAAACTTTGCAATGCCAAAATGAAAATATTTATTTTTAGGAATATTGGAATTCTCAACTGTAAAAGGTTAAGCAGAATGACATAGAAGCTAAAATCTAAAAGCTATTGTATTTGAGGAGTATAGACTAGATATTAAAGCTCCCTAAGTAGAAGGTGTGGATCTATTTGACCCACATAGCTTGCCTATCAGCTAGGATACTCTGTAGTCTTTTAATTATCAAAGCCTTGTTGATAATTCTAGTTGACATAATTTGTACTTCCACTCCTTTTCGGGCTAAAACAAATCAATGCATTTAACCTTAGCCGTTACACTATTATTATGATTCCCTGTCTATATAAATCTCATTATCATCCTTCAATTGTTTTAACAATGCTTATTAGTGGCATAAGATATAAGGATTAACGCATATGAAGACTAGTAAGGATTGAATTAATGATTTATATCCTCCTTTTAAATGATAAGTTCTTATTACATTAGCTAAAGACCCTCTTTTGAATCTTCTCTATTAATAGTAGATAATCATAACAAGAAAGCTTCTTAATGCTAATGGGAATACCTAAGTTGGTAAGACGAAGAGTCTTACATTTTAACAAATTTTATGTGGAGAACCATAGGACCAAGTGTTAAGAACTCATAAAAACATACAACTAGCTTTTCCTTTTATTAATAAAGAGGCCTAAGAGCTATTTGGATGTATATAAATCTATCATGATAGCACAAAGAAAATTTTTGTCTATTGTTTTTTCCCTAATCCTCAACTATTTTTATAAAAAATTGTATTTAAAAAATAATTATATTAAATTTGAAATGCTTTGAAGGGTTACATATAAGAAGCTAGATTTTCCATCCCTATTTATGAAATGAGTTGAGAATAGTAAACTCAACTTCCTAACATCTAGGATTTCACTTTCATTTATTAAATTTGGTTTAAAACAATTTCTCATATAAATTTAAATAAGTTATTAACATATTAACATTCATAAATTAATAAGTAGTATTAATATACAATAATGTAAAAATTCTAATCTAAATGAAATATACTAATAAAGCCCTAGTCTCGGCTTATTTTATCAATAAACTTGAAGCTCCATCAAGTTCTATATATGAAAAGTTATTCATTAGTTCTTTAATAATGCCAATATGTTTAAGGTATGGAATCACACTCATTTATGTTTGGTCCCAAAAACTCATAATCCAAACTTTTTGAGGGACTTTAGACCGATTTCTTATTACAAGAGATTTTATAGAATCATATTTAAGTTATTGCTAACAGGATCAAACATGTGCTTCCTTTTTTGTTAGCTAATATTAAGCTAATTTTATAAAAGGTAGAGGTATTAAAGATAATATGTTGCTTGCACCAAAATT
>JAOSBM010000002.1:23571667-23589908 GCA_027568955.1 Erythroxylum tenue | reverse complement strand
GGTCCTCCAAGGTTTCTCTTCACAATTATTGAAGAAACAAAGGAGGATTTGGAGTCTGAAGATGCCAAATCCAGAGGCGATAATAAGAGTGGTAAAGGGTCTAGGAACTTGAGTGATTTACTTGTCACGGTAGAGACACCATATCTAACTCCTCTTGCTTCACCACCATTCTTAACTCCTCCTCTTACTCCTACGAGTTGTAGTAGCTATAACCAGCAGGACTTCCATAGCTTTGAAGCTTCTATAGTGACTGATCATCACAAGCTCAGGACATCCCCACCTTCAACATTCAAGTTCTTGCAGGCTGCAGAGGAAAAGCTGTACAGAAGAAAATTGCTGGAAGAAGTTGATAAAGAGGTCCAAGCGAAGGATTGTTATGTCCAAGACTATAGGAAGAAGGATTCTAGTTCACAGGAGGAGGAAGATGGGCCTTTTATCACCATCACTGTAGATAAGTATAAAGAGAGTGAGCTTAGTATCTAATCAAACTATCCAAAACAACTCAGGTACTTCACTCTTAGCTACTTCACTTTCAACAACCAAACTCTGAAGAAGCAAGAACAGTATGATCTTTCAATAGAAGAGCTCTACATGATCAACCCCAAGTGACAAAAAAAGATTCTTACTTTTCCTCATTCATGTTCTTCATTTTTGTTTCCTGATTTCTTAGTATCACCACAATTTTTAGGTAGTGTTCCTAGTAGTCCTTGTAACTTTCTGGGATGTTCTTAAGTATGAGCTTGGAGGGTTAATCTTTGCCAAGAAAATTTTTAAGCAGACAACATTCTGAGCAGTATAATGTGGAAAGGTTGGACAGGAGCAAGTGGGGTTTTATTTGTTTTTTTTTAATTCATTCTCCATATCCCGAGCTGACATAAACCTGTAACCATTCCTGGTGTGATTGATGGTTAGTACCGATGTTTTTTTTGTCTGTATAAAAAGGTTTCTGACAATGAACACACCTTTCTCAGTGCTTGTTCCTTTCCTCCTCCATGCCTGTGACAGCCCCCACATGAACAAACATTATTGCCATGTCCTGATTTTGTATTCTTTTGTTGCGTGCATGATGCTTGTGTATATGCCCCACCGAGCAACATTTGACCCCTTCTGATCAGAATTTGACAAAGCAAGGACTGGATGGGTAAATTGGAGTTTTTCTATGTAGCCAAGCAACACAAGGAAGCAACTTTCATTCGAAGAAAGTGATAAAAATGGAGAAAAAGGAGAGAGGTACAGAGAAGTAACTTGGGAGAGAGTGAGATAGTTCTTGTGCTTTTTCCATAACCAACAAAGTTGCATGCAAATTGACAGTGAAAATGTCTGGTGTGGGATTAGACCCAAAAGGGTTTTCCAGGTTGTAGAGAATCATTACAAGCATGCCTTTTCACAACCCTTTTTTAAGTATTTAATGCATGAGTAGATATGATCTCAACTTTACTTAAATCTGAGTTTAAGTTGTATGAGCAAAAGCAGATGAATCCAAAATTTTAATTTGTAGTACTGGAAAATTTGCATTAAAAGATCTATTTGCTCATGTAATGATGATCTTAGTTATTAGAGTAATTGTTAAAATTGCTTCGCCTTAACCAAAAAAGTCACATGTTCAATTCATGGAAAAAAACTTTTTTTTTGTAAGAATATAAAAGGAAGGTTGAGCATATTATGATCCTTTCTAGGCTTTTGGAATGTGTTTTAGCGAAAATTCAACTGGGATGACTTTAAAAATTCAATCCCAAAATAATTAAATAGTATTCCACCAACCAAATCAATATTGTCATATAACTAATTGGACGCAATACTTTCCCCAGTTCCAGGTGGAGACAGATAGGTAGCTAGACTTCAAAAAGTTAAGGCACGGAGAACGTTCAGTTGTAAAATGAGGAGATTCCATAAGATAGAGTAATATTAGATAGAAGATCTGGACTTGACTTTCATATGCTCTTTAGAAAGTCGTTCGAGGGCCTTAAGAAAGGGAGACCATCAGGGTAAGGATTATTCATGTCATAAAATTTTCAATATTTTAAGAAAAAAATATTTTTTAGAAACTTTTAAAAGGTCGAAGAATTAGGATCAAATCCTTGATATTCTTTCCTAGTGTCACCTTATGTTCTCTCCATCTCATTCATCCATTAATGGACGAATGAGATGAAGAGAGTACATAGCGATACTGAAAAAGGGGAACGGCCACTCTGTGTCCTAAAAATTGAGGGGTGATAAGAAAGTAGATATAACTCATATCAATTTTAAAATGGAAGATTAATTAAAATAAAAAAATGTTAAATTTTGTGAGCATTATTTACATTAAATTCATAAGTTACTTTTAACTTTTTTGAATTATCAAACTTTCTAAATAAGCGATTCACAAAATATTACTTATATTTAACAATTTAATACATATTCAAAAACTAAAGTTATTACTTATATTATACTTGAATAATAATATTTACATATTTACCGATAAGAAAAGAAACAAATAATTTTCTTATTACATTTGGCAACAAATTAAGATTATAATTAATTTAATTTTTAAAAAATGTGGTCTTTCTCAAACTCAAATTTTGATTAACTCAAAGTTTAATTTGCTCAATCGGTCAGACTCAAATTGCAAATTCAGGTAGCCATCATATCAACCGAAAAGAAAAGCTTATGCCCCACAAACCTTCAAAGCCTCTTTGCACCTCTTAGCCTTCCCGTCCGCTTTTGTGAAGTGATAGAGAACCGTCACATGAGGGGGGTCAGATCTTCTGGTCTATTTTTTGTGGACCAATTCTATGTCATAAAAAATGAACCGTTTATTTTTGTGGATCTCATATAAATAGACGGTTCACTTTTTATAGAACAGAGTTAATTCACAAAAAATAGACCAGAGGATCTGATGGCCACACGAGGTGTCCCAGTCGTTAAGTTGATTAAAGATTAGGAAGTACACAAACAGCAGGACTGGTGGGTAAATGTCTTGTCATAGGAGATGCAAGTCCAGACCCATCCCACAAATAGTTTTGTCTAGGCGCAGACCTGGCTGTGTACTAATCTTGGTCCTCTAAACGAAACTATGGGGTTTTCTCGCAAGCCCATCTGGCGCTGGGTTTTAAGGCCTAAAGGGAACACTCATGAACTTGCATGTTCTGCGAAAACCCACCGTTGACAATCCTTTTTCAGCGCGAAACAAGCACCTGATTTTGAAAGAGTAATTTCATCGAACAGTTGGCTTGCAAGAGTCGCAGGACTTCCAAAGTCATGAAAGGGAGAAAAGCCACCATCTTGACGCTTGCTGAGAAGTGCAAGGTCTTTGTCTTTTGTTTCTGATTACCATAGTCATTGTCTACTTTTATCTGCTTAACATTAGCTTCTTATTGTAGAATATACTGGCCTCAAATTGGCAAGCTCAACTTAATACCATTAAAGCTGATGCCAAGGGAAGGTATGTTTTTTTTTTGTTTTTTCTGTTCACTAATCATAAAGCTCAAAGCTTCACATGATTATCTGCAGATTATTTCATGGTGGGTGTTTATAAGTTTAGAGTTTATTATACGTTGAAATGTTTTTGTTTTTTCCCACTTTCTGAATATGCATTTCTGCTTACTGGGTAAGCTGCATTCTGAGTTTATGTTGTTTGTTTTTCTTAGCAAGGAGGAGATATACACTTCAAAAGTTAAGTACATGCTCAAGAAGGGAAGACCCTATATCTGGGTGCCTGAAAATGACATGCATAATATGGTACAGTTACTGGATACTTTATTGAATTATTTAACTTCTACCTTGTGTTTATGCATGTCAGTTCCTGTCAATGTATTAGATGTCAATCGCCTTGTTGGTCTCTAAACATTGAAGACTGGCTTGAGAACAATTGGTGTTGGAATAATCTGATGATGATGCCTAATCCTTTTCTGAATTTTCCCTTTTTCTTGTAGAACATGATAATTGATGAACGTGGTTCTTTTGCTGTTGCCACTCCTTTCCCGGGACCTCTGGCAAAATTACTGAAATCAACAAAAAAGGTTCAGTTGAATTTGAACAGCACTCCTCTGGTTACCTACCATTTCTTTGCTCTTCTGACCCTCCACAATGTATCCTGAAAGTGCTTGCTTGTATAACCTTAAGATTGTTTCATATTACTAGGTATGATTTAGGAAGTAATGGTTTTGTGGGAGTATTGGATATACAACTTAAAGATCTGATATGGCTATTGTTACACTGCAGTTACCAGCTAGGGTTGCTCTAATGGGAGATGTTGTGCCTCTTAAAGATGATAAGGTTTGGCCATCTAACCATTATCATAAAGTTTTGAGTTAGCCTAGGAGTGTCCACTGCTGCACTGCACGCTTTGAATTTGATACTTTAATTGGTCAATAATTTTCATAGTGTACTTTTAGCCTGACTTGTTTGCTGTAGACTGCTTTACATAGACCTAACCATGGAACTGTAATATAATAGTGAATCTTCATTTTACAACTCTTATTTATCATCTCTTATCATGATTTAGCCGATTACACACCACGATTTAATTACAACCAGCTACTCTAGCTTCCTGGATTATAATTCTTGTGTCTTGTAAAAGGAATCTAGAAAAACAGTTCACATTATTTGTTGTTCTCTTATAGGCTCAGCTGATTGCAAATAATGTCAAAGAGATTATCCTGTCTGAAGAAAGAATGATTAATGAATCCTCTTACACGGTTTCTGGAGTCCTATCTTCTTCTGATCTTGCAACATCACGAAGTGCGAACCTTAAACAACTACTTGATGGGGGTCAAACATTCAATATTTATAGGCTTACCCCAAGGTAGATCTCTCTGTTGCTTTACTATTTCCTTAATGTAGCAAGAAGCTTGCGTAATTTAATATGTTTCTGCTAATGCAACTGGTAAAGTTTTGTGTGATATCTGAGACTGGAATTGAGACCAGGATGTCTCCACTTGTCATCAATCAATGCATAACTAATTCAACTTTGATTAATATACTGTGCTTATGTATGAAAATAAGGATAATATTGAATGGAAAACCAAGCCAACAGGCTGACGATTCCAATTTATTGTTCAGTTCATGCATGCTTATTGATGGTCATGGAGATACTCATGAAGTGGATATGGAAGATTTTGAAACGTCAAAAGCAGACCCATTGGGTGAGACCCTCTGTTTCCGTCACTTGTGCCAAGATAGAATCTGTTAAGTAAATCGACATGTATGTAATGATTAAACAAGATCTTTAACTTCTTGTTGGGTGCAGCTTCATTTTCTGCCAAGCTAATTGATGGCATCAATCGAAGTGAAGCAAGGCGCCGAGCCCTCGTGCTGTTTTGTTTGGTGTATTTGAATGTGAATGCAAGGGTAAGATTTTCTGTAATATACATGTCAATGGATGAGCATTATCAGCTTTTGTATTGCATGCCATTAAGAGACTAAATTATGCTTTTAACTTTTATGTCATATAGATCAGTGTTTCTCCTGGATGTAGTTATGTATGTCCTGTTGGTTTTAATTATATAAGATAAACCTTTTTCTTGAGCTCATCAAACTCGAGGTTATTATCACCATGCTCTGATGTATAATTGGACTGGAGTCCAGATCCTCTGTCCAATATTATGGTGTCTTATTGTGTCCAATAAATCTCAGTCATTTATTTATGTGGGTCTTATATGGGTCCCACGTAGGTCCCGCAAAATAAATGGCTGAGATTCCATGAGACAGAATAAGACAGAGTAATATTGGACAGAAGATCTGGACTCCATTGGACTGATGGGGTCAAAATTCATAGCTTGCAGGGTTTAGTTTTAATCCCAGATATTTCACTGCTTCTTATAGTCCAAAAAATCTTAAATGCTAATCAATTGTGTTAAGTATGCATCTGAAACCATCTGCTACTACTGTTGTGATATCTCAAAACTTTTCTTCTTTGTTGTGCAATGTCCTACAGGATGCATACTTGCTAGCTGTGGACCGTAAGGGATTCGATGTGCTTGGAAAGGTTCCAAGACAAACAGTGAAGGACGGGGTTGGTGAATTCCAGTGGAAAGAGTACAGGTTTGCCTTCAAGGAGGAAGCACAAGATGTCGAAACATTCTGCGGTCGTCTCGTGGAGATGGAAGAAGAGGTTGTTACCAAAGTTTCAAGTTCTAGTGGTTTGATTTGAGCAATACATGTGATCGACCTGCTCTGGAACATCAGAATTAGCCAAACATCACCAATGTAAAGTTTTTGCCAAACTGGGCTAAAGTTTTCTGTAAATGCCTAAAATGGTATTTGGTATTCTATTTGTGTTGGTGCATGCTTACTGTTTCTCTTCATTTAAGAAGAAAAGCTGATAGAAACACAAGTTCATGACAGATTTGTCAGGTTAAATGAACTGAGCCATAAAATATAGCAACAGGCAATGGGAATAAAACATAAATGAGACGTACGGGTGAAATTGGATCGTGAAGGAACATTTGGGCAAAAATTTTCAGCCTTTCCATGGCAAATGTTGTGCGTGACTAGAGGCTAACCAGAGAGGAAAATGAAACATATATCATAAAGTCGAAAATAGCTAATGAACTACAAAAATTTTCACCGGATCATACCGCAACCAGCTTTAAGTTTCTTTCACACAAGAGACCGCCTTGGCTTTTAATCAACTTCCTCGATTTTAGGACCTGAGGCACTGCCACCAGCTGGAGGAGCACCGTCAGGGCCGCCACTGCCAGCATCAGCACCCCCACCTTGATACATCTTGGCAATAATGGGGTTGCATATGCCCTCCAGTTCCTTCATTTTATCCTCGAATTCGTCTACTTCTGCAAGCTGATTGCTGTCCAGCCACTGAATGGCTTGATCGATTGCGTCTTCAATCGTTTTCTTGTCAGCCGCAGGAAGTTTTGAACCAATCTTCTCATCTTTGATTGTGTTTCTCATGTTGTAGGCATAGTTCTCTAAAGCATTCTTTGCCTCCACCTTCTTCTTGTGCTCTTCATCTTCAGACTTGTACTTCTCCGCCTCCTGCACCATCTTCTCAATCTCTTCTTTGGACAGCCTACCTTTATCATTGGTGATTGTGATCTTGCTTTTCTGACCGGTCGTCTTGTCCTCAGCTGACACATTCAAGATGCCATTTGCATCGATATCAAAGCACACGGTGATCTGAGGCACACCCCTAGGTGCTGGAGGAATACCAGAGAGTTCAAATTTTCCAAGTAAATTATTGTCCCTTGTTCTTGTTCTCTCACCCTCATAAACCTGTATCAAAACACCAGGTTGATTGTCTGAGTAGGTGGAGAAAACTTGCTCCTTCTTGGTAGGAATGGTTGTGTTCCTCGGGATCAAAACGGTCATGACACCACCGGCAGTTTCTAATCCAAGCGACAGTGGAGTAACATCCAAAAGCAACAAATCCTGCACTTTCTCATTACCTTCGCCACTCAAGATTGCAGCTTGAACAGCGGCACCATAGGCAACAGCCTCATCTGGGTTAATGCTCTTGCAAAGCTCCTTCCCATTGAAGAAGTCCTGAAGAAGTTGCTGTACTTTTGGGATTCTAGTGGAACCACCAACAAGAACAACATCATGAACTGAGCTCTTGTCCATCTTTGCATCTCTCAGACACTTCTCCACAGGCTCCATACACTTCCTGAAAAGATCCATGTTGAGCTCCTCAAATCTAGCACGAGTAATTGTCGAATAATAGTCAATTCCCTCGAACAGAGAATCGATCTCAATGGTGGTCTGAGCAGTTGATGAAAGGGTCCTCTTAGCTCTCTCACAAGATGTCCTCAACCTCCTAAGAGCTCTGGGATTGCCGGTGATGTCTTTCTTATTCTTCCGCTTGAACTCTTGAACAAAATGGTTCACCATTCTATTATCAAAGTCCTCGCCACCAAGATGAGTGTCTCCGGCAGTCGCCTTCACCTCAAAGATACCCTCTTCAATGGTAAGTAAGGACACATCAAAGGTCCCACCACCAAGATCAAAAATCAACACATTCTTCTCACCAACACTCGTCGCCTTCTTGTCAAGCCCATAAGCAATAGCCGCAGCTGTTGGCTCATTGATGATGCGCATAACGTTGAGCCCAGCTATGGTTCCAGCATCCTTAGTAGCCTGACGCTGCGAGTCATTGAAGTAAGCAGGGACAGTAACAACTGCATTCTTCACTGTCGTTCCCAGAAATGCCTCCGCAATCTCACGCATCTTCGTAAGCACCATCGAAGAGATCTCTTCAGCAGCAAACTGTTTGTCCTCTCCTTTGTAAGATACCACAATCATAGGCTTATCACCAGGACCTGTAATCACCTTGAAGGGCCACAGCTTTATATCACTCTGCACAGAAGTATCACTGAATCTCCTCCCAATCAATCGCTTTGCATCTGTCAAAACCCACCAACACAATCATTACAAATAACTTCCACTTACTATTATAACACAATCCCAATTGCGGTTACAATATTACGATTGCGGTCTGAACTGTTACATATGCCGCAATTACGATCATATTTTTGTAATTGTCTCGCATCGTCCACAGTTATCGTATTCATAATCTTTAAGACCTTGATAAGAATGAGAGAGTGGTACTAACCGAAGACAGTGTTGATGGGGTTCATGGCGACCTGGTTCTTGGCAGCGTCGCCGATCAGACGTTCGGAATCGGTGAATCCAACATAAGACGGTGTCGTCCTATTACCTTGATCGTTAGCGATAATCTCGACTCTGTCATGTTGCCAGACACCTACGCAAGAGTACGTTGTCCCTAGATCGATACCGATCGCGGGCCCTTCTACTTTTCCGGCCATTCTCCGACAACTGTGGAATGCAAGACGGTATTGTTAAGGTTTCGGTTTCGTTTAATGTTGGGATAAGGTACTACGAGGATTTGAGAGAACATATATAGATTTTGGGGTGTGTGAGAAGGTCAGTTCTAGAATGTTCCACTGAAGTGTCGAAGATTCTGGATCGCCGACGCCTTACGCGGCTACTTTGTCGCCGGAGGATTGGAATTCTTGACCAAGTCGACAAGCATCCGCTTAGACCGACTGATCCTGTTATGTTGGCGCCAAATGTGAAAGCTTTTTTTTTCCCACAAGATAATACTACATGTCGTTACCCATTCATCCAAAAGAAGTTAAAAGGCAATAATTAAAGTTATTAATAATAGAATAACCCAATTCATATATATTATATTTGGAGGATGCACACAGTAAATTTTGTGTTTGTAAATCAAGTATTTTAATAAATAAACATAATATTATTATTTAAAATTAAGTGATTATATATTTAACCAATTTCAATTCTTTCAAACATTTGATTATTAAAATTAATTCATGTATAAGTTTTCTTTTATTCTTAATTTAGCATTATATTTTAATTCGATTGATTTTTTTTTTCCTTTTTTGGAAACGGAAGAACTCATAGTCGCTATCTTTTGGATGCGTACTGGGAAAAATTCGGATTGACGCAATAGTCTATAAATCACGCCAACTGGGTACTCTGCACGATAAGCTCAATCGAGAAAGCATAAGTAAGGGGATTTGAACACAGAACGTTTTGACCCCATGCCCCCTACTCCACCAACTCACCACCCCATTTAAATAATTGTTTGTTCTTGCTAACTATTTAATAAGAGAATTACTTTTAAAAGATAAATATAATTTTAGAAAAGACAAATAATTCACAATTGGAAACAACTTCTCTACTAGTTACGGGTAAAGTAGTATATTGTTAGACCTTCCCAAACTTTGTACCTCAACGAAATTCTTACTAGATGTTGCTATTATATAGATAATTCACAAACTTCGTATTTTGAATTTTATAAAAAATTTATCCAAGTAATTGTTTAGCATTTAAAAGAATTTTATAAAAATTTGAACTTAATATCTAAATATTTAAATGCTTTTAAGAAAGTCTCATTATCTTAAAAGTGACAAACATAAGATGATTATTGTTAATACTACGTTATAATAAATAATTTAATTGAATTTGATTTATTAACTTCAAATTAAACTAGTCAAATTAAATTAGTTAGCCAAATCCTAAACTAATTAAATTGTAGCAAGTAATCATCTTCACAATTTTTCCAAAAAAAAACTAATCATCTTCGTAAGGAACAACAACAATTTTCACCTCGTCCTTTGGAACCAACGAGTGGGAGTGAGTGTCTGTTTCATGTATAGAAATAGAAGTTAGTCGGAACCCCAATTGTTCAAACCTTGGAATTTCCATGATTACTCACACAAAGACCTGAGACGATATACCATACATCTCTTGGGTTAACTTAAGGACTTGGATTATGCCAAGACATTGCAGAAACTAACTGTTAAAATTTATATCTGTCATGTAGAATTGCTGATATATAAAGAATGATTCTGCTGATCAATCAACTATCTTTTTAACGAAGACAACTCTGACACCTGGCTGGACAATTGGGGCCCTATTATTCAACTGGTTTCCTCGCCAGTGCCCGATTCCCTCCGGTGTGCTACTGCGGCCGACCTACGGACGGAGGACGGCGGTTGGCGCTGGCAGGATATCCAGCAGTACCTCCCAGGTCACCTCTGTCTCGCCCTCGCGCGATTCGATCCTTATGTCGCACATTTGGAGGCCGACAGTCTGCCGTGGGCTTTCACTCCTCACGGCCGTTACACTGTGGCGTCTGCTTACGAGTTAATCGAGGGTCGGCCCACGGGTCCTCGGCAACCTTTGTGGCGGACTATATGGACATGGGATGGCCCACAATGTATCTGCTCTTTTCTTTGGCCTGTTGCTAAGCGGAGGTTACTGACCAACCAACAGCGTGTGGCTAGGCATGTGGCGCACGACAGCCGCTGCCACTACTGTGGGGAGGAGGAATCCGTTCTAAACGTGGTTCGTGACTGTCTGCGAGCGCAAGCCATTTGGCGTAATTTTCCCCCGACCGTGGTTGACCTGGATTTCTTCCAGCAGGACGAAACCACTTGGCTTTACTCTAATCTCACGAAGCATACTCCGATTCTTCAAGAAGCCTGGACCATGTTCTTTGGCATTACCTGTTGGTTCCTGTGGAAATGGCGTAATAGCAGCTTGTTTGAGGCCGACTTTGTTTGGCCGGTCGCCGGTCATCGGCAGATCATGGTTTACGTCGGGTGGCTAGCTCGAGCTCGGGTAATGGAAAACTGTGTGTTTCCTACACCGGGCCTTCCTGTTGGGGCTTTCGTGGGCTGGGCAAAGCCTCCTATTGGTTGGGTCCAGCTCAACTCCGATGGCGCTGTGGCCCTGGGTTCCCGTTGGGGTTCCGCCGGGGGGCTCCTTCGGGATTGGCATGGGGTTTGGCTGGGGGGTTTCCACCACCACCTTGAGTTGAGCTCGCCTGTGGCGGCCGAGCTATGGGGGGTGTACTCTGGCCTCACAGTGGCTTGGCACCTGGGTTTTCGAAGAGTGGTGGTCGAGGTGGACTCGCTCGAGGTTATTAATCTTCTCTCTGAACCTCCTACTATTCTGACAGATGTGTCCTTTTTGGTGACAGGTATCCGCTAGCTGTTGCACCAGGAGTGGACTACTCACATCCAGCACGTTTTCTGGGAGGGAAACCAGTGCGCAGATTATCTTGCTCGTCTCGCTAGCCGATCAAGTCCGGGCCTTCATGTCTTACAGGAGCCCCCTTTTGGTATCCAGGAGCTTCTCCGTCGAGATACCCACGGCGCGGTGTTTCCGCGCGCTTTGCATTAATTTTGTGTCTTTTCCCTTGTAAACAAAAAAAAGGGCAGTACATGCATCATGGAAGAAACCAACTAAACTACAAACTCTTAACAAACATAACTAATTTAGCTAGAAAGTGGGAAGACTTACGACTAGAAAATCTACTAGCTTATTTTACGTTAACTAAATATCAAAGGAAAGGATCAGAAGTTTGAACGAGTTTTTACTTCTAACACTCCCCCTTCATTCAAACTTGGAGACTCCCAGTTGAACAAAAAAATCTTCATTTTTATTTTGCACCAAGCTTTTCATCATTAAGTCTGCAACATGTTCTTTTGTTCTATAATTTTTCAACCTCACTTCTCCTTTTTCTAGCAGCTCCTGTATGAAATGGTGTTTAATTCCAATATGCTTGGTTCGGCTATGAAATACTTGTAAGCATCACAACAGACTTATTGTCTCAAAAGATATCTACTGGTTCGAATTGTTCTTGTCCCAAGTCACCCAATATTTTTCTTAGCCATACTGACTGACATGCCGCTGCTATAGCTACTACGTATTCAGCCTCAATATAAGATAAAGCCACAATAGCTTGTTTTTTGAGCTCTATAAAACAACAACAGTTCTAAGGATGAAACAACTTCCCGAAGTGCTCCCCCTGTCTTCTATAGAACTAGCCCAATCGCTATCTGTGAATCCTCTAAGACTAAAAATTTTAGATTTTCTAAACCATATGTCAAAATCCTTTATTCTAGCTAAGTATCAAAGAACCCTCTTGGCTGCACCAAATTGATGTGTAGTCAGTTTGTGCATAAACTGTAATAGAACACCAATAGAAAAACTTATGTCTAGACGAGAATGTGTCAGATAAATTAATCGCCCAATTGGATTCCTAAACAAGCTTCCATCTGCAGAACCTGTGTCATCTTCTGATTAAATCTTTTCATTTATATTCATTGGTGTTTTGACAATCTTACACCCAGCTATATTAAACTTCTTTATGGTATCTTCCACATATTTCTTCTGAGACATAAAAATACCATCATTTGTTTGCACAATCTCTAATTCCAGAAAGTAACTCAACTCTCCCAAATTCGTGATATCAAACATGCTCATCATTAACTTCTTAAACTCAGATATAAGATGCAAAGATGAACCGGTATAGATTATATCGTCAACATACAAGCTTACTATCATGAGATCAACAATACCTTGTTTCTTCACATATAGCGTATGTTCATGCTTGCTTCTTTCAAATCCTTGCTTGTGAAAGAAATCATCAATCTTGTTGTACTAAGTTCGCGAAGCTTGTTTCAATCTGTAAAGTGATTTTCTTAACCTGAACACCTTAGTAGGATTCCTTAAATCCTCAATAACAGGGGGATGGAAAACGTACACTTCTTTTTATAAATCGTCGTTGAGGGAGGGCGATTTGATATCAAACTGAAAAACTTTCCAATCTTTTTGTGTTGCCAATGCCAAAATGATACTCATCGTTTCAAATCGAGCAAACAGTGAAAACTTTTCCTTGTAGTCTATTCCTGGTTGTTGCGTAAAGCCTCTTACCACAAGTCTTGCCTTATGCTTCTGAATGCTGCCATCTGCCAAAAATTTTGTTTTAAATATCCACTTCAGACCAATAGGAGTTTTACCTTGACGAAGATCAGATGGCTCCCAAGTTCGATTCCTTTGAATGGACTGCAATTCATCTTCTATCGTACTCCTCCATTCCTGATGTTGCAAAGCTTCCTCAACTGAAATAGGATCACCAGCAAAGAGAACCATCAACAATGCAACCTCTCCTTCAATTTCAAATTGAAGTCGAGGAATTCTGCCACTCTCACTTCTCCGTAATTAAGCTCAAACTATTGGAGTTGTTGCATTGGGAGAAGACTATTCGGATGTAAAAGCTGACCTTGTTTTTTCTGGAGTTGAATTCTGAGAGTTACTGGTCGTATCAATCTTTACTTCTTCTTCTTCTTTTGTGTTCTGGCCTCCATCTTCAAAATGTGCATTTTGCTCCTTGTATTCTTTCTCCTACTCCTATTTTACTAGTTCATCAAAAACTACGTTCCTACTCATGGAAATAGTCTCACTTATAGGATAATAGAGCCTACATGCTGTTGATTTGGTGCAATATACAATAAAGATTAACTTTTTCGATTTATCTACCAACTTATGTTTTTTTGTTGTACATAAGGCATAACAAGTACAACCGAAAACTCGAAGATGGCTTACCGATGGTTTGTTCCCAAACCAAGCTTCATATGGAGTCTAATTCTACACTGCTTTAGTCGGTGACAAGCTGAGAAGATACACAACTGAAACTACTCATCCTGCCCAGAAATTGTTTGGTAATACCTTAGACTTGATCATTGAATGGGCCATCTCAACTACGGTACGATTCTTTCGTTTTGCCACTCCATTTTGCTCCGAAGTGTAAGGCGTTGTCAACTCCCTCTTGATGCCTTGCTCATAAAAAAAACCTACAAACTCCTTAGAAGTGAATTCACCTCCACGATAAGTTTTAAGGACTTTTAGATATTTGCCGCTTTTCTTCTCAACCATAGCCTTAAATTTCTTGAAATACTCGAAAGTTTCATACTTGACTTGAAGAATATAAACCCAGTTTATTCTACTATAATCATCAGTGAATAAAAGGAAATACCTACCGCCAGCCAAAGATTCAGCTCTCATCGGACCGCAATGATCAACAGGTACTAGCTTTAGTAAATCAGTGGCACGCCTTGATTTTCCTACCGAGAAGGCCTTCTTGGCTTGCTTGCCGAGAACACACCCCTCATAAACTTGCTTCGACGATACAATAAATGGTAAATTGCTGACCATCTCCTTTGCTTTTAGCAACTGCAAGCCTTTAGTGTTTAGATGCACGTATCTCAGATGCCATAATTCAGTCTCTTCCAACACCTTGCTAATCATGACTGCTTCTGTAGAGAAATCTAGAGGGAACATTCTGTTTGACGACATTCGAGCACTTGCAAGGATCTCATCGGTAATCTTATTTTTTATCACACATTTTACATCATTAAACTCAACCGAATGACCAGATTCGATTAGCTATCCAACACTTAACAAATTATGAGCCAAGCATGGAGCATAATGAACATCTTTTATGTACCTCTTCTTGTTACCTTCACAAATTGCAATTGTTCCTCTTCCTTTGATCTGCAGCTATTTGTCATCCCTAAGTCTGACATATGACCTGACAATTTCATTAAGATTTTTAAAATTTGACCTGTCCCCAATGATATAGTGAGAACATCCACTGTCCACATACCATATATCAGTTACAATCTTATTTGCCTTTGTCTTTGCCATGAACAAATAATATTTTTGCTCTTCGTCCTCCTCAGTAGTTGGCTTTTTCAGGTTTGGACTAAAAAAATTTCTCGGTATGTCCATTCTTGTGGCAGTACGTGTAGTGTAGAGGACTATTCGACCACGACCTCTGCCATGACCTCGAGATCCTCCTCTACCTCTTCTTTTGAAGCGTTGATTCAAAGTTTCAGTTTCCCCCTTAATCTGAAACACTTTCTCTTCTTCTTTATCAATACTTCGATTTATCCTTGCTTAATGAGCTTGTGAGGAACCCATTAGTTCATTAAAGGAAAAGGTTGAAAAATCTTTTGACTCTTCGATCGTAGCCACAACATGATCAAATTTAGGTGCTAGGCTTCTAAGCACCTTAGGTACAATAGTTTCGTCATTAATCTTCTCCCAATACGATCTTGAAAAGGTAAAATTTGTTGATGAAGAATTTTCCTTTGTTA
The DNA here is from genome assembly GCA_027568955.1 of Erythroxylum tenue. Taxonomy (NCBI): domain Eukaryota; kingdom Viridiplantae; phylum Streptophyta; class Magnoliopsida; order Malpighiales; family Erythroxylaceae; genus Erythroxylum; species Erythroxylum tenue. The sequence goes on along the minus strand of JAOSBM010000002.1, from coordinate 23,574,480 downwards.
TTTCATCATAAGTTGAGTATGTACAGATGAGGGGTTCTTATACTAGAAAAAGGAAAAAATCCTATTGGCTATGTGTTGTAGTACCTGTAACCGTATGTACAGCTGTAATGTTCTGTACAAACATAAAGGAATAAAAGGACTGTGACCTTCACGTGGTATGTTATGGATGAGTGTGGTACGAGTGTATGTGGATAGGGTCTATTGGGTTATGGGTCTTCTATGAACCCACGACCCTTCCTATGACCCATGAGTCAAAACCCGACCTGCTTGTGCACTAAGCCCTTAACACCCCCTTCAAGTCGGAGACCCGGAGAGACGGACAGATCCGAACTTGGAGATTAGGGCTTCAAACACTCATGCAGTGAGGGGCTTTGTAGACAGATTGACTAGTTGATGTTGGCTTTGAATGTGTTTGAGATCTAGGAACTCTGAGTTCGTTGCGTTGCGAACTAGATGGAGATCAATCTCCAGATGTTTCGTCCTCTCATGGAAGACGGGATTTTTCGATATGTGGATCGCCACTTGGTTGTCGCAGAATAGAGTTATGGCCTTTCTGGTTTCCACCTGGAAATACTTCAATAGGTGAACAATCCATTTTAATTCACATGTTGTTGAAGTTAGGCTTCTGTATTCTGCTTCCGCTGATGATCTACTCACTGTGGTTTGTTTCTTTGTTTTCCACGATATGGGCGATTATCCGAGGAACGCACAAAACCTAGTCAAGGATCGTCTGCTAAAGACATAACTCGCCCAGTCTGAGTCCGAGTAAGTGGTGAGTTATAGGTTTTAACGTATTTGTAGAATAGGCCTTGGTTCTGTGTCCCTTTGGGATATTTTAGGACATGTTTTACAGCTATCCAATGTGGTTCCCTCAGTGTTTTCATGAACTGACTTAATTGTTGTATGATGTAGGCGAGGTTTGGTCTTGTGAAGTTCAGATATTGCAGTCTGCCCATGATTCTCCTGTACATTTTCGGATCCTTGAGTGGCTCGCCTTCGTCAATGGTAAGTTTGCTTCCTGGAACTATAGGTGGTGCACATGATTTACAGTCGAGTAGGTTGGTTTCTTGCAGGATATCCCTCACATATTTGCTTTGACTGAGTACTGTTCCTTCCTCTGATCTTGCTATCTTAACCCCTAGGAAGAACTTAGCATACCCCAGATCTTTGATTGGGAATTCTTTGTGTAAGGCATGTTTGATGTTATTTAAGAGTTCCTCATTTGCTCCGGTGATGAGAATATCATCTACGTAGATGATAATGGCAATGAATCTGTTGCCTTGGCCTTTAGTGTATAGGCAATGATCTACTTCTGCCTTGTCGAAACCTAAATCCTTCAATTTTCAGGTTAGCTCCTTATGCCACTGTCTGCCTGCTTGTCAATAATCTACAAACCTCCCTTGTCTTGGCTTTCTTGAAACCTTGTGGGGGCAGCATGTAGAGTTCCTCTTCTAGGTGACCATGTAGGTAGGCTTCGTTTATGTCACATTGTAGGATAGGTCATTTCCTGATTGTAACTACATTCAGGAAAATCCTAATTGTCACAATCCTGGCTATAGGAGAAAACACTTCTGAATAGTCTACACCCTCCCTTTAGTTGAAGCCCTTGGATGCCAGTCTTGATTTTAGTTTGTCAACTGTACCATCTGGGTTGTATTTCACTTTGTACACCCATTTTGATGCTATTGCTCGCTTCCCTTTGGGCAGCTCTGTCAAAACTCAAGTCCGATTTTCTTCTAGGACTGTTAGTTGTGAGTCCATGGAATCCATCCATACCTTTGATTTGCATGTTGTCTCATAAGATAAAGATTCAAAAGTAGTGTTTACATTACCTATGAACTCCATGTAGGTTTGTGTATGTGTAATCTAGGGATTTGATTCCTTGCTTTCTTCTGTTCCTGCAGGACCAAAGATTTTCAAAGTGATATTAGAAGTGTCAAAGATAGAGGTAGAGTGATGAGCAGAGGCTTGGTGGACATAATCATTGAAGTATTTTGGTGTGGTGTGGTTTCTTTGGCTTTTTCTTACATAATTGTCTGGGGTTGTGTCTTGATCTGTAATGTTATTGGGTTGTGGTGATGTTTCTGTGATTTCTGGTATGTCTTCTGTGTGTTGTATTATTGGTGTTGTGTCTTCTGTGTGTAGTATGCTTGGTGTCCCTGGCATGTCACTTGATGGTTTTGCATCACTATCTGTTGTGATGTAAGGGAACAGTGGTGGTGGTCTTTGTTTAGATTTGGTTTGTGTATTTGCAAAGGGAAAGGTGCTTTCATGGAAGGTTACATCCTTTGAGCTAAAAACATTTTTTGTGTCGAGATCCATGACTTTTAAAGCTTTGTAGTTTGGCATATATCCAAGGAAGGCACATTTCGAAGCTCTAGGGTCTAGCTTAGTCCTATTAGGTGTCTTATCTAGTGCAAAGCATAGACACCCGAAGATTTTCAAATGATCATAGGTTGGTTCTCTTTTATACAGTTTCTCGTATGGTTTTTTCCACTGTAGGGTTTTGGTTGGGATCCTATTTAGAAGATAAGTAGTTGTGAGAAGGGCTTCTTGTAGCACCCCACTCCCGCAAGACCCGAACCTGACATCGACGGTGATATCCGAGTCCGTGCCCCGCAAAGGTGGCATGCTAAAGCAGTTGATCAATCAGAAATTGGTCGATTATTTTTTTTAATAACAAACACAATATGCAGAAGTCGATAATTAAATAGGGCATAAGCCCTTTTCAATCACACAATGAACTTGCCAAAATTTTCGTATGGCCCATCTCATTCATTCATAAACATTTACACTTAACACAATTCAAAAGC
>JAOSBM010000002.1:23472556-23489123 GCA_027568955.1 Erythroxylum tenue | reverse complement strand
GGGATTTAGTGAAATTAGACTTGTTGTTAAATTATTATTTGTGATGCATTGTTAGTATTAAAAAGAATGATATGAATGTATAAGAAAATGATTAAGAAGAATTAAGTGAATTGAGATTTGCATGAGGAACAGATTCCTAGAAATGGAAAACGATATGGTGTTGATTAGTATGAGAATGGTTTTAAGATGAATAAGACAAAAAGAAAAAGAAAAAAAATTATACCGGATTTTGGATTTGGATCAGTCTAGGTTTCCAACGCAACTTTTCGTTTCCTAAGTTTTGCGCTTCCAGATGTCGGACATTCATGTGTCGATTTAATTCATGTGTCGATTTGATTCGACATGTGCCCCGATTCGCGATCCTTCGCGTTCTTTGTTTCCGATCGTTCGATTTTTGTTTCCGTTTTTCGATTGGGATCCGGTTCCCGGATCGTGTCCCAACAATGCAACCTAAACAAACTATCATACAATATGCAAAATTCACACTCAAGGTAAAAATACACAACCCTCCCCACACTTAAACAACACATTGTCCTCAATGTGAGAAGGAAAAAACAAACACATATGGGAAGAAGAAACATAATTTAAAGTAAAACAAAAATAAAAATAAAATAAAGACTAAATTTAAAAAGAAAGGGGGTTAGAACAAAGCCTTATAGTGATGGAGGCGGGGATGGTATTGGAGGTGGCAGTTGAACGTCCTGAGCCTCAAAATAACGATGGATATGACGTATGTCCTAGCTCTGACATCGTTGAGTTTGGGTCATCTCCCTCATCCTTCTAGAGTTCTCTGCAAGTGTATCTGTAATTACCTTGATGTTTGAGGAGATTGTATCTTGTACTTTTTTCTAGCCCAGTTCTTCTGTTTCTTCTTCTTCCTCGAATTCCTCGCTAGTTGAATCCTTTTCTTGTTTTTGTTGAGCACTTAAGCTTGCTTGACCAGTCCTGTCCTTGACATGTGTTTTAGCATTAATATCTCGAAGTTCCATATTAAGGGATCTCAGGATTTCAGCTTGCCATAGATAATGATGGTTCATGAATTCAGGACGATAAACTGTGAGCTCGTTGCACTCAACTCCACAGTAATTAGTTATGGAAGAAACCAAGTAACCCATTCCTAAGCTATTGCTCCTCTTCTTTCGAGCAGCAATAATTGCGTTAAAGATGTGGGTGGTTGTGCAAACTAGGATGCTATGATCCATGCACCACAATATGAAAAGTTCCTTCATTGAACACTTGTTGGTTTCCGTTTTGCCAAAAACGGTTTGACACATGAATTTGTGCATTAACAAGTGTTAGTGGCTCTTAATGATGTTGTTATGTGCGTTCTTTGCATCAAAACTCTCTAACCTAGTTAGTTCAGTCTAGTAGGGGTTGACACAGAAATCATCGTGCTAATCCACTACAGATGACTTGGGGAAACCACAAATTTCATGCAAAGTCTCATAATTAAGCCCATAAGGTTGTCCCCGCAACCTTAACCACAATTTCCTAGGTTTGTTGGATTCGTATTGAAGGGATGTAAAAAATTATAATGTAAGTTCTTCTTAAATTGGGAATTGAAATTGAATGAAATGACCCCATTGAATTTCCTCTGCTAAACTTTCGATCTCGTCTCGCAATTCTAATCTATCTAAAGTTTCAAAATGAAAATACTTTGGAACCATAATTTGTTTATTGCGAAGAGAATGAAAACGGGTACCTTCCTCATTTGAGAAGATTGGGAAAGGTGCTCCGTAATCAGCTGCTCTGTTCCCTTTCCCTTGTCCCAAGACTTGGGTTCACCCCGCTGATTGATCATGCTTTACTATTTGCTTGATGCGCGACATACTAGCTTGCCAGTCGGTAGAAGTTGGAAGAAACTAGAAGTGTGAAATTTAGGTAAAGAGAAGTGTGAGTGTTTGGAGGTTAAAGCTTAGATAAAGTAAAAATAAAAGTGAGTGAAAAAATGAAGTTAGAAATGAATTTATAGGTGATTAGAGGGTAAAATGGTAAAACTTGATAATGACAGTTGTGTATCCTTTTTTTGCCCTGTCGTAGGCCACGATCGTGGCCTACAAATTTCCACCAATGGCCTACAAATTTCCACCAATTTTTAATTTTTCCTCTTCTTTTGTCCTTCTCCACTTTCTGAAATCACTTCTTAACTATTTATGGCCCTTTCACCTCCTTTTGCTTACTTTATCGGTCATTGAATTCATGTCGAAATCCTATGCCTTCTCGATTTTATTTGAAAATGAAATAACCTAACTACGGAATTCAAACTTTCTAAGAGCAATCAAAGGAATTAAAATTCCATGGGTTGCCTCCCATGCAATGCTTCTTTAACGTCGGTAGCTCGACAATCTATCCTTGGAAACTCAGTCAGGATCAATTATGAGTAGCTTGCTTCCACCTTTTTCATTCAACATGTGTTTTGTAGCTTGTAAGTAAGCTACAAATTGCAAAATAATCAGAAGGACAATATTGATAACATTATGAAAACCAATTAAGCTCAATAATGTCCTTTTTTCGAGTGAACTGTCAACAAAACAGGAAATAACAAAACTCCCTGAATCTTCCATCAAATCTAACGGTTTGTCCTGTAAGAAGGTGAGTTGCTCTCTTTCTTCCTTAATCACCTTCGTCTCCTCTGCTCCTTCCGCTTCACGAACAGAGACTTTCATATCTTTTTCACACTCAATGTTTATTGTCATCTGTTTTTTGTCCTTTTGTTCTTTAGAAGATTCGAATACATCAATTATCTTGAATGAGCTACTATTCTTTGGATTCTTTAATGCATCATTTATGTTGAATGTCACTTGGTCATCATTAATTTGAAGGATAAGGTTCTTTTCATGGACATCTACCAAAGATTCTTCAGTGTTCCCACATGTAATATCAAGAGCTGGTGAATACAAGGGAGGGTTGGCATTCTTTTCTTCATCCTCTTTCTTTGTCTCTTGGTCTTCAATAAGGTGGGTTTCAGTTTGATTTTCCACTGATCCTTCTGGCTCTCCCCCATTCTTAGGTGCAATAGCCTCATATTGCTCTCTTTGATGTATTTCCAAATAACTTAGAGAGTCTTCCACACTTCTTTTACAAAATTTATGGGAAAGCTGTCTTTCTCGAATCTCTAAGTTTTGAATAGACGGTGCATCATTTTTTGTTACTTACTCAATTTGCTCTTCTAGTCTCTTCTGGCCCTCTTCCATGTCCGTGAGCTTATCTAGGATCTTGTCCAATTTAGAATCCCATAAACTAGACTCATCTTGATGAAGTCCTAATAGGTCTTAATGCCCTAAATGAGTCCCTACATTACTGGAGCAATAGAAATCTGGGTGGTTATGCCACCCCGAAGTATACATGTTCTAAAAAGGATCGTTACTTCCCCAACCATAATGTGCCTCATTGTAATTCGCAAAAGTTCCTTGCTCCCTATAGTTTCTATCTTCCATCACTGTTCTTTCCATTTCTTCTTGGCATCTAGCTCTTTAGATGTCTCATTTCTCATTCTAAGATGTCTTGCTGTGTCTCTACTTTACACCCCAAATTTCTCTCTATGTATTTTTTATTTTTTTAAAATAAAAGATAGTGAAAAAGCCTTAGACTAAAGAACTAAACTAATCACCTCCCGGGCAACGATGCCAAAAAACTTGATCATGGTTTTTCATATATGTAAGTTCTAATTAATAACCCCGATAATCTGTAAGCGTATAGGTCGTTGGCATAATACCTAAGGTGTCGATCCCACGGTGAGGGATAATCTAATCCTAATATCTAAGGCCAAAACAATTCTCAGTATTCAAAATGTAACAAAACTAAGGCAAGAATTTAATTCAATCATGCAACTCAATTCCAAGAATCAATTACAAAAATATTAACAAAATAGCAATTGCAACACACACTCAATAATCAACCTAAAGGAACTATCAATTGAGAGAAAGGGAAATTTTTACCTATCTTTAATGCTAATTTAATCAATTATGAATTATCAGATTATTGGTCCTAGACGATCCTAGGGTTGATTACTCTCTCTCGAGTTATAATCATTAACGCTAAAATTATAAAAAATTGCAATTTCTCAATTAACAACCTGTCCAAACCCTAATTAGATCTAAAGTTGTCCAATAAACTATCGGGAACCTGTGTGAGATCTCTCTTCACACAATTACCAATTTGATTAATTTCTAGTTCTTATTAAATCACCTAACTCTTGTTAGCCCAATTTAATTCTTTTTCATTCGATTATCCTCTTAGTCTATTACCGAATTATGCAATCATAGAAATTAATCACAATGAATCCAAATAATATAATACAATCAAATTTTATTAAATCAAAGATTAAAAAACTCGAAGGTGAGTATAGAACATCGCAACATTCACAATCCTATCATCAAACTGCTATTCCCAATTCTATACAATAATAAAATGGAAAATAATAGGAAATACGATTCTAAACAGAGACAGGAGGCAGCGAAGTCGAGAAACTCCAAATCCTGGAAGTATGTCGATGTCGACTTCTCCTCCACTTCTCTCTTCCTTCTTCTCTTTCTCAATATTTCGATGAACTCTCTCTAGGGTTTCTCTCCAAGTGGTTGATGCAAAAGCTCTCTCATCTTCTTTGTCTTATTCTTTATATACCTTTTGTGTTATGGGCAACCCTAGGGTTTTTTCGAGATCCAAAAGGTCTAAAAAGTCCATCAAAACTTGACGTTTTTGAGCATCTGTGTGTCTGCCCAATGCAGGCCACGATCATGGGCCATATCTGAGCCTTCTGTCATGATTGTGGTAAGCTGGCCACGATCATGGGCCGTATGTTGGACCCCGTTTCCAGAGCCCAACATCTGGAGTCATAAACCTTGTGCTTAATACTCTGTAGGGTCATTAGCCAGTCTTCACAACTTGTGCTTATCAAAATCACAACATGGCTTCATCTTAAAAAGTGTAGCTCCAAGTCTCTAGTTTGTCTTGAAGCAAGAATCATCTCAATTGGAGCTCTATAGCTCAAGATATGCTTAAAATGCTAAAGGATGTTCAAACCCTAATCACCCTCTCCCAACCGACCTCTCACTTGTTCTAATGTAAAATTTCTCAACACAACTCTAAATGATACCATTTTTCATGGAGAGATAGATACATATCTTAGGAATCTATTGCTTCAAGAATCACTTCATTTCGAGGTCAGATGAGGGAGTTATGCCCAAAAGAATAGAACATGTTATTACCTCAATTCAATTTGTACCTACCTTGGCGTGATATCTCTAATGTTCAATCTAGATGTCGGATTGAGTTTATTTTTGGACCATTTGAAAGAAGCCTTCTAGATCTACAACTTTCATGAAGACCATAAATTGAGATTTTGTGCGAAAAGGGTCAAACATCGCAATTTCCCTAAGCTGTCCAGTGGATAGCTATCACAACCACAAATCATATGTAACAATCATATCTTCCCTACCGAGATCCAAAAATCACAAACTTCATATTGATGAAAAGCTAGAAAGATCTTCTACAACTTTTAAGAAGACAATTTACATCAATTCTACCTATAAAATTCTAGAATTTCACTTGAAATCAGAACACAATTCTACCCCTATGATAATTTGAAACATAACAATGTAAAGATTTGAAAAGCCATAAACATCCATAATATATATGTATTTCATTTTCATCAAAACAAGAGTTTTTACAACGCTTTAGCGGGCATTTCGAGCCACTTTACAACAAAATCTAAAATACAAACTTTACAAAGCAATAATTTCTCAAAATGCAACTAAAGCATTGTTTTACAAATTCCAACTTCAAAAGAACAAAAGTGTAAAATAGAGTGATGCCTTGGCGCTCCTTTCGATCACTCTCTAACTTGCTCATCACCTGAGGGTGGGAAGGTGAGGGGGTGAGCTTAACGCTCGTGGGTAACATGTTTATAACCGGTAAATAAACAAAACCATTCAAACTTTCATGTTCAAGCCAATTTCTCGCAATAACAATCCATAAGACATAAATTTCTCAACTTTGTCAAAACAATTCACAATTCACATAAGTTATACATCCATCAAACCATCTCAAAGAATAATAAATGCACATTTTCAAGGTAGTTGGAAAGCATTTATTTCCATTTATTTAAAAGAAACTTTAATTGCTTATTTACTCAATTATAAAAATGTCACCCACCTTGATTTCCTTGCTTAAAAGATTGTTCAAGGATGTGTCTCCTCTTCTAGCTCCTCTTGTCTCCCTTCACAATAACAAAATCCCTCAAATCAAAAGGAAATCTAAAATTGAAAAACATAAAGAACCCAATGCATGAAATTGACCCTAGAATACCTAAACTCATACATTCCTAAGCTTTTTGAACCAAAAACTCTCCAAAAATCCAAAACATTAAAAATCACTTACCTTGAATCTTCACCCAACAAAGGATTTTCTTGGCTCTAATGGAAGCTTGAACCTTCCCCTAGCTTTTTCCTTCTTGAATAACTTCAAAAATCACCCTTGAAGACTTAGAAACATCAAAACCTAGCTTAGCCCCTTTTTCCTTCTCTTCTCTTCTCCCTCTTTCTCTCTATTTTCGTTTTTGCTTCTTCTAATTCAAAGACCACTCATTTCTCTTGCCTTTTAAACCATTAATGAGTGCGCAATGTCCCTTTTACCCTTCCTTTAAATCCTTAAGACTTTCCCACTTAAGTGGTCTTCCTAAACTACCCCTCATGCATAAGTTACCACCTTAACACTTTAATCCCTTAACTCATGTCACCTAATCTCATTCACATTAACATGTCAGTTAATTCCAACATAAATTTATCTAGCAAGATCCCAAAATAATCTAATCATGCTTAATTAAATAATAAAAAAATTCAGGGGCCAACACCATATACCGGGCTTCTGTCATAATTGTGGCAGATGGGCCATGATCGTGGGCTGGCTCCAGTGCTTCTGTCATGATCGTGGCAAACAGGCCAATTGTTCGTCCCAAATGTCTCCGAAACTTCTCCATTTTTTGATGTTGACCTAAACCACTAAAAAACACATCAAGGTAACTTAAAGATATAATAATTAAGCTTCAATACTTGTACTAACCCATAAAAACTCCAAAACACAATTAATTAACAAACTAACTCAATTCTAGCTAAACACATACTAAAAGATTGAAGTGGGATACCTTGTCAACATATCAATTACATATATTACTACAGGCTCAATTTATAAGATTTTATCAATAAATGATACAAGATAAATATATATTAAGTGTTACCAATATCGTATTAAACCACTAAATGGTCTAAAATTATGGCATGGTGTTGAATATGAGCCAATTCATCCACCTAAAATAAGAAAAAGACTAAGGAGATCTAAAAGGAATAAAAGGAGAAGGAAAGATGAATGAGTAAGAAAATTGTCTAAATGAGGTTTCAACATTGCAAACAATATTGTCATAACAAAAGAGGTTACCTAGGAGAAATAACCATCAATAATTCAACCATAAGTGACCGTAAGTATGTATTTATTTCTTTCTTATTACTTAGTGACTTCATTTAACTTGTAATTATATACTTAAGTGCATATTTATTTGTGTATATTATAGAGAAAAAGGGGTAGACCAAGAAAGGAATCAAAAAAGGGTGAATAGTCAAATATTGATTGAAGTAATTAACTAAATACTAAATAGACAAAATTTGGTAGGCTAGAATTGAACCTAATACTAGTATAAGAGTGAGGGGGAGAGGAAGAGGGAGTGAGAGTGCGAGAGAAATAGGAATATGAAAAGAAAGATGAAGATTACAAAAGAGGCAAAAGTTTAAAATATTATTATAAGACATGATATGAGTAGAGAAAAAAGAGGAATTATAGTCACATATGGAGAAATTTTCTGGAATATATATTATAGGTTAATAATTTAGGAAAGAAAGTTAATGCATTTTGATTTATAAGGTACTAATTTTGTTATATCACTAATTCTTAGCCTTCAAAAGGAAATACAACTCCATTTTTTATAGAGAAATACATGATTGAACTTTCAATCAACATAAATGCCTCAATACCAAAGTTCACGTACAGACTAACAGGAAAAAAATAATGTGTCATTCTCTTAATCTAATAAAAATCTCAAACACCTATCAAACATAATTTTATATTAACTCAAAATAGTAGTTCAACCCACAATGAGACATCAACTAATAAATGTTTAAAAAATTAATGAAGAAATCATCAAGATTGCCTAAAATAGGAAGGAAATTACCAAAAGAGGTTGATTTGTATTGTTATCATGTTAAATGGTATTATTTTATTAGCATATGCTATAATAGTAGTTAATCATTTTGTTGTTTTTTTAACTTATTTTGTTGCTTTATTCCTATATGTATATTTTGGATTTGTAGACCAAGACATAAACCAAAGTTTGGTTTAATAATTCTACATTATAACATTCATTAAAAAATTTGTTATGAGTTATAAGTATAATGAAATGAATACTAGGTTCAGAAATCCTTATGCAATAACTTTATAAAATAAAGTTACATCTAAGCTTTTACGCATAAATTTAAGTTCACAAAATAATAAGAGGCTTCTATCTTTTATATGTAAACTTATATATGTACTCAAACTAAGCAAAGATTTGTTTTCAACTTCTAAATACATGAGAAAAAGCACATTAAAACTATAACAATCAAGCATGTATATATAAACACAACATTGTCAAGTTATTGGTGCTCCTTTCTTTCATATCATGAGATTTAGCTAGTTTTGATACAATATTTTTCAATTTTTAGTCATAATTTTCAACTACCATTTTTTATCATCGTCTTGTTGTCAATAATCTTATATTCCAAATAAGAAATTTATTGAGCTAACCAACACTGACTTCTTCTTTGCTTTTTTATTCTACTTCAAACTCTAAAATTTTTATAACTAGCTTAAAATTTCATGTTGGTCTTTTATATTATCTTTTGTATGCATCCATTCAAAATAACAATAATAAGTAATTTTCCATGTTAAGTAACCCAAACTTCTTCTTCTTAGGTTGTTGGCTTAGCTTGAAAATATAAACCATATCCTTTAAATAATGAGAACATGCCCTTTATTCTTTAAGTACATTATTGGTTGACTAAATATTAGGTAAGAAAAGTAGATCCTTTAAATGGTTGAGACTCATTTTCTTTCAAGCTTGAAAAGTAAATTTACCTAATAAAATGTAGCAATTTTGTTTTGTGACAATAAATTACCCACTTTCTCCATAAATTTGGAAATTACTCAATGAATTAGGTAAATATGTTAGGAATTATTTATGTGATAAATTAGTTGTTTCAAGTTTGGGCATTTATTGGTATGTTTACATTTTACCTTTCTTTAAGTTGAGTGGAGGTGCCATTCCATTTGAAATTGTCAAAATGAATAAATATCTTAAAGACTATTTGCTTGAAATGAGGCTCATACTAATTTGATCTAGTTTTGGATACTTGGTGTATTTTTTGATAAAATTTGAAGTTGGCGATATATCATATAAAGCATGTAAACTCCATAATTTTTTAATAATTAGCCTTAAGTAAAGAAGGAACAAGAGTAGATATAAACGCTAACTAAACTATTGATGTGTCTCTACATAATTCACTTAGCGAAGGTGTTTTTTTTCTTCTCATTTTTACTTCTTTTAAACATAAAATTTTATTTTTATTACATCTTTCAAGTCTTCTCATATTATATTAAGGTCTTAAATCTACTACTTTAAATCTATTTCTACTTTATACAATAATCACTTTCAAATTAATTATGAATAACTTATGATCATCTTTTATCCTCCATTAATTGATTTTCATATTGAATCAAATCAGTTTATTGATTTCTAGTTCAATATAAAAGGACTTAAAAAATTAAATAGTTAATTAGTAACTTATTTTTTATTTTTTTTGCCCAAGCCATTAGGTGGTTTTAATTGAATTTGGTTTGATCATCCAATTTGGTTTAATTTTCCAAATAATGATCTTAACTTGAATCTATGTCACCTATGAAAAACTAGAGGTTATAAAGAACTTTAAACCTTATCAGTTTTAATATCTACTTAAACTTGAAACAATTTGTTACGATATTCAATATATATTCACAAAATTCATCATAAGTAATCAAATTAATAATAGAAAACTTCAACATAAATAGTAAAAAAAGATAGCTATCTTATAATTATCTTATTACATAACTATATAGGAATGCATGTATAAATAATATGGTAAAAACTCACAAATTCACTAAAAAGATTACAATGATAAATCCTCTAAAGTGACAATATAATAAAAACATTAACAATACACAAATACTAAAAAGAAAAAAATAATTCAATAAAGTATATACTATTATATTTCAATTAAAAATAACACATATATAATTTTAAATAAGAAATCCATTTAAAAATATGAAGTTACAGTTATCACGATTAGTAGTAAAATTCAAGTTATACTATATGAGACTAATAAGAACAAATTATTAAAAAGCTCTCATAGATCTCCAAAATGTTTAATTTGCAACATATAATGTTTTTTTTCATGAATTTTTGATGCAACAGTACTTATAACGTCTAATATAACAAGTTTTTACTGATAATCACACTATAAATTAATAATTTTGACTAAGTAAAGTCTTTTCTATCTTTTGGATCAAAGAATAAGTGAATTAAGTCCATAATCACTTAGGAGGTCAAAAAAGAGAGGGAGAGATAGATAAATAATCTAAAAATGTAATACAAAATGTATATTAAACATACACATAAAATAACCATAAGAACAAATGTTTGTTATCTTCAACATTTTAAGTTCTACCATCTGAATTTAAGTGTTAAAGTGTACATTCTTTCGTTTTTACATTAGTGGAATTTGTAATTGCTACTTTTTGAGTTCATTATAACTAAATTATTAGATGCACGTAATATCTCTCAAATTATGTACTATAGATAATCCATTTGGCAAGTCAATGGTTTAGAACCAAATAACTTGATTGATATAGGGCCACATGTCTTTCATTCTTTGCTCTAACAATCCAATAACTTTGGAAAGAATCTTAAAGAATTTAACTTTAACATGTCTTTCATTCTTTGCTCTAACAATCCAATAACTTTGGAAAGAATCTTAGAGAATTTACCTTTACATATTAGTGGCATAAGATATCTTCTACTATTAGTATGACCACTTTATTAAAGCAAAGAACATATTTTATACTTTGCATCATTTATCCTAATAGATCATGACATTACCAGTACAAGTCTACATTATGATTATTTATGTGAAAGAATGAGCTTGACTGAATAATTAGGTTGGGAAAATAATTATTTGGTATAAATTTGGATTTTTTAATATTTTAATTTGCAATTTCAAAGAAATTATAAAAATCACTCTAAATTTTATTTTTTAAATGCTTTTGATATTTGAGCTCTCATTTTGTATCAAATATAAGACAATATTATCCTTTATTGATGACCATTATTACTAGTAAAATGTTGATTTCTCAAGGAACGTGACTTTAATAAAAAAGGAGTTATTACTAAAAAGAATCAAACTTTACACAAATTTTATAATTATAACTTGAAGTTTAGAAAGTGACAATAAAATATCATAACTTTCAATTTTTCACAAAAATAGTCTGATGTCAGTCTGTATGTTAATAGAGTTGATGCCACATTAGTTCTCTCAAATTACACTTAGGATGCCAAGTGGTCGAGTAGTCCACATCAGTTATTACTAAAATTAAATTAAATTATTATTCAATAAAACAAAAATAAGAAAACCCACAAACTAATTTAGCTCCTTCCATCTACCATATTTTTGCAAAACGTATGCCATACTCTCGTCTGCTTACCATTTGCACATTATTCGGTGACATCAATCAAAGTTGTCTTATCATCTCTCTTCTTTAGTGATATCATTCTTTTTTATCTCTCATAAAACTCTCCAACAATGTCATTTTTGCCAAATCCTATAAGATTCCTTTGTTTCTGGTTGAGATTCCATCACTTTCTTTGTGATTTTATCTATCTTCAATTTTCTGTTATGTTCTGTCAATATTTTTCTTTTTTTCACTTGCCTTTGTGATATTAAAACTGATTTGTGGTTTCATAAGTTGGGTTAATATTGAAATTTGGATCTAATTGATCCCGAAGCTTGAACTTGTGTACTTTGTAGTTTGTTCTTATATTATTAGGGTTGGTCAAGGAAGAATGACATAAACCTAATTGGTACACTTGATGTTTATAGCACTGGAAAGATTAACTAGCCATTTTCTTCACTTACCATATAGTTTATCTTTGTTGCAAAAGTGATCAACTATAGCTTTATTCTAACGTCCTTGCTAATGCATCAACTATAGCTATATAATTGATGTTGTTAGGATGTTTATTTATTTTATACATTTCATCAAATAATGACAAAGCTGCTTCTTACAAAAACCATGAATTAAGGTAGTAAAGTTTACAACATTGACAGCCTAACCTTTGTTCAGACACTCTTCTATGAATATTTTTGCCTTGTTCATTTTCCCCTCCAAGCAGAGTGACTTAATTAATAAATTATTTTCAATTGGAGTTAGAAAGAAAACCCTTCTAAAAATTATAGTCATTTATATTCCCAATTTCTTTCATTGTCCTTTGGTTTAACAGACTCTTCATTGCAATACTTCATAATTGCATTAAGAAATATAAAAGTGGTATAATGTGTTATTTTTATGTGATATGTTAATATTTTCTTATGATGATATTGTAACAGGATTAAAACAAATATGGGTGGAAATAAAATATATATAGCTTTCGTTGCTTATGCACATAGTATATACTTGACATAGGGAGGGTAAAAAGTCTAGTTAATGGATTCAATAATGTTATTTACTGTTCTTTCGATAATTTAGCAAAACCTAAAAAGATATATTCTCAATTTTGTTGAGAGAAAGCATTATGTTCGACCGTAAAACAATATTAACATTTATTATTATTATATGTGGTATATTGATTATATTTTATTTTAATTTAGTTCATGATTTATAGGTATATTTTAGATTCCTTATATTGATTTCCCTAATAATAATGAGAAGATGAAGTTACAGATATCAAATACTAAAGCTAATATCGATCAACATTTTTATCATTACATTAATAAGAAAGTAACTATTTCAATTATAGTTTTAACAGTGTCGTCATTATACAAAATTTTAATCAATATTCAAATTATATGTTTCTTGTAGGTATTTAGTATTGGTAAATGAGTTGAAGGCTTACTATTGTAAAAAATTATGTCAGATGTCTTCTGTGCGTTGGGTTAAGAGTTTTGTCCACAATATTTATTGTTGCTTACAAGAGAAGTATATATATTTTAATTCATGTAGTACTTGTATTTTTATTTTTATTTTTTAGGTCTTATGTGATTACATATCTAGGGCATTTGATGCATTTAGCCCCAGTATCAAGACATTTTCATATATCCAATTTTTATAATGCTTGGTTGGTTATAGATTCCAATCTTATTTATATAAATGTAGCTCATTTTATTTCTTAGTAACTTTAGTCTTATATTTATATAAATGTATCATCCAATATGAAATGTATGTAGTTTAAATGCAGTTTCCTTGCCTAAGTTAAAGAAATGAACAATTGAAACAATCAAAATTCTTTTACTAATTTTTATATGAACATATCCTCCAATGTGGAATTTAGTTTTCTTGGCTAAGTCAAAGAATAATAAAATCTTTCTTTTCTTAAAAGTTGTCTCAGCTAAAAATAAAGAAACATTATAGACTAATAAGCACAATCTCCATCCAAGAAAAAAAAGAATTATATTGATTAATTATTACCGATAAGTCACTTTCTCTTGCATTAAGAGTTATCCTCAGTAAAGGCATTTACAAGCATAAGCAATCAAAATAAACGCAACCTAACCAAAGGTAAATACAAGCATAACTAAACGTATGAACCAATTATAAGTATTACACATTTTTGTTCTGAACTAATATTCAAGTAGCTTATCTTAAACAAATAATCTTTTCAGATACATAAGAAAGCCGAACATTACTAATCATAATGCAGTGATAACATGTTTTGTTGAATCCTAACAAATACACCTCTAAAACAAAAGACACAACCAAAGTATAACTAATAACAAAGTTACAATCACTACATTAGTAACCAGCCATATGTATATATTGTAACTTTTATTCCAAGTCAAACACATAATCAAACAAATACATCTATAAAATAAAACATAGAACCAAAGAATAAATAATACCAATCTTCAAATTGTCAAGCCTATCATAACTAATACATGTCCAAATTTTCAATCAAACCATAAATTTGACTGTCTAAATTATCTGTCAAATCATAACAAACATAATGTTCAAAATCATCAACAAATGGTTTAATATGCACTGGATTCACCATTATAACTTGATATTTTCTTAGAGTCGATCTTCTAGCCCTCAATTTGCTCCTCTTGGTTTGAGTTGCATTGTTAGTTGCATTTTGGGAAGCTTGAGTTGTAATTGCATTATTATTTGGAGATTTAAAAACTTAAAATTGAATTCTACTTATATGTAAAGTATAACAAAAAAAACAAAAAACACAATATTAGCACATACTATATAGTTACAAATAAGCAATGTAAAGATGTACTCAAGTGACAACCATAAAATAAGTATTTTCACTAATTTCCTTAAATGTTACTCCATATCCTCTAGTTGCCTGTACAAATAAAAGTTGTTATATTGTTAAATAATTTGGAGAAGAGTTACTTGAAATTAAATGTGAATATTTACTAACCACCCTCTTCTCCTTTTTTAAGATAGAGAATGTAGTTTTTGAGCTTGTAGGTACTAATTGTGTGGGTCTTTAAACTGAAGACCTGGACAACTACCAATATTGGATAAAGGAACTTATTTTTTTGTGGTCATCCTCTTTTTCACTGCATTATACATATATGTATACTTTGTGATAAAAAACTGACATTTAATCCATATTTGAAATAAAATGAACCAAAGAATTAACTATTTAGGTTGCCTCAAAGGTTGATCCTTATTTTTCCATCCTCTTATATTATAACTATTCTAACCTTGATCAATTTGTTTATATTTTGCAGTTCTTCATTCTTATCTATTTTTTAAAACTTTTTGGGTCTTTTAAGCATCTTCTTGATCAAAAGAGGTAATATTGGCTATAGATTTTTAGTTTTTGGCCAAAATTTTAGACCATTAATGGTTCCATAGCATATTGATAACTTTTTATATAACATTCATGCTTGTAGTATCGACTAACAGAAACATCAATATCCTCCCTCTGATATGATATACAAGCCATAACATGCTTACATAGAATTCTTGTTAAATCCTAAAGCCTACGTCGACAAGTTCGTGCTTGTAAATCAACGATGAACTTATCTGTAAAAAGTGTGGCTTTGAATTTCAAATTTTCATTAGTCTTAATGATATGGTGTCTTGCTTCCCATTGTGCAACCTCTTTTTTCTTCCTCATTTTTGGGAAAATGTCATCAGTGAATTTGAGCATCATGTCCCTTTTTCATATATCGAAGTCATTAAAGCAACTCGAATATCTTCTAACATATTGTTCAAGCTTTTTGTATAGGCTTCACAAATGCTTCCATTAAATGTCTCTTATACATTGTTTTGAGCTATTTCACACTTTGGTCTTATGCTTATAAATTCCTTCATAAAAGTCTACTTTCCTAATTATGAAATCATGGTATGCCTTATTTGGAGTACTCTTTAACTACTCCATTACCTTATTAAATTCCATTTCGTTTGTGCAACTCACCACTTTCCAAACTAAACTCCTATATATATGGCCTTTATGAACATTAGATTAATATGCATAAATATGTTGGGGCACCTTTTCTTTGTTTTGCTTATAGGAAGAGATTACTTAATGCATCCACTAAACCCTATAATAAAGAATATGAATAATGTAAGTTGAAGAACTCAAAGGATATTAATAAGTAAACCTCACATGTATGGATATTTTAAGATTACCTTTTGTTGATTGCTTAAAAAATCCTATACATTCCCACTTATGTTTATATCTTCAGCAATAATGTTCAAAATCTAACGCTAAGGTTGGTAATTCTCTCACTCAACCACATCAAAAGATATAGGAAACATTTGATTGTTTCCATCACGACCAACTATAGCTAATAAAGCACCTCTAAGGAATGTCTTTAAAAACATACATCTAACCCAATTATTTTCACATCCACCAAGAAATCCATATTTCAATACACTAAATCCCATATAAAAAGTCTTAGACATTGGATTTATAAACTTTTCATCAAGTTCGTTTTGAATAATAAATTGCCCGCCTTTGTGAACTCATTGTAACTCTTGTTTATAAAATCATAACTTAGCATAAAGATCTTCTATAGATCCTCGTAGCATGATAATGTCTTCCTATTTAGCCTTATAACATTGGGATCTAGCCACTTATAATTGTAGCGCCCCCTTACCGTAGAGTACTCACCAGAACGCCCGTAGGTCATTCCGGCAAATATCCTACGATAAGAGACCACTACTGACAACCACCACTAAACTTCCCATGGCATCACAATAATAAAACAGTAAT
>JAOSBM010000002.1:23446688-23461121 GCA_027568955.1 Erythroxylum tenue | reverse complement strand
CAATATATCGCAAAGATATATAAATGGTATTATATCTGTGATACAGAAAAAAATAAATAGCAAAATTTAATATCTAAATTTTTTTGCTACTAATTTTTGAGTTGGAATACTTTAAATACATATATTGATGAAAATAAAGAAATTAGAAGATAAAAGTATACTTAAATATTTCAAGACTATTTATAAACATGAGGACCACAAACTTACCTTACTAAAAAAAAAGAAATGTTATAACGTTAGGTTATAAATGACTTTAACGTTAAAGCCATTAAATCACTTTAACATTATAGTGTTGTAAATTATTCAAGTGACGCAAGCTAACGTTAAAGTCATTAGCTGCGTCAATTTTTAGAAATTCCTAAGCCTTTTTAGGGTCTTTACGAGGCTTTAAACTACCATCTCCTGAGTTACAGTGCAGCTCAAAATTATTTAACTCTTTTCATCTCAGCTGACCAATCATAAGTGAATTTGGAGGGCTTTGAGTGGGGCCCTCTCATAAATAACATCAACATTTTATTAACGTTAAAGTTATTACTTGTCAGATAACCTGTAAACCAAAAAAATAAAAAGTCATTAGTTTAGAAAGGGGGCCTTGAGCCTTGGGCCCTCTCATAGTCCCCGCTGGCCCCTGCCCAGGGCCGGCCCTGCTCCTCAGTTACTCAACATTTGAACTAAAGAGTAATTCTGGATTTGGAGGCAATGATAAGAATAGCTCAACTTATTGCAGTACCAGTAGGCCATCACTGCATCGCTTTGGAAGAAATATATATACGGTGATTCTTCTGCTTATGGGGGTCGGGTGACCAAATGCTGATTTTCACGTATCTGCGACTCTGAATTGCAGAAGGTGTTCAAAATCTATAAGATAATTAAAGGCCAATCTAAAATCGAATCCTATTAACTAAATCAAACAAGAATGATTACTCAATTCATTTGACCATTAGTTCTAATGCCACCTTATCATGTCTCGATCCCAAGCCAACCTAACTGGACTATAACAAATTCTCCCTAATGATAAGCCCCAATTGCTTAAGCGGCACCCTCGAACTAATTTGAAAAAGGATCAGCTTGCATCGGTATGTTCTTATGATCCTTTGCAAGGAATTACAGGTTCATTGACTAGCACAAAAGACTATAAGGTTAAAGATTGATGGGAATTAAGCATCTATTCAAGCTACACAAGTTTCAAAATAAGGGAGGCATAAGGAAAGGCTTAGACAACTTGTGAAAGGCTGACAAAAATTGTTGGAGTTTTATTGACTAGAGAAGTAGAATCAAAATGATGCCAGAATAGACATGTAACCAGCATTGGACTCGTCTTTATTGAGCACCGAAAAATTTCTAGAACAAAATTGACACCCATATCATATGTCTTAGACAGGCACAGTCACGGAGGATTAAGATTTTATCTCTTTTAAACTTCATATTTCTGTTTTGATAAGGATTAACTTTTCAAAGTTATTTGATCATTTTCTAGTTATATTATGATACAAATTTCTTTCCTTTTAGGACTCTATTTCTTAAGTATTTATGTCTATAAAAGGCATCACATTTATACAACTAAGAAAATCAATTTGAGAGTTTTCTTCACTTTTAGTAAGAACTTCTTGTTGGTTCTTTAACAAGAACTTAAACAAATCTTATCAAGATAATCATTAGGATGATCAAACTTTTTTTTTTTGGATTTGGTTCTAATCATAAGGGTTGAGTTTCTTTACTTGATTTTGGAGATGATCTTAGGTTTTTTTGGATTTGGTTCTAATCTAAGGTTTACATTATTTGGTAAAATTAGGCACTATTTACCTTTTAAGAATTTGTCTTCTTCTTTCTTCTTATTTGTGATTTTCATTCATTATCCATCATATTCTTTTTTTTTCTTTTTGAATTTTTTAATCTAGCATTCACTTTATGTTTTCTTATTCAATCAAAGTTGTTCCATTCACTTTTCTCTTATGTTTTTGAGTAAGTTTACATCGTAAATACATAAAAATAAAAAGAAAAAAGACAAAAAGACAAAAAAAGACAAAAAAGAAAAGACATAAAAATTAAAAAATAAATATGCACATCAAATCTGAATATCATATATTTTGCATGTTATTAAGTGCTCTAGTGTGCTATAAAGTATTCTAATCCTTCTTAACTTTGGGAAGTATTCTTAATTTTTATTTCATCTTTGTTATCTTTTCGTTAATTTTGCCTCCTTTGTTCTTTCTTGTTGCTTTCACTTTCTTCGTTCTTTCTTGTTGATTTCACTTCCTTTGTTCTTTCTTATTGATTTTTATAACCTATTCTTAGCTTCATTTTGTCATTGTTCCGTCCTTATTTTATCAATAAAAGTTATCACCTCATTATCACTTGCTGTTTTGGTAGGACAATTGATATAATTCTTCTTAAAGGGCTTATAATGGAAGTTGACTAGCAAAAGGAAAGAGTGGTTAGAGTATCATTGAGAAAAGTTGAAATTGAGTAAAACACGAGTGTGTAAGAAAAAACTAATTTGTTTATTACTAATATTTTATTGGAAGGATTAAATATTAGTAGTAGTAGATATAATGCAAAAATTAATTTCATGAGTCAAGAGGTTTATAAAGGCTATCTAAGACATATTCAAGATTTTAAATATGATATTTAATCATTTAGACTCCCTATTCAGACTTAAGTCTTTTAGGAACCCTATATTTGAGGAGGAGAGGTGGGTTTCAATTACGATGAGATTAGTTCTAGAAAGGGTAAAAACTTTATTTCATAATGAGATGGAAATTTAGGTAATATTAAAATAAAAATTCCTACCGGTTATGAGAATAATGATCCTAAATTGTACTTTGAGTAGGAGAGGAAGGTAGAACATATGTTTGATTATCATAATTACTTAAAAAAGGAAGATTAAACTAGCAGTGGTTAAGTTCAAAGATTGTGCTAGTATTTGGTAAGATCAGTTTGTGATTAATAAGCATAGGAATAGTGAGAGGGCTATTCAGCTAGGGGAAGAGATAAAGGCAATAATGTGCAAAAGGTTTATACCTAGCCAATATTATAGGGACTCATGTAGAAAGTTGCAAGGTCTGACTCAAGGTTCCATAAAAGTAGAGAATTGTTATAAGAAAATAGAGATAACTATGATTAGGTCTAATCTAAAGGAGGACTATGAGGTTACTATGGCTAAATTTATTGTTGGGTTGAATAAGAGACAGTTGACAAGGTGGAGCTATAACATTACATGGAGATAGAGGATTTGCTGTATAGAGCTATCAAGGTGGAAAGGCAATTGAAATATAAGGGTGCTTCCAAATATAATTTGACTCCTATCTTTTTATATAGATCAAATTGCAAGGATAACGAATCTCTCTCAAAACCTAAGAAGATGTAAAGACAAACGATTAAGTGGCTACATCCAAAGGTAAAATTTAATGTACGTAGTGTTTTAAGTGCGGTACATTACTTCTCAATGTCTAAATAAAAGATCTATAATTATTATAGAAAATGGTGATATAGAGAGTGTTAGTTCAACTGATGGTGAGATGTTACAATTAAAGGATGATAGTGATGTCAACATTAAGGGACTTGTTTATTGAGGTACAATGGCTACTAGGTGCGCTCTTAATATACAACCTAAGGAGGATGGTGAGGTTCAACGTGAGCACATATTTCATACTAGGTTCCATATAACATAATATATAGTCTTATTATTGATAGTAGAAATTATACCAATGTTAACAGTATCTTTGTAACATCCCATTCTCACACTAAGGGTTAGAATCCTAGATTTCTGTAATTGAGAAAATAACAATAAGAGATTAGGAAAATGCATCTCATGCTCATGCATGATGTTAGCATAAACACACGTGAATTTGATTATTGCACATATTAAAATGACTGTACATGCATTCATTGACATTACGTGTATAATTGATTATAAATGTGCTTATATTAAAAATTGTGAATTATTTGTATTGAAAACCGAATTGGAGAAGTATAAATAGTTGAATTAGAATTTTGGTGAATTTTAGGAGAAATTTTTGAAAAATGTTGGCTATTACTGGATTAGGAAAAATGTCAAGCGGTAGAATAATTGATAAATGGTAGTAGAAATAAGAGTCGAATGGAAGTGAAAATTTTTATGAATGACATTAAGATTTAATGTCTTATGTCATTAAAAATTGGGAGACAATTGGAGACAAAAGAACTAGCTTTTTAAAAGAGCCAATTGGAGACCACAAAAAGGTGACAAGTGGCATCCACTCACGAATTTTTCCTAATTAAAGACCATTTTATGGTCTTTCATTTGCCATTCACGATACATGCTTCTCTTCTTCATCTTCTTCAATTTTCTTTCATTTTTCTCTCCTTCACTTTGTTTCTTCAAGATTCATTGTCTTCTCCTTCTTTTTGTTAAAAGACCTAACCAATTTCACCTTGAAAGTTAATTTTCGGGTATGTTGAAGGAGCTAGGGTTCTTGGAGACTCTTGAAGAAGCCATGAATAAACAAGTAAGTATAAGTATCATTCTTCTTGATTTAATTAATGAAGCATGTTTTGGTGATAGTTAGAAGTAAAATGAAAGTGAAAATGAAGTTGAATATGTGTAGTAAGTAAAGAGTTAGAATCTGAAAAATTGGAAGATGAGTCCTGATTATGCTTCTGTGAAAGTTCGCCGTGGCCAACTTGTAAGAATTCACGAGGAATTTTCCTCTCTGAAAAAGTTCACTGCGATCAACTTTTGGCTTTGCCGCGGCCAACTTTCCCTGCATAGCTTAAATATGCTTCGGTATTTTGACCATATCTTGTTCTGTGGTCATCTGAATGGAGTGATTTTTAAATTGGAGTAAACTAGAGACGTAGGGCTACAAATTTTCTGAAGAAATTAAGTTTTAATTCAGTCTATAAGAGTTTCAATTTCTGGATGGAAGTTGAGTATAGAATATTGTTTCAATATAAGAATAGTCCGAAAATATTTGGGGTATAACTTTCAGATTACTAAACCAAATTGAATGATTTTGGTGTCATTAGAAACTTAAGACAATGGGGAACATTTTTCTAGAGGAAAGTGTTATCAAATTTCTTTATTTACTGATCAGAATGATCATGAAAAATTGACCTGAAGGTTTGTATTTTTGGAAGGGTTTTAGTTTATGAAGCTTAGGAAATGCATGGGTTTAAGTATTCTAGAATCAATTATAGTGAATATGCTTTGTGGGTTATCAATTTGTATTGCTATTGAATAGGATTTTTTTGTCAATGTTAAAGGGAATCAAGAAAAGGCAAGAGCAGAGGCATCTTTGAGCAAGTTTTTAAGCTAGAAATCCAAGGTGGGTTACATGTTAATAGTAGAGTTAATGAGCCATGAAGGTTTTCAAATTTAATAGAATTAAATGATTTCAACCAATTTATTAAATGTTACATTTATTGCTTCCTAAATGTTGCATTTATTTGCTTCTTAAATGAATTGAGAAATTTGCTACATGTTCGGTTCTTGAATTGTGTTGAAGATGTATGAAATGAAGATGGAAATGGTTTTTGGAAACAAATTATGCTTATGAAATCATGTTTTCGAGATGTGCCTTTTGGGAAATATGTTCAAGTCATGAAATACATGTTGTGTGGGTTTGTGGTGGTCCATTCTGTTCTGTTAAGTGCACATTGACTCCGTTAAAGGCTTTTTCCGGCTGCCCGTTAGTGACATGGAGTTCCTTTATGGACTCCCCTCTGTTTACGACTATGCAAAATCATTATGTGGGATTGTGATAGTTTGTTCTATTATCAATGGAGATTCGCAAGAACTCCCCTATGGACCTACCCAAACTATTCTGATTGCTTATGTGTTTATGATGTATTGACAAGTTTGATGAATACATGACTTATGTTGTTTATGAATTGTTTGACAAGTTGAGAAATTGAGAAATATGTGCTTTATGGATTCAATGTAAATTTACTATAGCAATAGATATTTTCAATGGTTTTACTTGTTTCTCCATTATAAACTTATTACCCACGAGCTTTTAAGCTCGCCCAATCCTTCCCTATCTCCAGGTGATGAGCAAGAGATTAAGTGAGCGAGAGTCAAGGCATCACTCCAAAATCTGTATATATTTTTATTTTAAGTTAGTCTATGGAAAACACAAGGCTTTAGCCGTATTGCAAGTTTTACTCATTCATGTATTATTTTTGTATTTTTGGGTTATGAGACAAATGGTGTATTGTGGCTTTAAATGCCCATTAAAGCTTCGTAAAACTCTTTCCTTTTGAGGTTAATGAAATATGAATTTGTATATAGATGAGGTTGAGTTAAAATTAGGTATACTTGAGGAAGTTATCGATTTGAGATGATAGATTTTGAATACGAATTGTTGCTACATATAAGTGAGATGTGTTATGGAAAAGAAAGATAGGAAATTGTGAAGGATGAGAATTAGTTGTAAGTAATGAATCAAATGAGTAGAGATTAGAGAGTTTAATGAAATAATGTTGGTAGTTGAATTGTTATGAAATGATATTACATTAGAGGAAGTGAATTTGGGACAATTTAGAGTGAAAGTAAGGTTAGGATAGATGGAGAAACCTTTGGGAAGGCTCTTAAGTGAGTTTTGACTCACTTAGTATTTTTGTTTGATTTTGGCAACTTTACCGCGGTGAAAGTAAGGTTAGGATAGATGGAGAAACCTTTGGGAAGGCTCTTGAGTGAGTTTTGACTTACTTAGTATTTTTGTTTGATTTTGGCAACTTTGCCGCGGCGAACCCGCCCTACAAATTGTAACCCTTCAGGGAAATACGGTCAATGATAGTATGCTCAAGTTTTACGATTCCATAGTTGGACTCTGGAAACGGGCCCCGACAATCTTATTAGTTGAAAGGTTGAACTTAGCCATAATAAAGCATCCTAAATCGTGTAAGATGTAATGGCTAAGTGAATATGGAGAAATTAAGGTGCCAAAGTAGGTATTAGTTACATTCTCTATTCGAAGCTATAAAGATGAGGTTCTTTGTGATATAGCACCAATGCATATGGGACATATACTCTTGTCCATCATAGTTTGATAGGAAGGTTACCCATGATGGGTACAAGAGTAGGTACTCTTTTGTATTGAATAGCTGAAATATTGTATTAATACCTTTCATTTTCAAACCATAGGAAGCATATCAGGACCAAATGAGGATAGCCAAAGAGTGTAAGGTGAGAGAAAAATAAGTAAATGATCTTGGAAAAAATAGAGAGAAAGTAAAGAGAGTTAGTGCTTTTGCTACTAATAGTGAGATTAGGAGTACTATACTAGTAAGGTAGCAACTACTTGTACATTGATATTAAGGTCTTTATTTTTCACCTGGCAATCATAACCCCTTCTTTTCCTAGTGTTGTTTCTTTACTGAAGGAATTTACATATCTATCTTTAAAGAAATATAGTATGAATCTTTTTAAGGAGGGAGAGAATGATGGAGATCAGCTTGAACCAATACATTTTAAAGATTTTTGTAAGGAATTAGAGGTTTAATGACTAAGGTAAAGACCAAACATTAAAGGCTAATGGGAATTAATAATCTAATCAAGCTATAAAAATTTCAAAATAAGGGAGACATAAAGAGGGTTTGGATAGCTTGCGAAAGGTTCAAGTAAAGTGTCAAAATTTGTACATTGAAGGATAATGGATAACCATTAACAAGAAGTGGACAAAGAAGGCCATAGATGCTCTCAATAATCTAATTGTCGGTCTTTATATAAGGAGGGAAGCTTTGATTCTTAAACATAATGAATTGAGGCCTATGTTGATTTAAATGAAGGAACAAATTTTGAAAAAAAAAAGAGATTTACAAAATGTAACTAGCATCAGGAACAAAGTAAATCAATACTGGTCTTTCATTAGATTTGCAGATTAGAGAATCAAAAGCAAACTGACAAAGGCGCGGACTTGTAATCAGTTCTAGATTCAGCTTTACTAAGCACCTAATATTTTCTAGGACAAATTGATGCTGGTGTGAGTCTTAGATAAGAGTCGGTCAAGTAGGAAAAAGAGTATGATCTTTGTTAAACTATACATTTTTATTTAGATAAGGGTTGACTTTTTAAAGTTATTTGGTTGTTTTTAATTAAACTATGATAAAAATATTCTTTCCTTTTAAGGCTTAGTTCTTAGGTATTTTATGACTATAAAAGGCATATTATTGATGTAATTGAGAATATAAATCAATTTTGGAGTTTTCTTCACCTTTCTGAGAATTTTTTTAGATCTTTAATAAGAACTTAATTTGATCTTATCAAGGTGTCTTATGGTGATCAATATTCTTATTTGGTTCTATTTAGCTAATCTAACTATGATTGAGTTTTTTCACTTGATTTTTAAGACGATTCGAGGGTTCTAATTTATTTTAATTCAAATTTTAGGTGGTTATAGTCTAAGGTTTGCATTTTAAATGCATACAATTTGCTAAATTCACAAAATTCAATGGAATTGACTTAGGTGACGTTTGATTTTATTTCTGATTTCTATTGTGCTTTTTATTTGGTTTTTATTTTCTGTTTTTGATTATATTTTTCAAACAAAAACAAAAACTTGTTTAGTTGTTAATATCAATGTAATTAAATTTTTATTAACAATACTAATTAAATAATAGATAAAACTTAATAAAAAGTTAATTTTACAAATTAATTAAGTTAGTAATTTTATTTTAATCTCTTATGTAATGTTAATTAATAAATATTAATACAAATATATTATATTTTATTAAAATAAATAATGTAATAAAATTGAGAGAAGACAAAATCTAAAATAGAAATAAAAAACTCAAATAAAAAAGTTTTTTTACCGAATTTAAAAATGAAAATAGAAAAATAAAGACAAAAATAGAAACAAATAGCCTTAATCAACATCTTCTTTCCTATATGAATAATAATGTCATATATTCAACTATATGAAATCTTGGTCAAAACCTACCTAGGTCCCCCAGCCACCATTAGACACTATAAACCAAGTAACAATTATAATAAAAATAATTATAAAACTAAATGTATTCTATTCTATGTGTCATAAATATTTACAATTATTCGTATATGACATAACTAATTTCTCAAGAATACTTATTAAGGAAGGTAACGATGGAATAACCTTAGAAAATCCATAAGAACATATTTATATTTATATTTTTACTTGTCAGCTAGGGTAGAGGCTGACTAATTCACCCTGAATATCAACAAAATAATACCTCCTCCATGTTCGAGAAGGCAATAACATTTTGATGAGAGAAAGGCCACCGGTGATACATTCAAGTCGACTAAAAGCCAACAGTTTATTAAAGCCCAAGAAATGAGACCGACCCACATGCTGCAGCCCTGTACTCTTGACAAGTCTTCTAGAAGAGCTCCTCTGTACCTGCACATCACCAGATTGATTCACTCATTCTTTGCAGCTATACAAATAATAACCGATATTGTTATTCTGTTACAGTCCACAACCATTCGATCAAAACAAATAAAGATCAATGGTCAATATCAACTCTTGTACAGTGTATAAATATACACATCTGTCAATGAAAAAGATACGGAGCATTATTACAAATTTGTTTTTCTCTGTCTCAATCTTTTCACTCCAATCTAGCACTAACTAATTCTTCAACATGTTCGTAGTTATATTTCCCTATGATTACCGAAGTAGTATATATCCCATTCTAGCGTTCATTAATAAGTCTCAATCAACATCACTTATATGCAAAAATAACATAAACAAAAAATTATAATCATTCAACTTGCCCATATATATATATATATATATTATTATATATATATATATATATAAATCATCTATAGTTTAAATTCGAGGCGGCTATAGGTGTTTACCATTACCCTAGATCATAAATTACATGCCTATTAATCTCTATGTATCTATAAATCATGTAAAACATATAAAATTCATATATAAACTTAATCATAGAATTACAATTGGATAAATACGTTTTTTTTGAATGCCTTGAATTAGGATTCTCCATTGATCTAATAAAATAAAAATCAAATGAGGTAAACAGTTAATTAACAACCAAAAAAAGTGTTTAATATGTATAATTAATAAAAAATAAACCTAGAAAGTCGTAATCAACATAGACTACAATCTTACATATGAAAGGTACTTTTAAACTCTCTTTATTGTGGCAATAAGTTTCTACAACCAGGTTACAAAATAAAAAACACTCAAAAGTATTTATTTATACTCTCTTCCAAGTCCAAACACTATCTCCGAGCCTCAACTTTGCTATCAATTTTGTTTATTTTTTGGCTATAAAAAATAGATGAACTTTGTCTGGCATGTTTCTAGGTTGTATGATTCTCCTTTTAAGTTGATTTCGCTAAAGTAGAAAGATACTTTCTTATTCATACTAGTACCTCTTCTCTTCTTAAATCAATTAATAAGATATTTTCATATATGGATACATTATAAATCATGTTATTATTGTTTCTACACATATTAATTTGTTTGTTGGTATAAGTGGTGGGTTTGTTTACAGTATTAGTTCTATTTTTGATAGTACGTCGTAACGTTAGTTAAAATAAAATAACTAGACTTACTACTATAATAGTGGTGAGTTTAAGTCGATCCCACAGAGAGTGTGTGTAAAGTTGTTGAAATAAAATTAATCGGTGTTTAGGTTTAACAGGGGCTTTTGGATTTTTCAAACAAGAAAATACAATGAAACTAGAGTAATAAAAACAAATTAAAGAAAGCATGTGAAAAATGATAAAAGTGGCGAATTTGGTAGGGACCAGATTCTTTGGTTCAATCTCGGCCTACACCGTAATTAAACATATTTCATTGATTTGTTATTTTCTAACCTCTCATATTAACTATTAATCGTGAGTTAATAATTAGCCTGAGTTTTTCCTTAGGTAGTGTTTAATCAAGATACGATCATCAATTAAATCTAACCACAGAATAACCTAGGATACGATCTCTAGATTTAATTAGGCAGTAATATTACGAATTAAGAAAACCAATTAATCAAGGCAACAACCACATACGATGCATCATTTAACCTAGGTTATGTTATCCCTATTGATTACGAATCATTAGTCACTACAAATGAATTTCAACATAACAATTACGGATTATATCGAAATTCTTGCAATGAGTTTGAAAATAAACGATTCAATGAACGTATTAAAATTATCTTTTCATAATACCCAATTGATTCATGCACAAATAACCGAACAATAATGAAAATCCGATTGTCCATATACAAAACCCAAATCAGTTAACACAGGATAACACAATTAATTTCTAATTAGATAAACAAACAACAAAAATGGTGAAATACACTTAACCCAGGTCGTCGGCATCGATGTCACCTTCGATCCGACGGGAGGACGTCTAGCCCTCCATGGGTCTCTCCCGAAAAATGCTTTAGCCCCCATTGAATAACCTTAACCGAAGCCCCCTAGCAGCGCCTGCCTTTTTCTGCGCTCACTCTTCTTTACGTTAATGTTCTATCTATTTCTTGATATATTTCTCGTCCATCTGTCCGCCTGCACTGTTGTGTCATTTTTGGTCTCTTCCATCTGCCCACACGCTGTCGTATTATTTCAGCTTTCCTTGGCTTTTTGTTCTTCTTTTCTTCTCCTACTGTGCTGCCATTAATTCACGTAAATTCAATGTATTCATGCACAACTTTTCTACTTATTTGCCGTAAGCAACTTGGAATTTTCTTGTTTGTGTTTTCATTTTTTTTCTTATCTTCTTCTTGTCTTAATTTTCTTCCTCTTACTCTATGAAGACAAGTGAATATTAATCTTCAGAATTAATCTTCTTGTCTTAGTTTTCTTCCCCCATACTTAGCTTTGGCCGTCCTCAGGAAAAATATCAAAATTAAGCTCACTAAAAACATTTACTCATTTCCCATATGTTCCAAGAATACATAATCATAAACAAAGATGAATGACTTTCAAAAATCATAGCAAAAAGTCAATATTCTAAGCTTTTACTCACGATCAATCAACATTCATCATCTTCAAAAACAGAGCAATATAATGGTAGACCCAAAAACTGTGTTTAACTAAAATATATCCACGGGTACACTGAACACCATTCATGATCATGATAATCCACAACTTTACACATCATTTCATTTTTCCACCACTAAAGTTCACTTGTAAAATAATGAATCAAAGGACTTTTCAAGGTTGTAATGTGGGTAAAGGTATTGTGAGATGTATTTGGCTTAAGTAACTTGAAAGCCATTAAGCTGGTGAAACAAAGCAACACTCAATGTGACATCAAGTGCATAAGTTAACACTCATAAAAAACTGGGTACCGTCAGCTATGATGAATGCAACATTTATATTTCACAACCCAATTCAGCTCTCACACATAAACCACATGAAGCATAACCAATCCGAAGGAATCACTCATACAATTGATGACAATACATTGAAACCACAAAAGAGTTATCCTTCCAAGCCAACATCTACCTCATCTTCAACATACTCAAATAGCCCATTCAATACAACTTTGAGAGGATGCATTAAGTATGAATAACCTTGCAAACCACTTATGCACTTCCTCTTTGATATATTTATTTAAACATTTTTTTAATTTTAATTTTTTCTCCTTTCTTTTTTCTTTTTTCTTTTCTTTCTTTCTTTTCCTTTCTTTTCTTTTCTCTTAGAAAAATTAAAATAAACTACATCAACATGGAAATTTCATAATAAGATATAAAGTAACATCCTAATCATTATAGCCAATCCACACATATGTATGCTTCCACACTTAGAATTTTGTACATCCACAAACTCAACAATCACAAATGTTCCACTAGCTTTATGGCTTGGGTAGAACATTTGGTTAAGTATAAAGCATATAATGTGGTTGATATAAAAAGAAAGGCTAATAAGGCTCAAAAGAGGCTTAACAAGGGAAAAGCCATGTTAGTGGGGTAGGCTATTTGGCTAATGTAGCTTATGAAACAAAGAATGCCAAATCATTTCCATTTTAATGCATGTGATAAAAATGTGGTCTCAAATAGAAACTCAAAGCAAACTTAGGATGTACACGTCATAAATGTCACACATTATCAAAAGATAATAAGATTGACATGGATGTGTCAATCTAATAAGGCTCAAAATCTCACCGACTTTGTCTACCACTAGTTACTACTCTTCTAAAGATAATGCATATCGACCAATCATAAGAGTAAAAATACATGCTAAAATTGCTATGAAATTCTTTAGTCAATCTACACTCTAATTATGACTATATAGTCCTAGATTCAACAAAAAATGGAAAATGTTTGTTTTGTTGTTTTATTCTTTCTCTTATTTTGATTGAAAACTTAAAATAAGTAAAACAAACAAATTCAAAAAACATATGCATAAAAAACTAATGTAGAAATGTAGAGGAAATAAATTTACTTTCCTTGGGTTTCCTTGCAAGAAGCGCCTTTATTTAAGGTAGCTGACTCGACTCCATGTTTCCTCCTTACGTGATAAAATTATGATTTTCTAGTGGCATATGCGGTTCCTCCACACGAAGTTCTTCTGGATAGGGCTTTAGTTGATCATCATTCCCATTCAACGTCCTCCTTATCCTTAGAATTTTAATCTCTACTGAGTCTAGGCTTTCTTGACAGATCTCGAATGTCTCTTCACCTTTTTTCTGCTCATTTAATACCTCTACGTTGCTAGGTAAAAGTAAAGAGTCATTCTCAACAACAAAATGGAACTCAGTATTTACCTGTGAGCTAAAAGATATAGCTTTTTCTACCTTGAGCTCCTCCTCAACTTCTTCGACACAAGCAATTCGTTGAGGATTGACCTCAAAATTCTCCAACTCCTCATCACTTGTAAATTTTCTGCACTAACATCTATTGGGTACACCTCGAGTTGATATGACTGCTCCTCTTTACTTTGTGGTTCCATATGAGTGATATCTCCCCATCGAGGCAATGCATTTTGCTGGAATTGCAAAGTATTCTGTCAGATTTGCTGTACACCTTACTGAACAACTGCTGCATATTATGTTAAATTTGAAGATTGTTAGCAGTCATAATATTAAACAATTCTTCTAAAGATGTACTTAAGTCGTGTTGGCTCTCCAAATCTTGGCAACTAGACCAAGATTGCCTTTCATCCTAGTACAAATATTGGCAACTAAACCAAAACCTTGGCAAGAACATTCTGAAAATTTTTGAGGTATATATTTCACATTACTAAACCAAATTGATTGATTTTGAAATCAATAGAAAGATAAGACATCGAGGAACACTTTTCTAGAAGAAAATATGACCAAATTACCTCATTTTCCTCTTCTGATTGTATGTGAACAGTAGACCCAAAAGGGGTGTCTTGGAAAAATCTGAAGTGATTCAATGAGAAATGAATTGTGAATTCAATGGTTTTAGCGAGGCATAAACCTAAGTATAAGTTATACTTAGATGAGTTTTGATATGGGGATGGTTTTGTGACGA
>JAOSBM010000002.1:23367632-23382632 GCA_027568955.1 Erythroxylum tenue | reverse complement strand
AGGTTTCTCTCGTGGTGAGGAATCCTTCCCTTGTGACACGCACGTCCAGATGTCACTTAGGACATCGGGCCTGCGATGCACCGGGGAGGGGTTCCAACACGTATCGTCTAATGATGACATCATATCATCTGGTGATGATGTCATATCTTCTATGTTTGACTTTCTGCTTCTTCTATATTTGACCTTCTGCTTCTTCTGTAGTTGACTTCTACCTCTTCTTATGTGACTGAAACTTCTTCGGTGCACTATCGTCTAGTCCATTTTTTACCCTTCAGATGATAGAATTTATCTTTGAGGTCTTCATCAAAGTTGTAGATCTTGAAATTCTCTGTCGAACCATCCAAAGAACACTTAAATCCGATATCTATAGGAAAAGTTATGGCAATTTTCCCAATTAGTCTAACTTTTCGTCTAGTTTCGTCTGATCCTATGGTCTGGTCCAATTTTGTCCCTCTAGACGATAGAATATGTCTTTAAGTTCTTCATAAACGTTTTATATCTTGAAGTTCTCTTTCTAAAAGTCCAAATAATATCTAAATCAGACATCTGTAGTGAAAGTTATGTCAATTTTCCCAAGACAGGTTCAATATGATTTGAGGACAAAACCTTGTTGGATTCTTTCGGCCATAACTTCCTCATCCGACCTCTAAATGAAGTGATTCTTCAACCATAGGATTCACAAGAACTTTTTATACCTCTCAAAAAATATTGGTAGCATTCTGAATTTGGTTGAAAAAGATTGATTGAACGAAAGTGAGGGAATTGGTCGGAACAGTGAACTGGTGTTGGTTTACTGAACATACTTCAGTATTTTAATTATATATGGATCTGTAGGATTACAAATGAGATAATTTTTAATTTGGAGTAAACTAGAGACATAGGGATACCAATCATCCAAAGAAGTAGAATTTTGAATCAGTCTCTAAGATGTTTAAATTCTGGATGGAAGTTGTGCATAATATACTGTTTTGGACAAGAGCAGTCCGAAAATGTTTGAAGTATGTCTTTCAAATCACTGAGCCAAATTAAATGATTTTGGTGTCAATGGAACCATAAGACATAGGGGAACATATTTTTAGAAGAAAGTGTTGCAAAATAACTTCAGTATCAGATCAGAAAGAACATGCAAAATTGACCCAAAATGATGTTTTATGGAAAAATCTGGAAGTGATTTAATGGGTTATGACTTATGTTTCAGTGGTTTTATTAAGTCATAAACTTAAGTACAAATCATACCTAAGTGAGTTTTAATAAAGGGAAGTGGATAAGTGGCTAAGAAATTGATAGGTGTCCCAGCTTTAAAGTTGAGTTTTAATAACATTGAAAGATAAGTTACTGTACTTGCCTTCATTTCTTTCTCTTGAAGTTTCTTTCTTTAGTGTATCTTCAACACAGAGTTTTTCATCAAACAGTGATTGAGCCCAAGTTATCTTATAAATTGGCTGCATTTTTATAACTAATAATGTACCTTTTGACTCCCAATTTGCGATTTTTGTGCTTAAATTAGTTCCTTGCAGCGAGCTCACACCATTTGCAATTTGTTAGTAAATTGTTGCAATTTGATATTAATTGCATTATAATTTTTCTAAGGTCAATTGATACTGCAAATTGCTATTTTATCTTGTAGGAAATCAAGGGAGTCAACTCATCAAAAAGTCAACAGGACGTGAGCCTAGCAGCACGTCGTGACGCATCCAAGCGAACGCACATCGCGACGTATGCCAAATCCTATGTCGCGGCGCATCGACGAATATCAGCACGTCGCTACGTCAACAAATTCACACGCCGCGACGAGCAAGCAAGAGCAGCACGTCGCGACGTCAAATAATTCACTCGTCGCGACGTGCAGACGAATACCCGAACTGTAAATGGAAATTTCTCTCATTGTTTCGACCCGACCCGACTCTTTTCTTTAAAAGCTTGCCAAATTAGGTCATTTGGAGTCGGCTGGCAACACACAGAACAGAAGAGGAACACACACAAACATTACAAACACATTCGGGAGACCTAGAGGAGGCGATCCGACACTTCACTGCCGCCATCCTTCACCTTCGATCATCATCCACAGTTCACTTCATCTTCATCTCTTCCCCAGGTTCAACCTCCACCATGGATGTCGTCGGAGTAGCAACAGTATTAAGGACTTCAACAGTTATGCTTGGCTAGGCGTTCTGACCTCTTGGAGATGTAACAATGGCTTGAGTTCACAGGTTTCAAAGGGGAGTAACCATTCATTGTCTAAAATTTAGTTATATTATTGTAAAACTCTGAGTTATAGTTTATGGTTATATGATTAAATTAGCTTGGTTATAGTTTAATTGGGTGTTGACAATGTTTTGTGTTATGGGTTGGTTTATGTAGAACTTTGTGCTTGAATATATGAAGTCTCATATATGTCTTTGGTGATTGTATTAATCTTCATTATCTGCCTAGTTTTGTTTGATATAGATGATTATGTTTGATCCGATTGACCACTTGCATGAATTCGTCCATTTCACACACTAAGGTTTTTAACAAGGGTTTAGTAAATGGAGTTCATTAATTAAATCCTTGGACTTAAAGAGTCCTTTAAGGTTAATCTTTCGGAAACTTAGTGATTTCACTCCCCGAATAATTTGTTTTGAACCGTGATAGCCCAAGCTCATTTTCAAGAGGACTTTATCTCATTTGATCATTGTTTAAATCTTTGTTAATTTTAATTTCCCAAAATCCAAAAAGATACCTTTTATAATTTTCTTTATTTTCAGTTTAATTTTTTAAATTTCGATCAACGATGCAAAACCCCCCTCATTATCAACTTTAATTGCATTTTCGACTATAGGCTAGCATTAAACCTTTTTCGTCGGTTCCAATTAAGTGAGACGACCCGAGGTTGCACCCTAAACTGTAATCTTTGGTATTTATTATTTTTGAACGGTTTCCAAGGATCGATACTTTTATCGAAACGACAGAGCCGCGATCAAACAGTCTTTTTGAGAAACTGCTTCTTGAATCTTCTAGAAACCGTTATTTAGTTGAGTCCTGTAACTAACTCCAACTAACTAACTATCTGACGTTCTAGAGTATCTTCCTTTCTGTATCATTTAATATTGTCGCTTTGTTTGGTATTGCGTTTTGTTTGTTGTTGTGCTTCGTCTATTGTTGATGTGTCGTCTATGATGACGTGTATCGTCTACTACTAACGTATCGTCTGGGATGTCTAAGTGTTACTTACATTTTTCTGCACACTTAACAAACTTATCAAAACAGTTCATACATTTCTAAGATTATTATTATTTGATTGTCACCAAAATCAATAGAAGTGAAGTCTTCTTGACTTAACATGGGTTTTCTAAGTTTGTTAGCAACTAGAAATGTGGCATATTCATCTAATTCTTGGATATTGTATTCAGGAGCCACTGACCATGTTTGTAATTCTTTGCAGGGGTTCTAGCAAAGGAAAAGACTACCTAAAGGCCAGTTTCAAGTCAAGATAGTAGATGGATCTTATATTTCAGCATAATCAGTGGGAGTAGTTATCTTAGACTTTCCTAGTGGTCATAGGTTATATTTGTAGGATGTATATTACATCCCAATGATTGTAAGGAACATGATTTCTATTTTTTGTCCAATAAAATCTGGTTATTCCTTATATTTTAAAAATGTTGTTTCAATCTATGAGAATAAGGATTTTATTTGTAATACGATAATTAAATAGGGATTGTTCTTTATATAACCTATGACAGGCTCACTAAACACCACAGAATTAATAAAACCAAGACAATATAATGACTCTAGCATTAATTCAAAATATCTATGAAACTTAAAAATGGGTCATATCAATAAAAAAAGACTTGACAGGTTAGTGAAGGATGGGATCCTTATGGGCTTGGATAATGATCCATTACCCACCTGCGAATCTTGTATTGAAGGAAAAATGACCAAGGCCTCATTTCCTTCCAAAGGAAACATATCTGAACCCATGTTGGACCTAGTACATACTGATATGTGTGGTCCCATGAACGTACAAGCTAGGGGAGGTTATGAATATTTCATAACCTTCATAGATGATTACTCTAGACATGGCTATTTGTATTTGATGCATGAAAAGAGTGAGTCTTTTGAAAATTTCAAAGAATTTAAAGCCTAAGCTAAGAAGCAACTAGGCAAGCCATTAAAACAACTTCGATCGGATCAAGATGGTGAGTACTTATCTGGAGAGTTCCAACAATTTCTAATTGAAAATGGGATTGTTTCCAACTTGTCAGCTCCTCGAACACCCCAACAAAATGGTGTAGTAGAGAGGAGGAATAGGACTCTATTGGAATGGTAAGATCAATGATGTCCTACACTAGCCTTCTAGAATCTTTCTGGGGATATGCCATACAAACGACAACTTATCTTCTTAACTTTACTCCATCCAAATCGGTGCCTAAAATACCTAGGGAGTTATGGATTAGCTGAGTTCCTTCATTGTAACAATGAATAGTAATTGAGATGGTCAAATTGAGACGCAAAAAGTCAAACATGAGACGATGCTGACGTCATACTAAGACGATAATGACGTCATTCTGAGATGGAAGCAAAATGAGATGGAACAAAGCTGAGACGATGCTGACGTCATACTAAGACGATGATGACGCTATTTTGAGATGGAAGCAAAATGAGACAGAACAAAACTGAGACGATGCTGACGTCATACTAAGACGATGATGACGTCATTCTGAGACGGAAGCAAAATGAGACGGAACAAAACTAAGACGATGTTGACGTCATACTAAGACGATGATGACATCATTCTGAGACGAAAGCTAAATAAGACAGAAGAAAACTGAGACGATGCTGATGTCATACTAAGACGATGATGACGTCATTCTGAGATGGAAGCAAAATGAGACGGTCAAATTGAGACGGAAAAAGTCAAACATGAGACGAAGTCTAAGGCTGAAGCAATCAAAAGGGTATAACTTTCAGATGAGATGTCTAAAATTTTAATACTATATACCGTTGGAAAGATAAAAGAAAGATCTATAACTTTCCAGAAGGCAACTTTGCCAAATTCTATTTATATCAATCCCAAATTTGCCCCTAAATCCCAAAGACGAATTTTCCATAAGAATTATCTCGTTTGGACACGTAGATAAATCGTTGTGGCTAAAAGACTGAAGTATATTCGGTGCACATTTCCCAAATCATCTACCAATTTCTTCCAAAATCTTTCCTTAACACAACTCATACCAAAATCACCTTTTCTACTTCATTTACTCCTCATCCTCAACTTCATTTCAGATCAATGCCCTCCATAAATAAAATTATAATCCATGACTAATCATGAACACTAATAACAGAACATACACATAAGTACACATTTTTCATCAATTTACTACACAAATTCAACTTCACTTTTGCTTTCATTTCACTTATCACTTTCACCTTAATTCTTTCCATTTCGAAATCTCTCATCCACTAAAAGCACCAAAGCAAAATATGAACCTCTCTACATTTCTCATTCACTGCTTTACTCTTGTGTATAATTTGTTGGTTCAAGAACTTTCATTCATTGGTTCTTTACTCATGACTAATCACCAAAATTTTCCATTCAATAGTTCTAAACTTTCACGAAAAGTTCGGGGCCCAACAGAGAGACAGTATCATCTCATAAGGGAGATAATACAACGTGGTGAGGTGAATATGGTAAAGATTCCCACAGAGCAAAACCTTACTATTCCATTTACGAAGACGCTATCTCAAAAAAGTTTTGAGGGTCACCTAGTAGGGATGGAAATGAGGGATATATCAAACTTGCTTTAGGGCAAGTGGGAGATTGTTGGAGTTATGTAAATATAGTGCCCTAGAAAGCAAGTGCATTTACATATAACTTAATCTTCTTCAAGTTACTTTTGTAATGAAAACATTTATTATTAATAAAACAAAAGAGTTTGGTTTTATTTGTATGAGAATTATATAACTAGTCATAAGGTACCAAGATTCTTTTGTAATTAATATACATATACATGGAGATTTATAGGAAACATGTATATTATTAGAATCTAAATTAGTTGATTCACAGTTGAATATTCAAGTTAGTTACTTGATTATGGTTTAGACTATGGTATTGCGATTTATCTCCTTGTAAGTAAAAGAGTTTACTTTAAGGAAATGATGAGTTTCATATCATGATAGTAGTTGACCATCGATAATGGCATTATTAAATGAATCTGGAATCACGTATGTTTTTAAAGATTAAATTAGGTCGTTTCTTTAATCTTAAAACATACACTTTAGCATTTTTTTATTGCGAACCACAATCTTGATAAGTGGTGAACTCATATGTGTTTCATTATAATTCTTGATATGATCAGAATGGATTTTTACAGAGTTTCAATCTAGCGTTTGCATGTTGGAATTATTAATTGAAACATGTATCAAGGAACATTCACTCAAATAAAGAGTTTATAGTGATATCATAACTTCTAAATGTTTTATGGAGATTGGTGATTAAACTGGCGCAGTAGTTTGATGGACTAGCTACCTATCAAGTCTTAACACCAAGATGAGATCTTTTGTGTTAATCACCATATGGAGTAAAGTGGGAGATCTAGAAGGAAAAATCAATTAAGGGCAAAACAATAATTTTACCCTTTATTGTGCAGATGGCTATAATATGGTTCATAATAGAGTTTGCAATTGGACATCTTATTTGAAACATGTGTTCTCATAATATTTAGTAATTAAAAAGTTCAGCTAATTATCTTTAGTGGAGTGACATTTGGTTAATAATTTGGAATTAATTTTAATGAGATTAAATTAATTCCGGGCTTATTGGAGCTTGAATTATATAAGTCCAATTAGATTCCCCACTTGGTTTCTTGGAAGGTTCAAGCAAAGTAAGAAAAATAAATAGAGGTTATCGGAAATAAGAAAGAAGAAAGGACCAAATTAGATTCGGAATAATAAGACCGGAGCAATTTAATTAAGAGTTAATTGAATTGGGTTTTAAGCCTATGATTAAATGTTAGGCTTACTCTAATTAAGTGTTAATTAGAAGCCCAAAGCGAAAATTTAATATTGGGCTGGATTTTGGTTTGATTTAATTAATTAGATTAATTAAATTAAAACAAATTTTGTAAAGACAAAAAAGGAGGGCAAAAACAAAAACTACATGATGTAGTTTTTAGTTTTATGTAGCTAAATTTTATGGATGAACATTTAGCATTGAATTGCTAAATATAAGGTGAGTTTTTATCATGTTTCATCATCATTAAATGGTTTGATGGTTTCTTCATTATATGGTTTAATGATGTTATCATGAAATGGTTTAATGGTTGTTATTTAATGTTGGCATGTAGAAAAACTTATCAACCTTTTAGCATTCTTTTGATTAAAGAAGGAGTAAGTGCATTTGTTGCTCTCTCTCCCTTCTTTCATCTTGCAATCGAAAATGAGAGTAGCATTTTTGGGTTTTTGTCTTTTCATCTAGCCATATTAAACAAGTGTGAATGTTTCATTTATGGCTCTCTCTTTCATTTTGATTAAGAGAATGAAGTGGTGCAAAAGTCGCACCTGTTTCTTCCATGGCCGAAAGTTAGCATAGAGAGTGTCTCTTAGTTTTGGTTCTTTCAACTAAGGTAAACTTCTACAATATTTCTTCTCCTTTTCCACCAAAGGATCTTGCTAACCAAGATGTCGAAGGAGAACAAGTGGTAGATCAGATTTGTTGAGGATACAATAGCAAGGAGAGGATACAATAACAAGGAGAGGATATGTTGGATTTTGAATTTCCTAATTGCTTAATTGATTAATTGTGTTTGTTTAATGGT
The DNA here is from genome assembly GCA_027568955.1 of Erythroxylum tenue. NCBI lineage: Eukaryota > Viridiplantae > Streptophyta > Magnoliopsida > Malpighiales > Erythroxylaceae > Erythroxylum > Erythroxylum tenue. The sequence goes on along the minus strand of JAOSBM010000002.1, from coordinate 23,374,833 downwards.
TCATTTTTTTATTTTAGAATTGGACCATTAATTAGAAATTGGAGGGAAAGAATTAGAATTTGAGAATTAAGTGGAGAGTGATGAGTAAATTAGAATTAAGTTAGAGTAAGTTGGATTAATTAGTTAAGTGGAGATTAGGATTTAGTTAGATTGGAACTAAGTGAGGTTAAGTGGTTGGAAGGGGATTGGAAGCCAACCAAGGGCATTTTGGGTAAGTCCTAGTTAGTGAGGGGTATAATGGGAAGATTAAGAAGGAATGAAGAGGAAAATTTTAAAAGAAAGGAGGAGTGTGTGTCGTGGGAGAGAGGGAGTCGTGAGAGGAAGAAGAAAAGAGGAGAAGAAGAAAAGAAGAGAAAGAAAAGGAGAAATTCAAGGAAAAGGGGGAAAATTCGTGGAAAAGGGGAAGATTCAAGACTTTCAAGGTAAGTTTCATCTTCTTCTTGCTTTGGGTAGAAGAAAATGGGTTGTTGTATTGTTAGAGAGAAACTCTAGAGAGAGAAAGTGGGTAGTGTGAAACTGGTTGAAGGAAGAAGATGATGAATAGGGTTTTGAGGTTTCTAAGCTAGGTTGGAAGTTTTCTAACCTAATTGAAGCATGGGTAGGTTAGATTAAGGTTTGATTAGGGTTTTGATGATTGTGGAAAATTGGGGATTTTTCCATTGACTTGAAATTAATGAAATTTTCTATGTGTTTAGGCAATCAAGAGCCTATCCAAAGGCAAGAAGAAGGAAGCCATTGATTTTTGAATTTTCAAGTTATAAGGTGGGTAATTTATTTATAGTTGTTGTGTGAGATGAGCAAATGCATGATGTGTGGATTAAATGACTTGTATGAATTGTTGTTATGTTGATATTTTATTATGAGGTATACTTGTATGACAAAACACTTGAATTGTGTTATGACATGTTATGCATTGTTAAATGCTTGACATTTTGGTATGATTGTTATGCCATTGAATGAAATCATGGCATTTTGTATATGGATGGATGATTGAATCATGAAATTTGAGTGTGTTTGGGCGAGAGAGGAACCGTTTCGTAGTCACGTCGACGTTGACATAATACCTTCTCCCGGCAGCCCGCTTGTGGCCCACGAGATCTGAAAATGGACTTGTTTTGTTCACGATGCAAACTTCGATTTCATCGTTTTGTTTCACGGAACCCTCGAGTCGTTTGACTGTGCATTTGCATTATGACTTGTTAAGCTATGCTTTGATATGAATTGTGATGGTTGACTCTCATTGTGAAGTGTATGTTATGTGATTGTGTTGTATATTGGATGTTTTGTGTGGCTCAAAGCCAATGGCTATAAATATTTTAGCCACTGAGCTGTGAAGCTCAACCTATTTTTCCCACTCCTCAGGTGCAGATCAAGAAGACCGGTAAATTCTTGCGGGCATTTGGACAAATACGAGAGGAATTAGCTTTTGCAGTAGGATTGTAGCTAGATTTATGATAGCTTTATAAGCATATTGAACATGAATCATCCATTGTATTTTTGTGACTCTTGTAAAGGTTTTTGATGTAATGTCAATATGTTAGTAAAGCTATGATTGGCAATATTGTATGAACTTCATTTTTGAAATGGAAATGAATGGAGAACTTGAAAGTTCCCTTTTGCATGATTTTGTAACTTTTGCAAACTTTGATTGTATTGAATGTGTTTTGCTTGAGATTGCCTTTTTGATTGTGCTAGATTAGTTTTGGAGTTGAGAATTGAAGTTGTTTATGCTTGAAGGGTGGAGTTTGGAGTTGATGTTGAGTGTTTGAAGTGTGAAGTTGGAAGTTGAAAGCTTGGAAGAAGGCTAGGAATTCCTTGCCCAGTACATGTCCGTTTAACGGACCTTCTCGGGTGAATTTGGAGTCTCTGTCCAGGGCATGTCCGTTTAACGGACATGCAGGTCCATTTAACGGCCTTCTCGGGTGAGTTCAGGGTGTTTGTCCAACCCATGTCCGTTTAACGGACATGAAGGTCCGTTTAACAGACCTTCTCGGGAGAAATTGGCCCCTTTTGCTCAGCGTGTGTCCGTTTAACAGACATTCTCAGATTGTTTGGACCCCTTGCCCAGTCCATGTCTGTTTAACGGACATGAGTGTCCGTTTAACGGACCTTCTCGGGTGGATTTGGGGGTTTTGGCCACTTCATGTCCGTTTAACGGACATGCTCGGGCCAGCTTTAGTATTTCATGTTATCGACTGTTTTTGAATCCGAATCTCATTTCGTGGCCTTTTTAAGAGTTGTAGACTTTGATGTCTTCTTTCTATTGGATTAAAAACGAAAGCAATCCGACTATTGTAGGAAAAGTTATGGATTCCGCGCCAAGGCATGTTCAATTGGAATTAGGGCTTTAGCCCGGTCGAACTTTCTTCGAGGGTTCGTTGGGATAACCCTAATTGTGACCACCCGCTAATGCTTTTCGTTTCCGTTTCAGATAGTTGGGTTCCAGGAACGGGGTCCAACACCAAGGTTGGGCTTCGGGAACGGAGCCCAACATCTTTTGGTATCAGAGCTTAGACTTTTTAAGAGTCCTAGGCATAGGGTATGTAGTGTTTTGCATTAGTGTGTTATGTGATTAATTGCTTGCATTGTGACCTGCTTATTTGCATTAAATGCCATGCATATCATGCATACATATAGAATGTGAGCTAATCGCTAATGTTTCTATTGAAGGAGTGAGATGCCACCTCGTAGAAGAACACGAGGAGTTATGTAAGGTTCGGTCGCACCTGACCCTCCATTAAGAGAGGAGGGCACGGATGAGTCGAGAGCCCCAGGGGATGCTGAGGCTTCTGTTGGGAAAAGTAGCGAGCCCATCCAATCTCAGATTCAGGAGTTGCCTGTTCCGCAGGAGCAAGCGCCTACCTTGGATCTGAGGTTGTTTCAAGCTTTCACCCAGGCGTTTGTCCAGGCCATGGGACAGATGCCGCAATCTTCTGCTCCGACCCTAGTGAAGAAGGGGAAGCAATTTGACAAGCTAAGAAAGTATGGAACGGTTGACTTCTATGGGACTTCTGATCCTGAGGAAGCTGAGTTTTGACTAAGAAAGACTGAAAGGATACTGGATCAAATGGATTGCACAGATGAAGATAAGGTTGAGTATGCTATGAGCCTGCTACAAGGGGATGCCTTGCATTGGTGGGAAAGTGTCCCGGGGAGTCAACTGAAGCCACAGGTTTTGGCATGGGAGGACTTCCTTGTTGTGTATAAGAAGAAGTATCTATCTGAGGTTTTTATCCAGCAGAAGCAACGGAAATTTTTGAGCCTTACTCAGCGAGAAATGACTGTCAGTGAGTATGAGCGCCGGTTCACGCAGTTGTCCCGGTATGCGACAGAATTGATGCTAATTGAAGCGGTCAAGTGCCGTTGGTTTGAGTCAGGGCTGCACCTAGCCATCAGAGAAAAGGTAGTGGTGCAGAACTTCTGTGATTTCCAGCAGCTGGTGGAAGCAGCACTGAGAGTGGAGAATATTGAGAACATCAAGAGTGTTGTCAGCAAAAAGAGAAAGGGAAAAGAACAGTCCAAGAGGGGAGGCGGTGCTCCTATGTCAGAGAGGAGTGCCCGGACCTTCCCTGCACAGTCAGAGGAAAAGAACAATGGGGCGAGCAGGTCCCGACAGATGAGGACTGTTTCGCATCAAGCTTTAACGGCTGGAGGCAGCAGGAGAGGAGATGGGGATAAGCCACCCATCCCTAAGTGTGAGCACTGTGGGAGGTTCCATAAGGGGAATGATACCGTTTGACAGGATCCTGTTTCAACTATGGAGAGAAGGGACACATGGCAAGAGAGTGTCCTCAGACTCCGAGGCATGAGAGAAGTCAGATGCAAGCTTCTAAGAGGGCTGAGACAGTGGGTCACAGGACAATGACAGAAGTGGGCAGTAGAAGTTCAGATGCAGCTAAGAAGGTGAACCCTCCAGGGAGACCGAGGGGACAAGCTCCGGCTAGGGTTTTTGCTATGACACGGGAGGATGCAGAAGCAGCTCCGGAGGTTGTTACTGGTATGTTTAAACTCTTTGCTGAAGATGTTCTTGTTTTGATTGATTCAGGTTCTACTCATTCGTTTGTGTCCATGAGTAGAACTGTGCTTGGTAGAGAATTGAGCCCATTGGATACTCCTTTGCTGGTGAGTACTCCAATCGGCCAATATATTGTGATTAGTCAAGTTTTTAGAGATTGTGAGATTTATTTTGGGGAGGATCAGTTAGTGGTGGATCTAATGCCATTGAGAATGAACGGCTTAGATGTTATTTTGGGTATGGATACCTTGGAGAGGTACAATGCCAACTTGGATTGCAAACAGAAGATCGTGGAATTTGAACTTGGTAATGGTAGAAAGGTGATGTTTGTGGGAGACAGGAAAGTGAGCCCGACGAGAATGGTTTCGACTTTGGCAACAAAAAGGTTGATGAGGAAAGGATCTGAAGCATTTTTGGCCTACGTGGTAGACACAAAGGCAGTTGGAGGGAGGTTAGAGGAAATCTCTGTGATCATGGAATTCCCGGATGTCTTTCCTGAGGAATTACCAGGACTACCTCCTCCGAGAGAAATTGAATTTCCTATTGAGCTTCTTCTGGGCACTAAGCCAATCTCGATTCCGCCTTATAGGATGGCTCCTTCGAAATTTAAGGAGCTTAAAGAGCAGTTAGAGGATTTGTTAGAGAAAGGTTACATTAGGCCGAGCTCTTCTCCTTGGGGAGCTCCGGTCCTATTTGTAAAGAAGAAGGATGGATCGTTGAGGATGTGTGTGGACTACCGGAAGCTTAATCATGTGACGATTAAGAACAGATACCCGCTCCCGAGAATAGATGATTTGTTTGATCAGTTGTAAGGAACGAGAGTATTCTCTAAGATAGACTTGAGATCGGGTTATCACCAATTGAGGATAAAGGAGCCTGATGTGTTGAAGACTGCTTTCAGAACGCGGTATGGCCACTTTGAGTTTTTGGTTATGCCTTTTGGATTGAAAAATGCGCCTGCGGCGTTTATGGATTTAATGAATAGGGTCTTCAATTCCTTCTTAGACCAATTTATCATTGTCTTCATTGATGATATATTGGTTTATTCCAAGGGTGATGAGGAGCATGAGCAGCATTTGAGGGTTGCTTTGGAGACTTTGAGGAAGAATGAGCTGTATGCCAACTTTGACAAGTGTGAGTTTTGGCTGAGAGAAGTAGCTTTTCTTGGACATGTAATTTCGGAGCACGGAGTACATGTGGATCCGAGAAAGATAGAAGCAGTTGTGAAATGGGAAGCGCCTAAGAATGTAGCAGAGTTGAGGAGTTTCTTGGTTTTAGCTGGATATTACAGAAGGTTCGTGGAGGGTTTTTTAATAATCGCAACTCCACTTACCAAGTTGACGGACCTTCTAGGGTGAATTTGGAGTCCCTGTCTAGGGCATGTCCATTTAACAGACATGTAGGTCCATTTAATGGACCTTCTCGGGTGATTTCAGGGTGTTTGTCCAACCCATGTCCGTTTAACGAACATGAAGGTCCGTTTAACAGACCTTCTCGGGAGAAATTGGCCCCTTTTGCTCAGCGTGTGTCCATTTAACGGACATGAGTGTCCGTGTAACGGATATTCTCGGATTGTTTGGACCCCTTGCCCAGTCCATGTCCGTTTAACGGACATGAGTGTCCGTTTAACGGACCTTCTCGGGTGGATTTGGGGGTTTTGGCCACTTCATGTCCGTTTAATGGACATTCATGTCCGTTTAACAGACATGCTCGGGCCAGCTTTAGTATTTCGCGTTATCGACTGTTTTTGAATCCAAATCTCGTTTCGTGGCCTTCTTAAGAGTTGTAGACTTTGATGTCTTCTTCCTATTGGATTAAAAACGAAAGCAATCCGACCATTGTAGGAAAAGTTATGGCTTTCGCGCCAAGGCATGTTCAATTGGAATTAGGGCTTTAGCCCGGTCGGACTTTGTTCGAGGGTTCGTTGGGATAACCCTAATTATGGCCACCCGCTAATGCTTTTCGTTTTTGTTTCGGATAGTTGGGTTCCGGGAACGGGGTCCAACACCAAGGCTAGGCTTCGAGAACGGGGCCCAACAGGATACCATAGCAAGGAGTCAAAGTTGTAGCTAAGGAGTCGGTACAATTTCTATCATCTTTTATGTTATTTATTTGTCTAATACCGTATCATGTATGGATTAAACATGTTGATTTGGTTTTCATGCTTCAGCTGCGTTTTTATTTCATAAAAAGTTCTTGAAATATACTGTTTTAGCCAAATCTAGTATGCTTTTGTTTTCAATCCAACAATATGCACCAACCCTGAGAAAGAAGAACTTCTAGAATCTTAGGCCAAAAACAAATATATACTAGACTATGCTACATATCCTTAAGATGAGGGAGCAATTAAGACTATATTTGAAGCATACACTTATTGACAGCTCTACTACATGGTTTTTTTAATGATAGTTAGAGCAACATTAGGCCTCTTATTTAGAATCAATAGGCTCTCTACTCTCAGGAATACAATTCCAAACGATGCAACAATTAGAGAGGCCTTATGAGACATAATAAGAGGGAATGGTTTGGTTTAAAGAGATTGTTCCAAATTATAGTCCTACCTCCAACAGAGAGGACTTAATTTAATTGTAGGTTGGGAGGGAAGCTAGGAAAGCAACATATGGTTTGCTATAGGCTATAGGTGAGTTAACTCTAGATGTGCAAGCAGTTCAGAGTGACGATGGTAATGGGAGCTTCAGTTAGGTTATAGAGACGTGTCAGATTTATCTGGAGCTTTATAGATAAGGGGTGAATGATTGGCCTAACAGAAGATAGATTGATGGAGTGAATGTCTCCCATATGTATCTTCCTGTCATATACGCTTGATCGCCTTAATTTGATTCTAAGATTTACTTGTGTAATGGTTATAGTAATTGCTATCCTGTGGATTAGGGTTATGAGGCTAAGCCTGTTATATAACATGTGACATGTCTAATGTAACCTCTAAGATATAGATCTTATGTAAAATTGGTATACTTCATGTAAGCACCCAATAATTTCTTTCACCTTATGGTTTGCTATCAATGGGAGGCTAACCACTTTGTACAGGCTAAGGCAGGGCCGTTCCTATCGTTTTATAGGCCCTGGGCGAAATAATAAAAAGGGCCCTAATAAATCGACAATATACTTAATTTTACATGTTTGTATGAAACATAAATGACTTAATTTATAAGTTTACATAATCAA
>JAOSBM010000002.1:23272425-23282718 GCA_027568955.1 Erythroxylum tenue | reverse complement strand
AACCCAAAGAAACATATCATGAAATTGATCTTAAAATTCTTAAACCCATACCATTCTTAAGCTATCTAAACCACAACCCTTTCAAAAATCCAACAAATCAAAATGCCCTTACCTTGATCCTTCATCAATTGAGGAGTTGCTTGTGTCTAATGAAAGCCCTCATCTTCTTCCATCTTTTTCCTTCATGAATAACCATCAAAATCCCTCTTAAAATCCATGAAAAAGCAAGCCCTAACTCTCTCTTTCTTCTTTCTCTTCTCTTCTCCACCGACTCTCTCCCTCTTCTCTCATTTTCTTGTTCTTTTCTCACCCAATTTCGTGCTCCTCTTCTTCTTAAATGAAAGCCCACTTGTCTTATTTACAACATTGCCATTAATGAATGAGTAAAGACCACCTTGCCCTTACATATAAGCCTTGAAACCTTAATGCTTAAATTGTCTTCCCAAAATGCCCTCATACATAAGCTTACTATCTTAATTCAATTTAATCCATGTCATATGGTCTTACTCAAATTAACATGTTAATTAACTCCCATTAACATGCTAATTAATTCCACAAAACACTCTATTAAAACTTCAAAATTCATTTCAATCATGCTTAACTCCTTCCAAAAATCAAGACTTTTTCTAATCATGCAATTGAAGGAATTTGCTTGCACTTCCTTTTAGAGAAATGTTCCTCATTGTCTTAATTTTCTAATGACATCAAAATCATTCAATTTGGTTCAGTATTTTGACAGTTATACACCAAACATTTCGGACTGTGCTTATACTGAAACATTATCATGTGCTTTACTTCTATCCAAAAATTGACTTTCTTGGAGATTGAATTAGAACTCAATTTCATCATATAATTTGTAGCATTATCTATCTAGTTTAATCCAAATCAAGAATCATCTCGTTTGGATAACTAGAGCAAACGTTATGGCTAAAATACTGAAGCATACTCAAAGAACTTACATTTTTTCAGCTTTTTACTTCCAACATTTCACATATAATCCATCTTATATCTAAACCATATTTTCTATTTCATTTCAAATTCAAGAATTCTCCTTCTCTGTACACATGAATAATTTTCAACAATTCCTCATTTAATAGTCCTAACTTCCAAGAAAGGTTCGGGATCCAACAATTCTGGTTGATTACCCTTTGAGGTACTAGAAATGCCTGGTTCCCCATATTGTGTCCACTCAAAATAATTAGGGACAAATCCTTTTCTCAGCAAATGCCCATTAAATTCATCAATAGTAAGGAAACATTTGTGTTTGCACTTTTTACATGGACATCTGATCTTTGCCTCATCTATAAATGCAGGTTGAGAACATGCATAATGAATAAAAGCTTCTACTCCCTCAACAAATTCAGGATTAACAAAACCATCAGCAATTTTTCGTCTATACATCCAAGATCAATCCTGAAAACTCATTTTTGGACAATTGTTAATTTTAAACAGTGAATTCATAGTTAGTATTGGATCATTGTCTCACCATAAATTTCACAACATCTAAGATAAGACATGTGAATGAATATAACAAGTTCTCGTTACTATGGATCAAAAGTTATGGGTTAAGATACATGGGTTGAGATCTCAAACAATTGTAAACTTAACATCTAATATAACAATATGAATACTTATTTTAATAAATTGTTTTAACATATACAATTTTAAAAAGATATACGTGTAATAATTTGCACATGAAAAGTACAGAAATACCCAAATAAACGTAAGTTCAAGAAAACATAGTAACAAACTAAATCCCTAACCTCAACCAAATGGTAAAAGGAACTTGCTGTAGTACGTGAAGGAAGATGATGAAAGGCAGACCTAGAATGAGAAATATACAAACTGATACAAATGCCATTTTTCAATATTTGTTAGAAATCATTCTTCAAATCCATACTTATAAGGATATGAATGTCATTTTAATACCTAGTAACGCTTCTCTTCAGTCTCCTTGAAAATATCAGTACTGCGAACAATTGATATCCTACAACCTATTCCCAAAAAACGCTCACATTATACAAACCGAGATATATTAAACAATTGCCATGAAATATTATAATAATTCAAAGTCATGAGCTATACGAGAAGCCTATTGAAAATTCGGCAACATTTTCCCTATAAAATGGACATCCCCCTTTTCAAAAAAGGGTCATTCCTTCAATACAATTACACTTCTTTATTCACCAGTAATCACAACTCAATTTAGGTCTCCAAACTATATGTCATTACATTTATTAACCTTAATTAACTGATAACCTAAGAAATAAGACTTCATTAATTAAACTAAAAAAAATTAGTCAAGACAAATCAATCATGTTAGGACTTCATATTGAACCCCCTTAAAGCATTTAGTTTGCTAACTATTTTCATTGGATAGATAGAGATAAAGCTTATTTATTTAGTCCACAATAGTTGAAAAAGGACTAGTACTTAACCGATGTATGGGGGGATAAGTTTTAAAAGAGCTTGCATTTTTATGTTTCAAGTGAGTTTTCTAACTCTACTATGCCAATTGCCTCTCTTTGAAAGTATAGTTGTCATACTCATTTAGACTAGTTGTATTACTTTTTAATATCTACATATGTACTATTCGGAGTGTCATCAGTGAAACATTTTAGATAAGTTTTCACAAGGTATTGCTGAAGTAAAAAAAGTGAGACTTCAAAAACTAATAGGTAATTTTAAAGTGTTAAAGATGACGGAAATTGAGTCAATTTTGGATTATTATACAAGAGTGAAGGCAAAAATAAATCAATTTAAGAGATATAAAGACAACATAAAAGATGTTCATGTATTGAAAAAATTCTTTTTTCTTTATGTAGTGTGTCATTAAAGAGTTAAAAAATCTAGAATAAATGAAAATTAAAAAATTAGAGGGTTCTTTACAAGATCGTGAAGAAAAGATCATGAGAAGATAAGAACAGTCATTAGAGCAAGTTCTTAAACTTAAGACTACTTTAAAGAATGATCAAGGAAGAAAGAATCAACTTATAGGTTGTGGACAAGGAAGATGACCTTATTGTGGCCTATTTGGAAAAAAAGATCCAATAAAGACAACACAATTAATAAAGAGAGAAACCAAAAATCATAAAGAATACATGGAAGAATAAGACAAAAAGGACAAGACTATTATAAAAATATAAAAAAGGAGATATAAATAGTCTAAAGTTGAATGTTTTAATTGTCATAAATTGACCATTATTAATGATAATATTGTATAGCCACTAGTTCATGCACTAATATTCTAGATATATTAGAACAAACATATAACACGAAATTGAATCACTATAAATCAATCAAAATAATTGCATTGAATAAAATATTAACACATAATGTATCACAAACTAGGGTTCATCACTCTTAGACACTAAAAAGCGTTTAGTTACTTATAACAGAAAATGAAATCAAACATAAACATGCAAAAAAAAACCTAATAGAAAACGAAGAGTTCATAATTCTAAATCTCCTTTTCTATTCTATTGAAGCTTCTTATAAGTTTATATTGGATGTAGCCTTCTATCAAATCTCTTTTGATTTCAACTTCGTATTTTCCTCATCTCTGGTTCAAAATTTTCACCTCTTTGAATGTTTCAAGTCTTAAGTCTGCTACTAAATTTAGCTCCACTAAATTTGCCTATATTTATGTCATTTTATATTAAAATTTATAGTTTGTAGGACATACACAGTCTACTACACAGGTGTGTGAGAGACAATGTATATTCAAAAACTCTAAAATTTGTGCTTTTACATAGGCACTGAGATTTATATAGGTACGCACATAACTGTGTATCTCTAATTGCTTCAAAACTTTGTTTAATGCCAAATACATCAAATATAGTTTTATAGTAGTGGTTAAATTAGCATCTATCAAACATCCTCACACTTAAGCATTTGTTTGTCTTCAAGCATCTCATAATCAAAATTATTAATTTTACAATATCTACCGTTTATTAATCTCTATCATTCATAGTCTAAATCATCATGTCATATTAGTCAAATTAACGTATAACTAGAGTCAAGTTATTCTAAAACTAACTTCATAAGTCAATATTAATAATAACTACATCAATAATCTTATTAAAATCAAAAGCATAAATCTTTACACCCTCAACAAGATTTCACTTAATGCACTCAAGTTTTTAGGGTGAAAAGTATCAAACCCTCATTAAATGCATAGTAGAAGTCTTACCATAGGTTTGCAATATCATCACATCTCCATCACTTGCATGTAAACTAGAAACAAAAATCAAAAGGGCATTATAGGTTACAATAGGTTTTAAGTAAGGTATGATCGGGATAATAGAAAAGGTTTATTTGAAGGAGCTTTACTAAAGAGAGCATTACATGAAACCTGTTCACAATATACACATGTCCATTCTTTGTGAATCCATTGGAACTATTTTTTTCTTTTATTTTCTATGTTCTTTTTTTTAAATCAATGAAAATAATTTCAATTATCATGTACCACAATTAAAGAAATATTGTACCTTTCAAAATTTCAAGTTTCATACAATAGCATAATGAAAACAACCTTTAGGGTTCAAATTAACAAAAAGGCTTTCAAAGAAAAAATGATTGTGGTTATTAATGGGTTATAATCAATGAAAAAGGTTAAGGCTTAAACTTGGTTACTCCTAAAGGATAAATTAAAGTAAGGTATTTATCAAAGAAATAGGCTTAAACAAGTTGTTGAATCTAAGTGCCTTTATCATTTCAATGCTTCTAATTTTAAAAAATATGATCTCAATATGTATAATAAAAGCAAGTTCTAGAATTATTCAACTATGCATGATAATACAGAAGAAAGAATTACAAGAGGTTAGATTGTTTTTGAAAATTTTACTCTTAGGCTCAAAAGCGTACAAAAAAATGGTCATATAAGTGTAAATAATATGCAATTTCATTCAATTTGGTTCTTTCAATGACTATTAAAAATATGACTTATAAAAGCAATTTTATTCTAACTGTCATCCTTTTATATACTAATTTAAATCAATATTCAATAATGATTTCAAGTATTTATGGATAGATTTCAACTAATTCAAGATATCAGTTCATAAATTTAATAAAAAAAGATTATAATAATCTTAAAAAAATCATTAAGGTCATTAAACCCTTTCCATACTTAAAATTGTACATTGTCCTTAATGTACACAATATAAGCATATATTATAAGTAAAAAGGTTGAGTTGGTACTTTCATGAGTAATATTACTTTCTGATTATGGTTTTGGAACTATCCATCTTATATTAGGCTAACATCCTTGAAAGATATAAAGAAAAAGGGATAAAAAAGATAAAATAAAATAAAATAACACAAATAATTAAAAAAGTCAATACATATCATTAACTATAAGCTTAAATAAAACAAAATAACAATGGAAAGAAAATAAGAAATATAAAAAATTAATAAAGAAAAAGAAAGAAAGAAGATACAAAATTTAGGCATCTCACTTATGATGTGATCCCAGCTGGTCTAATGAATGAGGGTCTTTGGGTTGATGATCCTGACTGGGTGGAGTTATTGAGGTAGTACCCTCGCTAGAAGGTGGAGGCTAGAAATCAATGCCCTAATGGTTTTCGAACAACAACATCAGCTCTCTTATCCATCCAACTAGAGTCTTGAGTCTTTCCTAACTACTCAACCAAAGTCTTGAGCCATATCCTACACGCTCTAGAAGCTTTGCCTGCCTTCATTGGAGAGTTTTTTTAGTACCCAAAAGTTAAGCTACCCATCTTTCCAGAAGTGCTATCTTTAACTGAGTCGGATGTGGTATCCTAGCCCCAGGGGCACTCAAACTCTTCCCCACTAGTGTTGCACCTCCAATCTCAGCTGGTGATGACTATGGTTACGGTGGCTGCTTCGTGGTATGTTGCTCTATTCTATCTCTACCCTCCATTGCAGGCTCATTAGGCTTCCTAATAAGTATATATATGTCACTTGTGGGTCTCTGACGTCTAAGAATCATATGAATGTGATGCATCACTACGAGGACACTACTATGGTACCTATTTGTGACATCAGTTGTAGTCGATCAAATATCCTTATCCATCATGCAAGTTTGGTCATATATAGCTTGAAACAGATTGTGTTGACCTTTATTTCTTCACTGTGATGCCTGTTGAACTGGCCAACAGCATGCATCAGGTGAATTGGTGTCCTCTCGCTCATACTCCACAAGTAATACATATCTATGTTCTTGATGACCCCTAACTATCACCTTGACCACTCAACATGTGACTCAAAATTCTATGAACATATTTGAGTGCAGGATGCTACAATATAGACGTCTTGGATTTACTTATGTCATAATCTTCCGTCATGCTAATCATGTGCCAGAAGTGCAAAGAAGACAATCCATACAGAAAGTCTGTCCGTAGTGCAATATACTTTAATATCCCTATTTACTCTTAGTCGAAAAGACTCACAATGATGGAAAACTCTTAATAGCTTGTATGAAACATGCCTTCCATCATTCAAATTTGGTCGTGTGAGGTTGATCCCCATCGTAGCTACCATTCTCCATGAAAAATTAAAAATATGATAAAATTATAATAATCTAATTGTTTAATTACACATTTAGCCCTAAATTTAAAATTAAAAACTCTAATTTCACAATTACACAAAAATGGGGAAATAAAACATTAAATTCATGCAAAAATCAAAATTGATATGCAATTAAGCATAAACCTAATATCAATTAACATAAAAAAATAACTAATTAACCTAATTTTACGTAAAGATATCACAATTGAATAATTACTGAGCAAAAATCACATAACTTGCAATTGAAGTTAAAATTTAACCCAATTCACATGTAATTAAACAAATTGAATCATAAAATCAATTTTGTATGGATTAAATTCAACTATTAAACCACAGTTAAGTATAAAATCACCACAAAATTCACTAAATCCCTAAATCCTAACTCTGGCATTCTCAGGCAAAAATTACCTAAATCATGCAAAACACCCATTGAATCATACGTATGCGAGTGAAATAGATAAGATTAATTACTTGGGAGACAACAAATCGAAAGAAAACTGTAAGAATTGGGTTTGGGGAATGAGAGGGCAAGGACGGGTGTGAGAAAGGAAGAGAGGAAAATGAGAAAATGAAAGGGTTAGGGTTTTTTAAATTGTATCATGGACTTACATGATCTGCTACATCATAGTTTTTTATGGACATACACAGTTTGGTATATGGGTGAGTATAAAACTTGTAAGTCTACACCAACATGTTAATAGAGTGTGAAACTCTTTGTTAACATATGCAACTTCAAAATTAGATGATCAAACAAAAATTTTCCACTTTAGTTTTATATCACATTAGCACACATACCCTAATACCTTAATTATACGCAATCTTATTAAGATGATCAATTATGTATCCTTAAACATATAAAATATAAACCCATTCTAATCATCAAGATAAAAGTAAATTAACAATGAATTTAAAATAAATCCTAAACTAAGTCATAAGTTGCCTCCTATGTAGCAATTTTTTAACATCATTAGCTTAATGTACCCTACACATTATCATCATCCTAGATTGATTATCAATGGGTTACTTCCACCTTTTTCTTTACAAAGCTATTTAATAGCCTTAAAGTAAGACACCTGTTGCAAGATAATCCTAAGGACATAATTGATTAGATTAATAACAACAATGGGCTCCATTGATGCCCTTTCCAATAACAAACTATTAAAAACAGAAGGAATAACAAAAATCCCTAAAGCTTCAGTTGATGCAAGCAATTTATCTTATAGGAAGAGGGAACCTTAAGTACTCAAGGTGAATACCAATGAATCATCTGTAATTTCCTTATTTAGTTCCTCTACCAATTCTTCCTCAACCACCTTTTTCCTATCTTCTTCTTTTTCTTCATAGAAAAATGTTTCTAGCTCGTCTTCTTCTTCAACTATCTCTTGCCACTCCTCTACTTCCTCTTCTTAGACATAGTCTTTCTCTTCTTCTTCTTCATCTGGAAACTCATTTCCACTTCTAAAGGGTGATTTTCATTCCATTTCCTTTAGGATATGTTTCAGTAGTACTAGGCAAACTCCCCTACAGTTCTTCAGATAATATCTGCTCCAGTTGGTTGATTTAAACCTTTAAGTTACGTATATAAGCCTTTGTTCTCTGTTGTTCTGTACGAGCCTCTATTCTCTAATGTTTCATATCAGAATCTTGAGCAATGTTAAACATCAACTCTTCTAAAGTAGCAGTTAACTCCTCACCTTATTGAAATGTATCTTTCTTTATGAAATTGATTTTCATCTCTTCTTCACTTTGTGACATTAGTAAGCTTAGATGGTATTGTGGTATTAAGCTTACTATATTTTGGTGAAGAAAGTCTCTCCTTAAATTCAAATAAGCTAGCTATACTCTTGGTAAGGTGTTCTAGTAGTTTATCTCTAATAGTTTCATCTTACTGCTCTTGTCATTATACATATTCAGTTAAAGCATAGTCATTCCATCTGTATGCATAAAGGTTGCTCCACTTTAAGTTATAGCCATTCTAATAGGGTACATTCCAAGGCAAATTCTGTATGCTTGGTTGCTCCCACATATAGTTGGGTGTTTGACATTCATGATTGTATCGATTACTCCCATAAATGTTGTAACACTATATGAACATCGGTTGAGCTTCCAAAAACATGTGAGGAAGCAACTCTTTCCAATATGGTGATGGCTAGTTGTTCTATATTGTTAGGTACCTAATATTCATGATTAAGGTGTCTCCCCCACACTTAGCTTTTGATCATCCTCGAATAAAACAACAAAATCAAGATCACAAACCAAACTCTTTCATAATTTCCATATTTCCTAAAAATAGATAATCATAAGAAAAAATGAATAAATTTTAAAACCATGGCAAGAATTTAACATTAAATTCCTCTACTTATGATCAATCGTCAATCGTCACTTTTAGAAATTGAGCAATCTAGAGGTAGACTTGGATAAAATGTGTTTAAATGTGATAGATTCATGGGTACAATTATACACCATTTATGATCATGACATTCCACAACTTTGTATATCATTTCATTTTTCCAACACTAGGATTCACATGCATAATCATAAATCAATAGGACTTTTTAAGGTTGTAATGTGGGTAAAGGTTAAGGTGAGATGTATTTGGGTATTGTGGTACAAAATTCATCAAAAATAGTGAAGCAAGAAGAACTTGCAATATAACACCAAGCGCAAAAACCAACATTCACTCAAAACTGTGTACATCAGCTATGATGAATGCAAAAACTATGTTTCATAGTTCAAATTCAAGTCTTCACACTATAAAATTGACATAGTATGTCGTAACACTATTCAAAGTAAACTAGACCTATAACTATAGTAGTGGTGAGTGTAGGTTGATCCCACAGAGAGTGTGTGTAAAGCTTTTGAAATGAAACCAATCAGTGTTTAGGTTTTGGGGTTTTTGGTTTGGTTTTGAAATAAGAAAATAAGACAAAAGTAAACTAATAAAAAATTAAAGAAAACATGCAAAAGTGATGAATTCGTTAGGAATTCAGTTCTTTGGTTCAATCTCAGCCTACACCCAATTAAGCATTTTTCATTGATTTTTTATTCTTTTACCTCTCCTAGCAACTATTAATTGTAGACTAACAACAAGCTCCGTTAATCCCAATTTTCCCTTAGATCATGTTTAATTAAGAAACACTCGTTAACTAAACCTAGCTATCAAATAACCTAGGATACAATTTCTAGATTTAATTCTACAGCCGCATTATGAATTAGGAAAACAGATTAATGAAGGAAACAACCACACAAGCTCGGGTCATTTAACCTAGGTTATGTTATCTCTAATGATTGAAAACCATTAGTAGCCATAAACGAATCTCACCATAACAATTAAAGATTATATTGAAATTCTAAGAATGGGTTCTTACATAAAAATAATCAAATAGGCATTCATTCATTCTCACATAACAGTCAAACATTAAGCATAGGATAACACAATCAATCCCTAACGGCCTGTTTGGTTCAAGGAATGGAATAGATAAAAAAAATAGAATAGATATTCCTAGGAATAGAAAAGATGAGGAATAGAATAGAATGTGTATTACTTTGTTTGGTTTAAGGAATGGAATAGATAAAGAATTTCTATTCCAATGTTTGGATTGAAAATATAAACTTAGAATGAGAAAGGAATAAGAAACAAAAAGACTCAAATATCCTTATTATTATTATTATTATTATTATTATTATTATTATTATTAGTCGTAGTAGTAGTAGTAGTAGTAGTAGTAGTAGTAGTAGTAGTAG
>JAOSBM010000002.1:23199424-23225036 GCA_027568955.1 Erythroxylum tenue | reverse complement strand
TCAATTCTAATTTCATTAATGGAATTCAATTCAATTCATACAGGAATTCAATTCTAAGTGTACCAAACAGCCTGTAAGCATAGAGAGTGTTGGCATTTGGCATTTGGGAGTCGTTAGTTGTAGATATTGCGATGTTTTCTCCTCTCGTGTGTAGTAAATGAGTTTGGGCTTTCCGCTAGGCCTTGAGCGTGTGCTTGCCCACGGGGTGACTAGTGTGAGTTACATTAACAGCTCACCGTGTACAAGTACAGTATGTCCGATTCTCTCTTGTGAATACTTAAAAACAGTGTTTTAAAATCCGAATCAGTCATCGAATCGGAGATTTTAATGGTCACCGATTTGATCGGTTCGACCGATCGAACCGGTGTGACGTCATAATTATGCAATAATTATATTTAATTATATATAATATTAATAATATTAAAAAATATAAAAATACAAAAAAATAATTAAAAAAAATTGTGAACCAGTGGTCGGACCGGTTCGGTTCGACCGATCCGACCTGTCAATTGACCGGTTTTGACCGATTCAATTGACAACCGATTTTTTAAGTTAAATCGGACCAAATAATCAATCGATCACCAGTTAAATCGATCAAACCGATCAGTTCGTTCCGATTTTGAAAACACAACTTAAAAGATTAGGTGCATGTGAAATAAAGAATCTAACAAGGAGTACGTACGTACGTCCATCATCTCTCACTTAACTCTGGAGACTTATTCACGTTTCACGACAATCCTTTGACCAAAATCTTCCATTACATCATCACTTTAATATAAACCCGTTTCCTTTTAGAGAACCCAAATCTCTTCAACATATATGTCAAGTTCAAGATTCATGGCAATCAGAAATTTTATGTTGATAATCTTTTATAGAACTCCACTAGTTATTCAAGTGGTCCTAGAACTATGGTCGTTTTAGAAAACAAACAAATTATATACATACACACACATTTTCATTCTTATACGAAACGCTAACTCAAGTTGCACGGGTATTACTCCATTAAACTTCCCCAGGCAAGAAAAACCCAAAGGCCCAACTAACTATAGTATGATTCAGTGCGGATTTCTGGAGAGCAATACCTTTTTTATTTGAAAATTATATTAATCTAAACCAATAGGTTAAGTTACTTTTAGACTATTAGAACAATGTGACCCTAAAATGGGCGTGTCACTTACAGGTTGGATGATATTTTCACACTCCAATTGCTTTTTTTTTCTGCCTAGGAAGTATTTTAAAAGAGTTTCAATTATAAGAAAATAACTTTAAACTATCTACACTTAAACTAACGATAGATAAAACTCTGCTCACAAACTTTCAACAGGTGCATAATTTTCTTGGGGCTAAACGGACTAATTACGTAAAAGAGTTTCCTGTTGACGTTTCGTTTGAGTGACCTTTGGTCAGATTTATGACTTGTGCGGCTGGTTTTGTAAAGCACTAACCCCTTGATGTGTCCATTAACCTGAAAATTCATGTGGAACTCGTTAGCTCTTACTATTTTATACATTGACTTCCAACAAAAAGCTTAAAACCCAATCACATCATTACTTTAATTATTCCGTAAATCTTCTCAGCTGAATCAGATTATTGTGTGAAGATATGTGCGTATATCAGACGCGTTAGTCATCTCTCAAGTAACAGGACACAGGAGCAGCTTAACCTCCCACTGGATTTTAGTTTCTTGGACGGAATCCGTATTGACCTTTATGGGATAAGAGTTTGACTTCAAGCTGTGTACGTAATGGGACAACGCTAGCTGATCTTGTTTCCCTTGCTTTAGTCTAATTATACTTCCAAGCAGTCTATGATAGTACAAAAGAGCTGTTGTTCGAATGATCCTCCTGATGTTTATGATGTGTTGTTGTCATTATTAATATTATGGGGTACACATCATACAACTTAGAAAATTTTAAAAATTTGTTTAATGTTTACAATTATCTAAAGAATTCTTTAAATTTTTATATAAATATTAAATGTAAATTAATTAAATATCACCGGTTCAACTAAACTAGGGATAGTAATGGGTAGGGTTCGGTCGAATATTACTCTACTCATATTCATATCTATTTTTTATGACTCAACTCATATTCATATCTATATCCATATCCATACGATTTACTACACATATTCAAATTCATTAGATTGTTCGGATTTTTAGATATCAATTGGGTTGTATAGCACATAAAAATATAACTTCTAAATATAAAATATAAAGAGCATATTTATGTGAACGCTCTAAATCAAAATTACTTTAATAATGATAAATCAAGATTTTGATTTGTATGCCTTAAAAATCATAAAATTGGAATAATAAAAATCATAATGTCTAGTACAAAGACAACGTATATTTTTCACAATCAAGAACTGGAACAAAGACTGAAATATCCAAAACTTCAAATTGTCTTTGTGTGAACTCCACAACATTCAAAATTCCATTTCCGTATCATTTACATTATTATCATCCTATAAGAAAATAAAATATGATGAAAAAAGTAAGGACTAAGGAGTAAGGTGGAGATCTTAAAGTTGTTTCTTCTCAGAAAATATTAATATTTTATTATATTTAACCATAAATGTTAAGGAAAAATAGAAAAATAAAGTTAATAAAAAAGGGTAAGGTATGAGTATCCATAGGTTTAGGTTATCACTAGACCCATATCCAAATCCATATCCACATCTATTTTTAAAATCCATTTAAAATCTATTTTTTAGCCTCTATATCTGTTTTTGGGTCGGATAGTGCGGATATTAATCGAGTTAAAAACTCACTGGCATCCCTAAACTGAACTCTTAAATTTGATCAAATTAAATTAAATTTAATATAAATTAATAAACTTAAAATAATTATAGTAAATTATTAATTTAATTTCACATTTAAAAAATGAATGGTAAAGAGTTAATTGAATTATTTCATAAAGATTAATTGCTTGGCTGAGAAAGTGATATGCTCGACACTTTGAAATTATTAGTAACAATGGCTATTACATAAAGCAAAATGTAGGGTTCAAATTTAAAAAACAAAGGATTAAGATGTGCAAAACGGAAGCAGTTTGCATTTCAGCCATTACTTGTATGTTGCAAATTTTTTAATGTAACGTTACACATTAAATTACTACTTCTGCAAATGCCAATGTGTCATAAGCCATGATGAGCAAAAGCAAGAAGGGACAAAATTGTCATTTTAAACAAAGAAAAAGCATTCCACGAGCCAAACGATGACAAGCAGAAAAATCCAAAAGGGGGAATGGGTGGCGACCTAATGACATTTGGCATCATATTCAAATAAAGTGACTCTGCCAATTCTTTTACAAATGTAAGATATGGGTCAGCTAGTCCAAGAGTTAAGTCATCCCATTTTCTCACATTAACTACCTTACCCCCACGCGCCTCCTTATAAACCATTTCCAGACATCCCAAGTTAAAGAGTAACGGTGAATTTGTAGGCAGTTTAAGATCGCACGGCCACATATCCATCTCCTGAATCCCACGCGTTGGTTAGTTGTCACCGTGGGAGTTTGACTACTATGATTGTGTCCAAGAGGCCCAGGTGCGGTCGCACGCGCGCCTGCCTCGTGGGTCCTTCGTTGACTCGCTCACGAAACATTTTCGTCTCAAGCGTAATAGTTACCATATTTTATTACACATTGACCAAAAACTAAACCGTAATAAAATCCCAGTATAATAACCAAGTATTCGGTTGGATGGTACCAAGACATTCATTTTATTAAATTAAATTAAAGGAGTATTGAAATATTAACAATTACTTAATAGAAAGAAACTCTACAATAATAATGCCAAGTATAAATTTTCCTAAAGCGCAAAATCTGAAAAAGTTTAATAATACGTAACTTTATTTCAAAATGGTAGATATGTTGTTTACGAAAAATGGAAACGAAACTTTATTGGCTTAAATCTACCATATTAGAGTCATTATTAAGCAGCAGTCGAGAAAATTATCAATAAAAATAGTTGTCAACAAATGTTGGCCCCATGGAATTTAATTATATCATAAGAATATTCGAACCCGAAATATACTATTCACGTGTGTCGTTGACACAGCATCTTTTTTTATAAAAAAAAGTTGATTCTAATGGGCAATGGCATACCTTGACTCCAGATATGTATCAGTGTCAAGCTTGTCGAATTGATTAGATTCATGAAAATTTGCATAGAATTATATGATATGGATCTGGCCTAACTTCCCTACTTGGGTTTTGCTTGCCCTCTCTTACTAATTTGTCCACGGCAATCTTTAATGCCATTTTCTACTGTTTTCCATTAGAAAAATTAGAAAGTGCCTACATGAGGTACTTATATTTCCATGGGTACGTGTAAAGTAACAGCAGACAAGCAGAAGCAACAGAGTTTATGTATTCATGGAGGTTTGAAGGTTCGATTACATTAGTTTGACAAATTGTCATTCATTAGGTTGTTTTGTATATATATATGATAAGTGACAAATCTGATGACTTATGTTATCGGCAAGATTCGGTATTTGGGTTTGATATGGGAAATAACGATGATTTCATTCTATACGACTTGTAATTATAAAAATTGGAAGCAAAGCATTGGGTCAACTGTACCACTGAATTGATGGGATTGGTTATTCTGCAACTACTACTACAGGTTAGTTTCCATGTATACATCTTTGCATTTTTCTTTTCTACGTACATACAACATATTTTGTTGAACATGCTATCTTTTTCTTCTTATTGACATTGGAGAGGAGGAGCGATAAGCTGTAAGCTGTCCCTCTTTCATCTCATATTTAAAAAATAAAATAAATTCCTCAAATTTTCTATTTTTTGACGATTTCATATGCTGTAAATAACTTGGCTCTTTCTATTTCTTCCTCAAAATTATTTAATACTACATTGCAACTAAGGTGGCAGGTGCAATGTGATTTCCAATTTTTTTTCCCTTTGCCTATAAATAATAAATTTTATGAGAAGTTACTCACTTTCCCTTTTTGGTATATATAGTATTTATGTTGCAGCCTACGAGAAGAGGTTGTAGTTGCCTTCGGAGCCCCTGGTATATATCTAATAACAGTTGTCTTTTTCTTAGGTTCGTTCGTTCATAAGGAATAGAATTAGTGGATTGAAAAAAGAGGTAGAGAATAAATGCACAAAAAATATTAAAGTGGAGTTAATTATACTGACTCCCAAATTAAAATCAATCGGATCAATTTTTTCTTTTGGAATAGATAACTGGCTTGGATCTTGAACATACGGATACCTTATGCTCCATTTATAAAAACAATGGAAAAAAGACATCATAAGTTTCATGGCTTTAAAACGACAGGAAATTGCTCTAGATTATTATGTCACCACTCTTTAATGAGATCGGTAGGAAACATCCGAACACATCATAATTGATTATTGTTGAAATAATGATTAATTGCGAGATGAATAGTCCACATGTACAGGAGAACAAATTAGTTAATTAACATACACTAGTGATGGAATAATGTCACCCTTGTCTTGCAATAATAGATGATGATAATAATACCAATAATATACCAATAACCATATTGTAACACATAACGGTACCTTACTTACGTATCTCAGATCGAACGTGAAAGGGCAATAAACGAAGAAATGCAGGAAATACCTGATTTCAGTTCCATAACTTCAAACAAGCTTTCCGAAGCCGAAACGAGCACGAATCCTCCGCCGTCTTCACGGGAATTATTCACCAAAAAGTGGTCAACATTTTTCTACAGTTTTCTTAAAAAATAAGCTATCTTAACGGGTCAAAAAATCCTTTTCTTTATGAATGATATGAGCAATTGCAGGAGACCTTAACCTTTATATATAGCTTTCATATCGGACTCCTTATCACAGACTCAATATGGGTCTGGTCCACATTGATCGGGATCTATTTTCTACCCGGACTTCGACCCATTGATTTAAATCATTTATTTGGCCACTTGATTATCTTTATCTAGATCAAATTACATAACTTAACCGATAAATTATTTGAAAACAAAAAAATGCAATTAAATGTTGTTCAACTTTATGGGAAAAGTAAAAATATCTAACATTCTCCCCCTTGGACAATACTTAATTGTGGTATTGACTCAAGTTGAAAACAATTTAAAAACTCGGTTAAGCTACGCTACTGTATTAGTTGACTAAGTTTAAAAAATAAAACAGTTGATCCAAAGATAATGAAAGTCCGTCATTTCATCCTGCGAAGTTTTCGATACCGAAAAGTATCAAATGCATGTGTCATGTGCGACACAAATCGAATATAATCATTTATCCCTAATACCTTACTAATATGAATGAGAAAATGGAGTGTGGCAAACTAGGATGATACATTTATGATCTAAATTATATCATCTTCATTTGTAGGTCTCGATTTTTTTCAACTTTATGCTAAATTGCATTAGAAAAATCTTATTTTCTCTCACCGAATGCTAAACAATAATAGAGAAAACTTGTTTCCTTTCACCAACTGCTAAACAACATTAAAGACAACCTTTATGTTCTCTTACTGAATGCTAACCTACATTAGAGAACCTTTATGGGATTAAAAACTTATATCCCCTTATGTCATGTCAAACTTTATGGATATTCGTATAAAAATGTATGTTGACATAAGCTCAAGGTTAATTTGTATATATGCCTAATGGCCTTTAAATGCTTAAGATTGACACAAATCTTAAGACTTTCATGCATATTATGACAATGTATAATAACACGTATTACTGAGGATAAATAATGACTATCTTTATTAATGAACCATTATACCGTCATAATACATCAAAACTGTACAAATGTACAAATGCATATGGAGCAAACATAACGATCCTCTAACTAACAGTGTCTAAGGACTTCAAAACACCCATACTGTATACTTGTATTTCAAATACAAGTGGGTGAAGTCCTTTAGTTAAAGAATCGACTTATAGTTCCTTAGTCCTTAAATGTTCCAAACCTTATGTCACCTTTTCATGTCAACTCCTTTATGGTCAAGAATTTGACTTTCAAATGCATAGACCCTCTGATGTTCTTATTATTACTAAACAACATTATCACAGTACAATCGAATGAGTCTGGCCATTGAATCAACCACATACAACTAAGAAATTAAGTTTATGAGCTAAACTGTCTATGAAGCAACCCCATAGCATGCACTCTAATGCATGGTCGAGGAAATCACTTGTTTCTACTTGACACTCTTCCACAACATTGTACCATCTGCAAACTTAAACTGTAACTTTAAGTGGAATTTCGATCATCTAGACACAGCTAAATTTGAATTTGAATTCCCTACAAGGTTTAGTCTGTTAACTTTTTTATATGTCAACATATAATCCTTGATTCCTTTTAATTTTCTCAACGTTCGCTTAACTACATTTCAATAGTCTACACATGGTTTAACCAGATATTGACCAAACAGTCTAACAGTAAATGCAATTTCCCGCCTAGTACTTACCTGAGCATATGTTAGGCTATCAACTGTACTAGAATGCAGAACATTCCTCATAACCTCTCTCTTTGCTTTATTATGGTGCCAAAGATTATCTCTCACTATTAGAGATAGATGCTACAACATGTTTACAATTAATCGTATTAAACCTTTGTAATATAAACTCAATGTATGAACTATATGAGAGGTCTGATGAGTGTTGAGATCTATCCCTTAAATATGAATACCGAGGACAAAAGATGTTACACGAAGGTCCTTTATGTCAAAGTTCTTGACCAAAAGTTGCTTATCCTCATACAACATGGTTAAGTAATTTGACGTGAGTAATATATCATCCACATGTAGTAATAGAAAAATAATTTTGCTCCCCCTAACCTTATAGTACAAGAAATTTTTAACTTTATCTTCCATGAAGTCAAAAGAGGTCAAGCCTTATCAAATGTAAGGTATATCTTTTGAGAGGTTTGATGTAAATCATATATTGATCTGTATAGCACGCAAACCATGTCAATTCCATCTGGATCCTGAAATCCTTCAGGTTGTACCATATAAACCTCTTCATAAAAGTATTTATTTAGGAAAGCGATTTTGACAGCCATCTGATGTAACTCTATATCATCATGAGCTACAATTGTCATAATCACTCAAAACGCATCTTATGAGGATACGGGAGAAAAGGTAACATTAAAGTCAACATTTCTCTCTGAGTGAACCATCAGGCAATTGAGCCAGCCCATAAGTCGCTGAACTTTGTCCCAAAATCCTTTAGGTCTTTAAACATCATTTACAATTGACGAGTTTACAATTCCGTAAAATCAACTAGCTCCCAGACCTTACTCTGCTTCATGGCTTGCATCTCATCAGTCATTGCAACCCACCACAATTCCTCATTGGGTTCAGAAACTTCTTCTGTAAAAGTAACTGGATTCATAACATGTCTAATATCATAGTCACGTTCACCTAATAGACTATGTAATCAGATGGAATAGCAAGTCATCTCCCTCTGGCAGATCTTCATAACTGCATTAGATCTTCTACCCCTAGGAACCTCTGTGTGTACAGGTATGAGTTTCTGTTTCTGTACAGGCATGATACAAAGACCTAGATCCACCGGATCTAACTGTATGAGTGGCGGGTACATAATAATTGTAGTATCCACCTTGCTATCATCCGAAGGGTCAAAGGTCCCATCATTAGCATAAATATTGTATTCCAGAAACTTAGTTGTTTGTTATTCCACTATTCTGGTCCATCCTTCTCTATAGTAAGATATGTAGCTTTAAAGTGGTCAGGATATCTTACTAAATAGAAATGAACGGAACGAGCATGCAATTTTTCTTTATAAGGATTATGTTACCTCAGTAGGGCAGCCTCATACACGAATATGTGCAAGGCTGGGTTTTCACGCTTCTAGATAATCAAATAGATTAGTCTTTTTCTGCATTGACTTCTTCAAGTCCTTTAGGATACAATTATGTCTTTCAGCAACACACCATTTTGCTCAAGACTACCCGACATAGTAAACTAAGTCACTATTCCAACTGATTTCATATATCTAACAAATGAACCTTTTCAAGTCCTAAAACACCATATTTGTCATGATATTCTCCTCCACAGTCAGATCTGACACTTTGAATGGATTTTTCCAATTGTTTCTCAACGTTCAATCTTTAAGCAAAAGCACATAACTGTAATGGGAATAATCATTTTTCAAATGTTAGAATACATTTGGAATTGCACAATGCAACTGTATAAGGCCTTTTGATATTCGTAAGTATCAGGCTCAACAAGTCATAAACACGAGTTGACCCTTTTTCCTTATAAGTCAACTTACCCCTACAATAGTCAACATATGTTCCTATATCATCATAATCTAGAATTGAGAGAATATTTTCCTTAATCAATCTCTCAACTCTAGCTCTGGAAACGTGGCTTTAACTTTTATGCCAAACCATGTATGACTTTTCATTCATCAGGGCTCTTCTTTTCATGACTTGCTTAGCAAGATACGAAGAAACATATATCTAATTCGAGATAAGACACATTGTATACAAACCATATGATAAAAAAGTTGTACCATTATGTTTTGCATTAAACACAACTGTATAACAGAAGCATTAATACAAAGCGTCAACCTTCTTTGTCTAAAATTAATACAACGATCACATATAAAATGTGTCATGTAGAAACCAAAATGAACCTTGCAACAAGGTTCAGCTCATACATTCCCCTATAGATATTTCATCCACTTCTTCATTGATGTCAACCATTAGTTCCTCCTCTTTATTTGGCTTTATCCTGGATATGAACCCTTGCATTGTGCAAGCACCTTGATCAGATACTCCACTATATAGCCACCAAGTACTTAATGCCACTATCGCAAATCAAATTCAAAAATTGATAAGCTAAGGAGTTATTTGATGGTCACAGTCTTTCTTTTTAGGCCTCATACTGATGGCTTCTTTATGTTATGCGGACCTTTACTAGCATTGGATTGACCATCATTAGTATGTGGAGAAGATTTAGTCTTTCTACCTTTAATCTTAGTAAGCTTCATCTTTGCCTTCCCTTTAATTACTTCGTGGGTTGTAGGTAGCAAGCTTGAGTTTTTCCTCCTCACCAACGCAATGGACAATCAAAGCATTGAAGTCTCATCCCTCATCTTGTGAATAATATGTCATCACCAGATTACTAAACTCTATAATGGGCAATCAAAGCATTAAAGTCCCATCCCTCATCCTGCGAATAATATGTCATCACCAGATTACTAAACTTTATAGGGAGTGTATTCAGAGTCTGGTGAGCTATGAAGACATCAGGAAGAGGAATGTTTAACATCTTCAGTCTCCTGTGAAGATGGATCATTCTTGATATGTACTTCATTACTCCCCCTTCTCTTGTATAACTCATAGAGAATAATTCTTTCATCAAGGCATTTGTCTCAACATTAGGTGAAATTGTGTACCTCTAGGAGACATTACCAATAACTTCTCTATGTTTGTGTTCGGAAGTCCACTAAGCAGATAGTCAGGAATGAATCTTTTAATGGTCATAAGACTTAATCTGTTAGACCAATCCCAGGCTTCATAGGCTACTTTATGAGCTTTCGAGTTTATGGATGTAGGTAGAGATGGTCTATCTATCCATATGACCATATCAATCTCAACTACCTCCATAGTATTCAATACATCCTCTGTCCACTTACTTATATTGAAACCGGTCAGAGTTTCAATGGTGACACTGATATTATTGACCGAAAAGGTGATTGTAAAATGATAATATTTAAATCGACACAAATGTAAGATAACAACGATACTCAAAACCATTAAGCAGTATCTTTCCCAAAAATTCGATCACACATATTATGAAACACTTTTGGGCTGAATATATAATATATACAATTAGAACTCTAGATAAAAGCATTCGAAGTACAAACCGTTAACTCTCATAACATTACCACCTTTGGGCAAATAGATCACTTGAGCAATAACTTTCCTCCATCTTATGCTTTTATGCACATCTCAAAATGTTATGTAAGGCCAACACCTTTGGGCAAAATAACCAAATATAAAACTAGAGACATCTCCCAACATGCATGCAAGCAGAATGATTCAAAATATTAACTTGAAATGCTACTTTGGTGACTAAATCCTCATCAGTACTCAAAAAGTCTACAAATACAAGGATACATCTTTATGTCATCCTCACATTTTTGATGGGCATATGACATGTGACAATGTAACATTAATAAATGCAAAAACTAGAATGCACAGTCTCACTGTCACACACTCGTGCTGAAGACATTTTCTAAAAACTTCATTTGAGACTTTTGTAAAGAAAAAATCTCATTTGAGCGACTATCGTGTGTCACCGGACACTAAACTGACCACCTGAGACATGAGAATCTCATGTATCTCCCTTATGGCAAGTCCGTTGCATGACAATTCATTCAAAAATAGCTTCAGAATGTCTTAATTCATTTTTTGAGTAATTATTATGCAAACCCGAACACTAAACATGAGACCTGAGACACAAAAAATTGAAGTATCTCTTTTATGTGTTGTCTAAAGCACGAAAATTCACTTGAAATCAGATTCAAAATGCCTTAATTCCTTTTCTAGAGTTAAACTTTAATATATTATTGATGTAATAAATCCAGAAAATAGAAAAATTTATTTTATGAATTTCTCGAACCCAAAAACTGAACCAAAACACCCCGGGACACCCTTACAGGAAATCTAAAATTTTTGTGTTTTTCGTTTTGAAAACACTGTAGCATGACATCAGTAGTGCGTTAGCGCACTATAGCGTTGAAGTCAGCTACGCGTGGGGGAGTCGCGGAACGTGTGCAGTTCCACGCACCAGACGTACCACCCTATGGGCAGTACTGTTCATCAATCGGATGTGTGTGGTCACCTAACTAGAAAATGGCAATTTTTGATGTGTTT
Organism: Erythroxylum tenue; assembly: GCA_027568955.1. Taxonomy (NCBI): domain Eukaryota; kingdom Viridiplantae; phylum Streptophyta; class Magnoliopsida; order Malpighiales; family Erythroxylaceae; genus Erythroxylum; species Erythroxylum tenue. Next base: position 23,213,145 of record JAOSBM010000002.1, on the reverse strand, counting down.
CAGGCCAGTTTTTTATACTTCCGGACTTGATTTCAACTTGTTTCTTATGGTTAAATATGTTTATATCAATTTCATACAATAAAAAGCAAGAAAAAATTGAGAAATAGAAGTTAACTCTTTGAAAACCTTGTGGGAAAAAACCAAAAAATATTTATTTTTAGCCACCTGATCATGTCACCGCTCTAATACCACGCGTAACACGTAACAGTATCTTAGTTACGTATCCTGGATCGAACATGAAAGGGCAATAAATGAAGAAATGCAAAAAATACCTCATTTCGATTTCATAACTTCAAACGAGCTTTTCGAAGCTGAAGCGAGCGTGAATCTTCTGTCGTCTTCACGGGAATTGTTCATCGGTTGCGGTCAATGTCTTTCTACAGTTTTATCAAAATATAAACTCTCTTAACAGGTCAGAGAATTCTTATACTTACGAATGATATGAGCAACTGCAGGAGACCTTAACCTTTATATATAGTTTTCATATCGAGCTTTCCCATCACAGGCTTGATATGAGTCTGATCTACACTGATCTGAATCCATTTTCTACCAGGACTTCGACCCATTAATTTAAATCATTTATTGGTCTACTTTATTATCTTTATCCGGATAAAATTACGTAACTTAACTAATAAGTTATTTGAAAAATTAAAAAAAACAATTAAATGTTGTCCAACTTTACGGGAAAAGTCAAAAATATCCAACATATATATCATTTGAGTCGTATTAAGCAGGTGTTGTTAATTGTAACGGGAGGGTATCAATAAACAAACATTGTTTTTAATTTCTTCCTATACACTTTGTGAGTTATTCTTACCACTTGATTTCTAGCGTACCATTTCTGATCAATAATTATCGTATTTGGTCGATGTGTTATTATTTTGTTAATGACTATTTGATATGGAATAATACAACCTGTTTTGGTGCATAAAATTGGCTGGATAGTGTTTCTAAGACAGACTTTAGTTATATTCAGTTAGCTTTCCAATTCACTAGTGCTTTCACGCGCCATGGATAAGAATATAAGAAACTATGTACACCTAATCCTGTACCCTACACTTTCCCTACCATCTTATACTTGGAACCTCAGGCCACCATATATGGTCCTTATTGTCTGGTTTCTCTAACTTTTTATGGAATATTATGGACGCCCAAAATTCATGGGCCTTTTGATTTGATTAAAGAGGAGTATGCTATTCTTGATTTGGCATTTCGATCGAAACCCACCACCGTAATCATCGTCATCAAACCACTTAGATCCCTTTACTTGTAAGGAACAATACTTTTTCCCCTAGATAAAACATAGAAGAGGCTTCATATGATAAGAGGATAAAAAATTATTTCCCTTTAGCCAAATACTTAAATTAAAAAATTTTAATAGATAATCTAAATAATTTGAATGAAAAATATAAACCTAGAATTAAGAGAGGAGAATAGACTTCATGAAATGTTATAAAATATCCTAAGTGAATTTGAGCAGTACAAAGAAAACTACAAGATCAATAAAATCAATCCTACAGTCAAAAGGACATAAAAAGAAAATTCTATGCAAAATGCCTCCTCTCATCTGTCCAATCATCCCGTTGATATGTCAATCCAAAAATTTTTGGTGATTTTCATTGACTGAAACCATCAAGGGTCGCATATATAAATTAGCCTAAGCTCCGCTATTATTATACTTCCTTTGTCATATCATATACATTATAGAGAGAGAAGTCTACAAGTCGTCACGCAAAGAAATAGTTTTCTGTATTTTGTGGCCATGGCAGAGGAGTTTCGGGGCCGGATTTGCGGCGAGAGCTGGTGGAATTCATCGAGAAGCGCGTTCATGGGCGGCTCACCGCCTTGTGCTTTTGGGGGTACCTCTGATATGGGGTTTGGACCTTACGTTGTGGACTTGAAGCCTAGGTCGTGTAATGTTGACTCTGTATCAGAAAATTCTATGATTTTTCAGAACTCACAGAAGCCTCAACAGCAGGCCAATTCTGACAGTGGTGATAGCACTATTTTGATGGATTCCACCTTGCAAATGGTGGGTTTCGGGCTACCTTCTTCGTCGTCGTCATCGGACTGGAGCCAAACTTTAGCGTAAGTTACTGTACTCAACTACTCAACTCCATGATAAAGACACGTAGGTAAAGTTCTACTTCAAATTGGAAATTCATGGTTTTCGTTAGACCACTAGACCTTAAAAGAGGTTGAAATCTTCAACTACAAGATTGAACAAGAATCCTGATGACTTTTGTTGCTCTTATTGGTAAAGCTGATCAAGTCAAACAAAATCATACTAATTAATTTTTAAGTACTATGATTTCCTTGTATCAACTAACTGATGTTTTTTTTTGGCAGTTTAGGACACGGAAGAGCTGAGAATGGTTACAATTCCATGCCCCAACAAGAAGACGTGAACACAGGCTTAAATTCTTCTCTGATGCAAAAAGATTGGAGTCCAAAGAGCTTTACAAGCACAAGTGATGACTCATCAGTTAATGCTTTTAAAGCTATCAACCAAGACTTTTGTTTAGAACAACAAAGGTTAAATCCGGTGAACGGCTCGGCCAACTCTACCACAACTTGCCAGGGCTTATCATCAACAGGTCTTTTGATGGGTTCCTCATCAGCATCTTATGGGTACCCTTCATCGTTGATACAAAGTTTGTTTGAGACTGGTGCTCCTCAACCACAACAACTTTTCGACAACCGATCCATGGACTATGCAAATTATGGGAATGAATTACCACCGTCTTGGACAAAGATTTCTCCTTTCATGAAACCTTCATTGCCAAAGCAAGAATACAGTCATGGTTTGCAGGTTTCTAGCAACACTCCTTTTTGGAATGCCTCCACAACTTCTATAGCTGATATTGGAGCCACTTTAATAGCCTCTTCTAACCCTCAGTTTCTTATGCCAACTCTTGAGGATAAACCCAATTGTCCCAACCTGAGTATAAAGGTAAATGAAAATCTTTGAACCATGAGGATACCAATAATCAGATTGTTGTTGGATGACTAGGGTCGTGAATTCAGATTAGTAACTAACCCTTTTAACGTGTATAAATATTTTTAGGTTAACAATGAAGCAGTTAGAGACTCGGGATCGGTGGTTAAGAAAGGAAGTGAACCAGCATTCAAAAGGCCTCGAATCGAAGCGCCAACGCCATTGCCAACCTTTAAGGTATGTGTATTCGACTAAACTTACACCTTTCTGTATTGTAGAGTTTTTCCATAATAATTATTTGGTTTCTGCGAAACAAGAGAAGTGAAGATTCGTTATCGTTATCAGGTCAGGAAAGAGAAGCTTGGGGACCGAATAACTGCCCTTCAACAATTGGTTTCGCCTTTCGGAAAGGTTACTTCTTGTATTTTTCTTTTACGGCTTTGCAAAAAGTACAATGACCGTAATAGTGTATAAATCTACCTTTTGTAGTTCAATTAAAAGTTTTTACTTTGTTTACTGAATCTTTATTTCGTACCTGCATTTCCTTTTTTTTTCTAACAGACTGATACTGCATCGGTCCTCCACGAGGCTATCGAGTACATCAAGTTTCTTCATGACCAAGTTAGTGTATGTCCCTTTATTTTCTTATAGATTAAGCATTCAACTGGAAAATGAGGCCAATTTTTTTTTTAATTTCTGATACATGTTCTCTTTTTCTTAATGCAGGTTTTAAGCACTCCTTACATGAAAAATTGCGAAGCTATCCAACACAAGCAGGTATATACAAGACAATTCATCTTTTCCTTTCCGTTGTTTTCTTTAATTTTGTAGTGCAAGTACATGAACTTTGCAATCTACACACTGACAACATCAAACATTGATTTTGATATTATAGGTTGTCGAGAATAATATGGATTCGAAAGGGATAAAACAAGATCTAAGAAGCCGAGGGCTATGTTTGGTGCCCATCTCAAGCACATTTCCAGTTACTCACGAGACTACAACTGACTTCTGGGCGCCATCTTTTGGGGCCACTTTCAGGTAGAGTAGAGATGGATCAGGTTTTTAAAAGTTAAAGGCGGTTTTTGTCCAAAGGAACTGATCCTACAAAAAGAAAAAAAAAATCTTAATGTACTGTCAAACCAACCAAGATGGCGAATGATAAGTTGAATATATAAAGCAGATTAGGAGCTGTCCTGCCGTGCTAGCTGTACCAGCTTGAGAGAAAAGCTAAAGAAAACAAAGGAAAGTAAGAGAAAAGAGAAACTACCAAGATGAACAGATAGTGCGGGGGCCAGCTACAAGCAGAATGATGTAGGCTAGGAAATGATTAGGAACCGTTGGAGAAGAGAGCTAGGTTTTAATTCTATCAGCTGTAATAACCCAAACGAGTATTGCTCTGAACTCATAGTTTGAAATTTCAAAAAGGTGAAATCAGGGACAGGAACAAGTTCTAAATTCGGCAGAAACTAAGTATAAAATGGGTCTCGAAGTTTATTTCCTGCTGTAGTTATTAGCTGAATTTAGCAGATGGGTTGATTAAACTACCATTGTTCCTGTTGCTCTAGAATGGATACGTAAAAAGCTAGCTTGACAGCATCTTTTTTTTACTGTTGTTTAAGACAGAAAACGGAAGAGAAAGAATTAAAAAAAACATATATTGTACTCATGAATTGGATTATTATTTCAGAATGAGGAATGAGTGGATCTCATTTCACTGGTTTTTACAGCTTTTCCGACATTTGTTTATATATTTGGAAGGTGGTAGTGGAAGTCAGACGGCGGCCCACTGTTCCTACTTTTAGGGCTTATGCATCTTTCTGAGACTGAGAGAGATTAAGAAAGGACATGCACGCGTTCATAGCACACGCGCATTATAGATTATCATCATCACGCATCTTCTCCTTTCTTATATATGTACGTATGCAATCGTCAACTTGAATGCCAAAAATGCGTTAAGCCAGATGAAGAAGACATATCCAATACATGGACAACCTCAATGTTCAGATATCGGGTTTTCATTAAAACCGCTAAATTTCTTTTCTTTCTTTTCTTCACCATATATCAGATAATTTGTAGAGAGAAACTTAACCTATGATATGGATATTCCCTCTGGTATACCGACGTTCTGAATCAAATTCACATCCCCCTTAGCAGGAAAAAGAAAAACTAAATGTCTATACGTACTAACCTAAATTGTCATGAAAAAAAACTACATGGTTTTTGGTTTCTTTTGTACCTCAAACGGTATTCTTAATGGCTGCGAAAATACAAGTTAAACGGCAATTTCTTCCTAATCATTTAGTTTTGCGTATTGACTTAACATGTAGGGAAAATGTTGTCTAGAATAATAGAAAGGATAATAATTCTACACATCTTTTGCCAGCATGAATGTGCTTCAAGCATTGCCATAATTAGTGCCGTCTTATCCCCATTGTCATTGCTCGCTTGTTCTTTCTGAAACGAAATCATGTGGACATTTCACATCTCAAAAAGTCCTAAACTCTGGTTTGTTTTTGTTTTCCACACAGTTTGTCGTATATCCACAGATCCACTAATGATTATCCATAAATGGTAAATACTGCAACTTTTGAAGATAAAAAATGCCCTCTTCAGAATTAGGAAAAACGTATGTATTCTTTTTCATGCTTTTTTTGCAGCTTTTCTTCAAATAAAAAATTTAAAAGCAATGAAAAATTATTTTTTACAGAATTTTTTTTTTGCATATGATGATTAGAAGGTTCTAGATAATATTAGTTGTGACAGATATGCATTTATTAATGTCGTTGTTAATTTATTAAGATTAGAGTTTATTCTTTGTATTTTTTGTAAATATTAATATTGCACCTCGTGTTTGGTATAAAGAACTTAAGTACTTTTCTAATTATTTTTAGTGGCTCATATAATTACTATTTTCTCTTTATTTATAATGCAGGTGGCAGCCTATATTTTCTCTTAGTTTATGTTAATCATTTGGAAATCACTAGCGGTAATGCTAAACTTGTGACTTCTCTTATTTCTCATTTTTTACAAGAATTTTCTTGAAAGAGACTTTGGTGACATCATTTTCTCGGTGTATAATTGCTATCCCATTCTCAAAGTTGGATGCTATTTCAGAAAAATTATATTTGTATTGTTTTGACAAAAATGAGAATGAACAATTGTAACCCGAGTTCAACTCCAATGGCTGAAATTGTTCCTTTATCCAAATTGTAAGTTACAACTCTCTCTCATGATGAGGCTAATATGTAACACATAGTTTGTGACGATGAGGCTATCATGTAACGCATAGTCTGTAACAGTTTGCAATACATTACTCTTACATATTCACACATCTCGTTTGTTGTTAATAAGTTGTGCCAATTTCTTCACTAGTCAACCTTAGCTCACTTTCAACCTCTCAAATGATTGCTTAGATTAAGGTCTCTCTTTCTTTGTTGATATCTCGTGGTTCTCTTAATTATTTAATTGTCTTTAGTGATTTTAACCGGGTTAGATATCCTGATGATCACTGTTCCATTGGGAAATTTTCAATTTACCAAGGTAGCAACTTGTTGGCATGAAAGTCTAGTAAGAAATGTATTGTTTTAGGTCGTTTATAGAGTCTGAATTCAAAGCTATTGCAAATGCTTGTATTATGATTAAGTGGTTTATAAAACTTATTATTGAAGTAGGCGTAAAACTTACCGAACCTTCTCATGTTTGGTATGATAATATTATGGACATTCATAAGCGACTTCATGATATTGGAGAGCTTAAGATGGAGGAAAGTAAAACTATTGGAGACTTTCATGAGGGACAGTGTGATTTTGCCAATCAAGTACATCAACTTGGGAAGAAGAATTCAAATATGAAATTTGTTAAGAAAACATTAAGTTCATTATCTCCTAGATTCATACCGAAAATTGTTGTCATTGAAGAAGCCCATGACATTAATGAGTTATCTTTGGATAAAGAAATTGGGATTCTCACAAACTTTTATATGAACTTGTTGAGAGATAAGCGTGAGAAGAGGGGTAGACTTTGCAAGCGGAAGTTGCTAAATATGTGAATGATTTAGGAGACGGCTTCAATGAAAATGATGATGTGGTGTCGCTAATAAGAAATTTCAGCAAGTGGCTAAAGAAGGTGAAGAAAGATAGACCTGAATTCAAACATAATGGTGGGAGTTCATCAAACAAAAAGCAAAAGCTCAAAAAAAGTGAAAAGAAAGGAAAGAAGATACAATGTCGTGAGTGTTAAGGTTTCGTACATATGCAAGCGAAATGTGCTAACACTCTTAAAAGGAGAAAAGGGAAATCTTACACAAGCACTTGGAGAAAAAACGAATTTGAAAGTGAGTACGACAACAAAGAAGAAATTGTGAATTATCATGTTGCATTGGTTGCTTTAAAAAACGAAAGTCCAATTGCTTCTTTAGTAGTAACTAGTGAAGAAACTGACAACAAAAATACAGATGTTTCAATTCTAAGTTCTAATTATGATTATGACAGCATTGACAACGATTCAGAATTAAAACAGGAAGACATCTACAAGGCCTATGAAATAATGTATGCTAAATGGGTGAAAATGTGTAAATAAAATGAGAAAGTAAAAAGGGAAAATTCAACCATGAAGTATATCATTCAAGGTCTAAAGGTGAAGTTGCTATCAACAATAGATGAGCTTGATGAAACAAAACTAAAGCTGGTCAATACCAAAAAAGGAATAAGAATGTTGAATGGTGGTACCGAGAAGCAAGATAAATTGCTAGAAATTGGTAAAAACAAAGGGGATTTTTAAGGTGTTGGTTATAAAAGTGAATGTTCTTAGTTGAATAATGAGCAAAATGATGAAGTTAGATTTGTTAGGAGAAAAACTTCAAAAAGGAGCCAAAAGTTTACGCCTAAATGTCACTTTTGTGGTGTAAACGGTCATATAAGGCCAAAGTGCTGCAAACTGTTACAAATGCTATTTTGGGGAGCTCAAAATAGAAAATCCAGACACTCTGTGAAGAATTTCCAGCAAAAACTAGTATTATCAAAGCAAACTTGAGTTAGAAAGAATCAACTACAAGCACTTATGGCTTTTAAATCCATGCACACCACCTCTCATAATGGATGGTATTTTGACAGTCGATGTTCACGACATATGTTAGGTGCAAGAAGCTGCTTGATAGATCACAAAAGTTGTATGGATGGTCATGTCAATTTTGTGATGGAAAGAAAGCAAAGGTGATTGGTAGAGGAACTCTTTGCAATGATGGATTGTCTCACTTCAAAATGTGCTTTATGTGGATAGTTTAAAAGGTAACTTAGTGAGTATTAGCCAACTTTGTGATGAAGGGCTGTTAGTTAAATTTACTATTGATGGATGTAAAGTGTTGAATGAATAAGGAGATTGTATAGTAAGCGACAGAAGATTGGCAGATAATTGCTACATGTTATAGGCTATTACTTTTTTGCAATTCAGCCGCATATGATAATAGGACTCTCTGACACTAAATGATTGATAAAGTGGTAGAAGAGAATCTTCCAAATCAGCTTCACATATTAGATTATAGGCGTAATGAAATTAAAAGCATAAAACATTTAGAATCACAGTCAGCTACTTGCAGAAAAGAAAGAGGACCAGTTGGTTGCATATGAGGAAGAAACCACCCAGATATTTGATGCAAAAATAGGCTTGGGGGATAACGAAAACATAAAGGAATGTGATTTCAACAAAGATCCTCCATGATGAATCAAACAGGGTCCTATTGAGAAAGTGATTAGTGAGATTAATACTTTACAACTTTAAAGCTTATTGTAGTAAAAAAAGGGGTTCAAAGTAGTAACATCTAAGCTTTCTAGGTTTTTGATTTATAGGTTTTCTAAGGTTCAAGTGATTGGTATATGTCTGGCTTTTTCTCTTATTTGTTCAATATTATATGTGAAAATGAGGCTCTTTTGATGATTTGAGAGTTCTGCTTTTGGATTTTGATTTATAGAGTTATGTCGAGAAAATATTGATGCTTGGTTAGAGACCTATAAGAAGATAGGTTTTCTATGACTTAGGTTTTTCATGTTTTATCTCGGTTTTTCTCTAGATCATGGGCTGTATGAGTTTGGGCAATAAGCTTTCACTGGGAAATTACTTATGAAATAGGATTTGCATAGAATTTTTTATACGTGAAGATCATTGTTCACTTATATGGCACCAGTATGAAATTGTGGGAACAATTTGATTGTTTTCTCAATGATGGATTTATTCTCAAATGTTTGTGGTATTATTAATAGGGCACCAAAGATTATAAACCAAAGCATAGAATTGAAAGTTAACAAGGTGAACTATTTGTGTCATGAGATGGGTTGCTCTTTACATGATTTTGTTGCTTTTCTTGCATAAAACTTTGGTATAGATTGCAAGAGCTGGTTATGGAAAAGGGTTTGTGTACACTTAAGTACTCTGTTACAAGGTCCTTGATATTAATGGCATTGCAGGTATCTTTTAGGTGGGGATTTCAAGGTATCTCCATGATTCTTAGTTCTTTTGGCATTAATTTGTCCTAAGGGGGAGATAGGATTGTTTATAAATTTTATGTTACTTGTGAACTTGGCCATTGACATGACTTTGATGTTATCTAGAATCTATTATTAGATTGCTTAATTCAGAGGGAGTTATTTGATGTCACAAATAATGACAAAAAGGGGGAGATTGTTAAGATATTTGTTAAGATATCTAATTTATTATTTTGGGCATTATTTGTAGTTTAATATATTTGATATATCATTAGTGATAAAAAAATTCACTTAGGATAGGATTCCACTATCTTTGATAATGTAGTATTTTCTTAAAGATAAGATGATGTGAAGGAAGGAATCCTACTTGAAATAGAATCTTAAAGAAGATAAGATTTATTGGTGATAGACATGCTTAGTGAAGATATACATGCAACATATTTATTGGTGATTCCATTGTCTTTTTGGCAGCTACATTTTCTAGATTGTGTGTGTATAATTGTACTGTTGCTCCATTGATTTGTGTGTGAAAAAATGAGCAGTCAATTGATCAATATTTGCAGTTGTGTTTTCTTTTTGAGTAGGAAAACATTACACGATCTATCCATAATCTTTGACAACTGCTTTTCTAAAAAAATATGTAGTCAATTGATTATTGATTGTAGCTAAGTTTTTTTTATGCTTGAGTGAACAATTACATTATTTATCCATCTATAATTGTAGCTGCATTCTATGTGCTTTGATGATCAATTACATGTTCAATTGATGATTTGTGTGGTTGCTTTTTTGATGATTTGGGGCTGTTGATTTGATCAATATTTTGGGGTTGCTAGTTTGATTGATGATTTGGAGCTGCTAGTTTCTGTGGTGCTTTTCGTGATTGATTACAACTTATACAACAATTTATCGATTGATTTTTGCAACTGCGTTTTTGGGATGTTTCGATGATGAAACACATGTTCATTTGATGATCTTTGTGCAGCTGTGCATGGGATTCTTCATTGATTATTTCGAAGGTTCATAGCATAATTTTGGTTGAACGACTTCCCATGATTTCGGGCTGATGAGGTTGCATATATAAGGGGAATGTCTTTTGACTCAAAGTGTTCCTTTGTTTATGTTCATTGGGTTATTATTTTCATCTTTATTAATGTTTGTTGTTACAAAAATCTTTTGTTGAGGTTAGCATGAGATAGTCGTTCTATTGGGAATAAAATACTTTCATGGGGTGTCAATACTAGTGGGTAGCATCAAGGGTTGAGTAGCGTAGGCTTAGTAAAGCCTTGTATAAGACTATTGTATCATGGTAAAGATTGATTAAATTGGGTGAGGGGCTATAAATGTAAGCAGGGTGTGTCGAATTGCGTTACCAAATTTTGTTTATTAAGTTATTTGTTGAATATTTGATTTTTTTCTTGAGATTTAATTATCGAAAAATTCACAGTTGCTAACACAGTTGTGTTAAGTCAAAATGACTTTACGTTCAATAATTTTGATGAAGACCAAATAATAATGAAAGAAGAAAGTGAGACGGAAGCAGAAGAATGTGAGACGAAAGACGCCAAAGCAAAAGTGAGACGGAAGGCGTAAAAGCAAAAGTGAGACTGAAGGCACAAAGTAAAAGTGAGACGGAAGCTACAAACAAAAAGTGAGACGATAGAAAGTGAGACGGAAGGCGCAAACAAAAAGTGAGACGATAGAAAGTGAGACGGAAGGTGCAAACCAAAAGTGAGACAGAAGGCGCAAACCAAAAGTGAGACGGAAGCGCAAGAAAAAAATCAGACGGAAGGAAGTGAGACGGAAGAACCGATACCACGTCAAATGACTAATCAACTTGAGTTAATTACAAAACTCAACTGAATAACTAATTCTTTAAAGATCAAGAAACAAGAAGAAAGAAGCAGTTATCAAGAAGTGGTTGAAGATGAAGACTATAAATACAGGTCAGAGTCGAAGACTGCAGAAGCCTAGCGATTTGAGAAGTTAGAGATTTTCGAAAGAAAAAGTTAGAAATCTTATTGTGCAAAAGTTAGAGCTATCATTATCTGGAACAAAAGCTCAAAAACTCTTTCAGTTAAAAGAAGAAAAGTAGATAGCTTGAAGAGGCTAAGTGTGAAAAGAATACTTGTTGTAAGAGACCTGAAGAGGCTCGAAGAAAAGAATACTTGTAACTTTGCGAAGTATAGTGAAATCTCAGAAGGATCTCTGAGGACTGGACGTAGCCAACGGTTTGGGGTGAACCAGTATAAATCTGCGTGTCGACTCTCTCTCAACTCTTAACTATCACTCTTACTGTTTCAAACAAGCACTTTGAGAATATATTACAATATTTCATAATACTGATTTTCAATAGTTTTGAAGTAAAGCAAGTTTTTAAGAAGTTTTCAAAAGGGGATCATGGAAAAAGATTACACAATTCAACCCCCCTTCTTATGCATTTGCATATGAAGTATTAACTCTGTATTAACGTGTGATTTACTTCAATTGGTATCAGAGCTCGGTGTCCAAGAACCACCGTAACAAAGTGTGGATAAAGATCCATGGCGGAATCACACATTTACATAGCTGAAGGTGCCTCAGTCACTAGACCTCCTGCATTCAACGGAGAAGATTATCATTACTAGAAAGACAGGATGCGGCTTTTCATCGAGTCTACTCATATTGATCTTTGGGATATAATAAAAAATGGACCGTATACACCGGTAGATGAAGGAAATCCTATTCCACGAATCAGATGGTCTGTAGATCAAAAGGCGAGATTTCAACTGAACTCGAAGGCCAAGTTCTTCTTAAGTTGTGCCTTAAGCAGAAGTGAGTATGATAAGGTTCACAGATGCGACACTGCGAAGGAGATGTGAGATACGTTATCCATCACACATGAAGGTACAAATCAAGTGAAGGAGTCCAAGATAAGCATTCTTGTACACCAATACGAGCTGTTCACGATGAAGGATGAAGATTCTATCGATTAGATGTTTAGAAGATTCCAACCAATCATCAATGGACTTAAAGCTCTTGGCAGAACTTACGATAATCAAGATCATGTTCGAAAGATCTTAAGAAGTCTCTCATTTGAGCGTGCTAAAGCTTGATGAACTGCTTGGATCCCTGAAGATACATAAAGTCAAACTTAATGCTGAAGACAAGCCCAGACGGGATAAATCGATAGCATTGAAGGTCGGACAGAAGAATCACAAGGTTCAAAGGAAGAAGAATTCATCGTCAAAAGCACTGAAATTTGAAGAATCCAAGAATGACGATTCCAGTGAATCAGATCATGATTCGAGCGATGAAGATGATGAGTTATCCTTTATCTCAAGGAAGATCAGACGCATGTGGAAGAAAAAGACTAAAGGAAATAAAGAATCCTCCTTCAAGAAGAATAGCAAAGATGATGGGAAGAATGAGAAGACATCCGTCATATGCTATGAATGCAATAAGCCAGGACATTATAAGTCCGAATGTCCGTTGCTAAAAAGAAAGCCGAAGAAGAGTAGAGAAGGCAAGAAAAGCATGATGGCAACCTGGGAAGATCTGGATTCATCCGAATCAGATACTGACTCAGAAGCATTGGTACAAGCAAATATTTGCCTAGTAGCCGAGGAAGATAGTGATGAGGAGGTAAATTCAAAAGTTAGTGAATTACAAGATGCATACTCAGAACTATTAGAATATTCTCATGCAATTCTAAAGCAGTATAAACTATTAAAGAAAAAGTATGTAGAAAGTTTGAAAAATACGCAAGAGTTAGAAAAAGAGAATGTCTGCTTAAGGAAGCAAGTAGACGAGATAAAGAAAAAGAGAGTTGTAGATAGATCTGAAGAGATCAATAAGCTAAAGCTAAGGATTAACAGTCTTTTAGCTAATATAGCAACATTTACTGAGAGTACAAGGAAAATGAACGACATGTTAGGGAAGTGTAGACACCCTAGTGATAAAAGTGGATTAGGGTTTACAAGAAACCATAATCAGTAGAAAAAGAATTTGGTTCCTAAGAAAAGGAAATTTCATCAACCATATTATTATCAGAAATTTCATCAGTTGTATCATCATAATACTATAAAATATGCTAGTACTAACCCCAAAGGACCCAAGAAAATATCTCCTACAGATATCCTTCCTTGGAAGAAGCAGCAAGCACCAATGGTACTTGGACAGTGGATGCTCGCAACACATGACGGGAAGAAGGTCTATGTTCCTAGATCTTCAGTATAAGAAGAGAGGATCGGTAACTTTTGGAGACAACCAGTAGGGCAAGATAATCGGAATCGGTAAAATCGGTAAAGATTCCTTTGCATGTATTG
>JAOSBM010000002.1:23174951-23197540 GCA_027568955.1 Erythroxylum tenue | reverse complement strand
CTTTTGTTTTATTAATAATAAATATTTTCATTACAAAACTGTAACTGAAGAAGATTAAGTTACATGTAAATACACTTACTTTCCAGGGCACTATATTTACATAAATCCAACAAATTGATACCTCTCCACATTACTTTGTGCACCAAACAACTCTTTGAGATGCAGAATCATAGTAGGTGCATCCATGTTCTCATACTACCTCTGAAGCTTTGGAGATATGGTAGCTAACATAACAAATGTGGCTTGCTAAACGTCATCATTATAACGTTGATACCTCTCCCAAATTTCAACAGCTACATCTGAACTAGGTTATGGTGGAGCAGGAGTATCAAGAAAGTATAGCTTCTTTTCTTGCTTAGAGAAGTATTCTCAAATTTCGAAGTCAATATAAAAAATTAGGTCCAGTCTGCTTCTTAGCATCCATGATGCTGCTTAACATCAAGTCGGTATTCATATTCTGATTCGATAACCGAAAAACATAAAAGGAGCAAGTATTAATTTATATCCAAAATCAAATAAAAATAAAGACTTTAAAAAATTTTATTACTCCTACTATTTTATTCAAAATAATAACCCTTACTATTAAATTGAGAAACTATCAAATAATTTTCTAGTGAGCTAGGATCCTATTAAAAAATAATTTATCTTGAGTTTGCTCAACAAACCCACTAAATTTAAATTTGATAGATAACAACTTTATCAATCACATGTCATATGACTCCTAAAACTGTTAAGTGACAACTCCTTGCCAAAAAATATCATATATATTATTCCTAATCCTACATCTAAATCCATAAGATCATGAGTTTGCTCATCCAAATCATACAAATTTAGTAAGTAGGGCCTAATAATTTATGATAAAACAAATCTGGGTTAAAGTGACTTTGAGTTTACTCAATAAGCTAAGCAATAAACAGAACTCTGGTTTTATACTTAAATAATGAAAGGCAACTATCATTTTTGGTCTCATCAAAATAATATAATCTCATTATATTATTATTATTATTATTATTATTCACTATTATCGCTATTATTATTATTATCATTCTGATTATCAACTTTTGTTTATGATTATTACTCTTTATTATTCTTATTCTTGTTATTATACTTAGTATTAGTGTTATGACTATTACTAGTGTTATTATTATTATTATTATTAGAACTACGATTATCAATAGTAATACTACCAACACCACCGCCACCACCATTACCACTATTATTACTATTATTACTACTATTACTACTACTATTATACTATTATTCTTTTATTGTTATTATTATTATCCTTCCACTAATGTTTACATTATTATTTTTTATTATTATTACTATTTCTTTCTCTCTCTCTTTCTCTCTCTCTCTTTTTCTCTCTCTCTCTTGCTTTCTCCCTTTCCATGTGGGTGAATTGAAAACAGTTTCTCTACTAGTTAGGGGTAAGCCTGCATACTACTGGACCTTCCTAGACTCTGCGTATCAGCGGGATTCATACTGGGTGTTGTCGTCATCATTGTTGTTTATTTTAACATTTCTTAGACATTTTAGTTTTTATTATTGTTATTTATTTTTTATCCCTTTTTCTACATAATTTGCAGGGATATAATCTTATATTGGATGGATCATAATTCGGAAAAATCATCATACTCAGGAATGTACCACTAAACCTTCTCACTTAATATACCTATTTATATTGTGTACATTGGGGACAATGTACAACTTTAAGTGTGGAGAAATGGTTAATGATTTTTAATGATTTCTTTGAGCTTATTATAATCTTAATTATTAAATTTTATTAATTGATATCTTTTCTAATTGAAATATGTCCATCAATGTTCTATTTCATTGTTGAATATTGAGTTGAATTAATATGCAAAAGGACGATAGTTAAAACAAAATTATTTTTTCAAGTCTTATTTTTTGTATTAATGGAAATGATTAAATTGAATGAAATTGCATAGTATTTACACACATAAACCTATCTTTTTCATGAGCCTTTAAGCCTAAGAGTGGATTTTCAAAATTTTAAAGCTCTTTTATTTCTTTTATATGTGTTAGCATGTATAGTAGAATGATTCTAGAACTTACTTTTATTATACATATTGAGATCATATTTGTTAAATTAGAAGCATTAACATGGTAAAGACACTTAGATTCAATAACTTATTTTAGCCTACTTCTTTGATATTTACCATACCCATAATTTTATCCTTTAGGAATAATCAAGTTGAGCCTTAGCCTTTTCATTGTTATACCCAAATATTAACCTTTATCTTATTTTTCTTGAATACCTTTTTATTATTTTGAACCTTAAAGGTTATTTACATTATTTACTTGTTTGAAACGTGAAATTCTTGAAAGGTCCATTATTTCTTTAATTGTGGTACTAAATGCTTGAATTATTGAAAAAAATTATACGAGCATAAAATATAATTATGAATAAGTATATGGTACCAATATAGTTGCATTAAAAAGTCTTGTGTGTTTTGTAACAAAGTCTTGAAATTTTCTTTTCAGTAAATTTCCTTTAATTTTTTTAATATCCAAATGATACCATACATAAGTGGTGGAGACGTGATATTGTTACAAGCCTATGGTAAGAGTTCAACAATGCATTGATTGAGAGTTTTGATACTTTTCACCCTAACCACTTGAGCATATTGAGTGAAATCTTAGTGAGGATGTAAAGATGTATGCTTTTGGTTTCAATGCGATTATTGATGTGATTATTATTAATATGGAATTAGAAAGTTAATTTAGGATAACTTAACTCTAATTGTATGTGAATTTGATTCAATAGGACATGATGATTTATAATATGATTAGAAATATCATTATTAATAAAGGATTGTAAGATTTATAATTTTGATTATGGTTTGCTTCAGGACAAGCAAAAGCTTAAGTGTGGGGATTTTTTAAAGATACATACAGTATTTAATCATATTTATACCCCATATTTGATTTGTTTTTGCTTGATATTCCATACTTTTATCATATATTTGGTACTTAATTTTCTCCAGGTGTGTTTATAGGTTATAATTGTCATCATGGACTAAAAGGAGAAGAATTCGGATAAAAACGCGGACTAAAATAAAGATGTCAAGCAAAAAAGGGATACAGGGTCGTGCATAAACCCTGTACTTCTCTCAGGCCATGCAAATTGCAAATTTTAAGTATTTTGGGTTATACACAGTCATGTATCAAATCGTGAATCAGTCGAAACCTTAAAATTTACCATAAAAAGACATGTTCAAAGGCAAAAGAGGAGAGAAAAATTAGGAGGTGATTACAAAGGTTGAGATCATTTAGAAGGGGCCGATTTTGATTCGAAGAAGTGGAAAATATTAAGAAATCATTGAAAGATCCATCGAATACAAGATCAAACATCTACCTTGCAAGAATATTCAATAGGATACAATCAGGAGAATTGGAAATATGAACCCATTGTTTTTCAATTCGTTTTTCTTCCTCGTTATGTTTGATTTCGTGTTCTATCATGTTTAACTAAATTTCCTTAGTGTCTAGCTTAGATGGACCCTAATTCTATATAATATCATGTTTTTATTTGTTTATCTAATGTATTTTTTGGATCGATAGATAGAGTTTCGTATATGTTCTAATAAATCTGCAATACTAATGTATAATTTGATTTCATAACATAGAGATTGAAAGATCTTGTGTATGAATAAATATGAAAAATCTTATGTATGAATAGATCTACCATAATTGGAATGAGTTGATTACAACCCTAAAGATAGGATGACATAAATCTTCTAAATTAGGATCAAACCTAATAGCGAGATTCACAAATTGGTAAAGCAATTCTATAAACTTTAATGTGAGTAATTTGGTTGATAACCTTAGGATTAGTTGTTATTAGACTTTAGAGTTAGCTATTAGCACACCATAGGAGTCTCCACGGCCCAGTAAATTAAAAATTACATAATAAAAGATTATTCAATTAAGGGTATTTAGGGGATTCAAAACTTAGACACTAATTTCTAATGTCGATAAGTTTCTTCATGATTTCTTAGTTCTCTGTTCTTTATTACTGTCTATTTTACTTTATTTTCTTTAATTAAAAATTAAAATCAAAATCGTAGATTAGATAATAGGACAACGGTAACTACAAGTAGCCATCGTCTTTGTGAGATCAACCTGTACTTGCTAATACTAGCTACAACTACACCGCGCAGTTGCGGTTATTTCATAATTGACACACTAAGTTTAGGTCAATCAAGTTTAAACCAATTCGAGTCTAGCATAAACGTATATTAGTCCTATTTTCCTTTAAAAATCTAGAAAACCATATAAATATTGTAACTCCACATATTACACCAAGATTTTTATTTCCCATTAGGTCTATACATTTTTTAAAACATTTATCTAAGTAACATGGCGTTCTCCTAACTACGCACCATAAGTTGAACAAATCCCTACGTATGACTACTCAAGCTCCCTCATTTTCCCCTAAAACTTAATAGGTTATTGACTTATATAGGTATTAAAAGGAAAGAAAGATAATTTGGGTGGTCTTGGTTGTCAATGGACCATAAGTGGACCCATTTGTCCCCAACTTGAATTTTATCACATTTAATATGCCTAATCACATTGAACATATTTAAAGTTTTGAAAGTGATTACTTGATAGGCATTGTCAACCAACTCAAAAGTCAATTTCCACCAATCATTATCTATTTAACTACTCACTTTATTTACCAAACCAAAACTTTCCAACCATTATAATCTATACTTACATTTTCTTTATAAGGTCTAAGTTGCAAGTAAGCATACCATTCAAGATGGTCTTTCTTATGAAATGTAAGCATATGGTGTCCAATTTAGGATGGACCCTTATCTTTTTTGTGTGCTTTCTCTTATGACCACCTCAAATTGCTTGTCCTTTCTTTCTTTTACTTGTGGATGGATGGGAACTTATGAGTCTATATATGGGTATATATGGAAATCAAAATATGGTGAAGGATTGTTCACAATAGTTGAAGTTTTAAGCCTTAGCTTCTCAAAATATGGATTTAAAGAAGAAATAATTATTAAATCTTAGTGAACTAATGGGAATTATTAAGGAAATAAACTTAGGAAATGGGTGTGAAAAATTAGAGAGAAATCTAAAAATGGGGCTTTGGTATGACCCCTTAGGTTTTAAATTTTAAGGGAAATAGTTTACAAAATGGTTATGAAGAAGATAATATACAATATAGGTTTGAAAAAGAATAAGGCATGATCTATTACACGGGTGTGTCTTAAACCATAAAGCATATTGGAAAAAAATTTGTAAATCCATAGATAAGGGCACAAACATGTCCCAAATTTATGGATCCTCATGTCTTTATATTATCAAAGACACGGGAGCCATGGATCCTCCTGAAAAAAGTTGCAAATTTGTGCCTTATGTATTGTTCAATAATACGATTCAACACGTACCTAATTTTTAAAAGTTGCAAATTTGTGCCTTATGTCGTGTTCAATAATATGATTCAACACGTACCTGATTTTTTATCTTTTCATTAGCCTATTTCTTAGATCTTCCATCTCTAATATTCTTTCTCCTTAAGCTTATATATGCCTTCCATTCTATTCTTAACTAAAAAATCATTAAAAAACAAAGGAAAAAGTACCAAAAAAAAACTAAAGTAGGATGTAAACTTATTTATCACTAATCAAAACAATCAAAATCAATTGTCAAATAGAAGTCTAAATTATTGGTCTATAATGCCAAAAATTAATTAAGCTAAACTTAAAAAGAAACTAAATTTATGGTTTGGTTACCTCCTAACAAGTGCTTTTTAGGAGTCCTTGGGCTAGACTAGCTCCTTAAACTCGATAACTTATCACAGCAATATGATTACTGCCATGTTTGTCAATACAAAGAGTGTCATAAAGGATCATAATCTCTAATTTAAAAATTCTTCTTTACTATTACTTTCATCTTTACTTGTCTTGGTCCTTGAACTTCTTTCTTAGTGATTTCTTATAAAATATTAGAATCATTAGTTTATCCCAAGTAATGTATAAAAATAAATGGCATCTCACCATTTAAGAACATAAGTTCTTTATTTCTAATACTAAATACCAATTCATTGTCCCTAACATTAATTATTGCTTTTGTTATGGTTAAAAATGGTCTTCCTAGGATTAGTGACTTTTTCTCTTCCTCATCAATATCAGGATATGGAAATAGAACATATCAATTTGCATCATTACGTTCTATTCAATACCTCTAAGACTTGTTATTGAGTTATGAATAAGATACATCACTTTCTAAGTGGGTTTCCCCTGACCTAATCCCATTCTTTTTTACATAGCATAAGATATTACATTAATAATTGCTCTTAATTTTTCTAATACCTTGTTAAAGTAAATATCACCAGTTATGCATGAAATTTTAAATCCCTTAGATCACCTAACTTTAGTAGTATAATGTTTTAGGGGACTTCAATGTTTCCTTCATTTAATTTTGACTCGGAAATTTCCTCCTTATGGTCCCTTTTTTAATTATCTTCTTCAATATCATCTATGTACTTCTCTTAAGTACTAGTGTCTTCCTTCTTAATTTCTTGAAATCTTCTAGTGGGGTAAAGGGTTCTTAGTTTGTACTTCCTTAATGGTTTCCTTACTTTCCATCTTCTTCCTCTATGTTATTTAATATCTCATCTTTAAGGGTATCCTTCTTCACATATTCCCTAGGATTGTGTATAGTGTCACTAGGTATAGTGCCTTATGGTCACTTTACAACTACCTAAGTTAGTTGATCAAACTAAAATTCAAGATTCCTTGTCAAAGCTTTATGATTCTAAAATCAATAAGAAATCTCTTACATGAAGTCTATCCTCAAATATTTTAGACTTAATTGATTCTATTTTTGAAAATATTGTTAAAGCCTAGTACAGGTTGTCTTGGAGCTTACTAATTGATCTAAGAGAAATTTGGATGATTTTTCAGCCCAATTTATAAATGTTATTATATGTGTTATTATGCATATAAAAACTTCCTATAAAACACACTAGCTCTACTAATACCCCCTGTGAATACTCCACCCCTATGAAATGTTCTTATTGTTAGTTGAGTACCTGGCTCTCCAATGGATTGACCCGCAATAATACCTACGGCTTCTCCCAATTCCACCAGGTCGCCATAGGATTCCCAATTTGGAACTCCATTACTTGATTTCCTTCATAAAAAATTTGTAACCTATAATTTGTTCTATTTTTTATAGAGAGCTCATGTAATTTTCTCGTTATACCTCTACATATAACCAAAATCTCTGGAATTCGTAAACTTGCACGACCTGAGAGTAGTGCAAGGGTTGTTGCATGCCGGTGCATCCATGCTCTGCTTCAAATCTCCATTTTATGTCGTGTTTTCATCTGAATTCTTCTACTTTAAGTCAGTGATGGAAATTTTACTCTCTAAACACACTTGGATAAAATTAAGTACCAAATATACAATAAAAGTATAATTTATCAATTATGCATTTATCAGTTGGCAAGAGAAATTTGTGAGAAGTTGAATGTTTTAACATTATTATTGACCTATTTTATGGTAAAAAAATTTAAATTCTTATATTTATTTATTTATTACAAGTATAAGATGAATTTTAAATTCTTATATTTATTTATTTATTACAAGTATAAGATGAATTTAACATTAACGATGTAGAGAAGATATTGAGAAATTTTGACAGTTATTAAAATATGATTGGTAATACCAATGACAATCACTATTGTTTTAGATTTGAGGTATAAGATTGTTGTAATTGAATATTATTTTGGGAAGTTGTATGGTCATCTAGCTTTAGTATATGTTGATATCATTAGAAAGTTGTGGTATCATTTGCTTTATTATTACTAATTAATAATGGGTAACTAGTTGGCTCATAATAATTTAGAATCAGGTTCAGCTTTTATTGACAATCCTCATCATGCAAGAAAGTTACTAGTTTAGGTTTTGTTATAAAGGAATTCATGAAGAAGAAAAAATATAGTATTTCATATAATAGAATGGAGTTTGAAGTGCATGAGAAATGCATAAATTTTCCTTAGTATTTTAGTTGGATTTCATGCTAAATTACATTGAGCAAGCATAATTATTGATTGAACATGAATTGACATATGCCTATGTGCCAACTTATGCTCAACATAGATCATATGGAGATAAAGAAACGGTCTAGAACATGTCCTAAAGAGAGATTATGAGATGGATAGAACTTTCAAAGAGTGTCATAGCCTAAGACATGCCTATGTCTTATAACATGTCTATATCCAAAAATATTATTAAAAAAATCCACGATCTAGGGACAGAAACAGAATTATCTACATCGTAGAACATGACTATGTCTTAAATAATGACTTAGGTAGACTAAACATTTATAGTCAATTTCAAAGTTTTTTTTATTAGAGAAACAAGATTTGAAATCATCTTAATGGATTAAGTAATCTAAAATAGAAGATTTTCATTTAAAGTTCCTTCTATCATAATGTATTTATTTTATTTGTTATTCTGGTTATTTTGAACATGATTTTGTTGGATCTTATTATAAAGTGGAACTTATATTTGCAAAGTATCTTTGATTACTCTTAACACAAATTTAGTTAGTGTTGACGATTAGGTCTAATGTTAATTCTCTTATAGACAATCCAACCATTAAGTAAAAGGCAAGAGCATAAGAGAAAAGAGAGAAATTTGAAAGACAATCTGCCTCTTGAAAAATTGTGGGATGACTAATTAGACACTTGCTAAAAAAAAGGAAATACATGGGGCTTTTGTTAATTTTGCAAACCTGAGGATATGTTGATGTAGCTTAAGAGACTGTAATTTCATATCTTAGGAAGTTCTACCCATAAAAATGATAAATATCTTCTAAATTTACTGAATCATAACATCAAAGATGATACCATGAGAAAGTCTTATCTAAGCTTTAATTATCATTGATTCCCTATTTAATTAATTGCTTTATTTTGATTCTCTTGTATGTTTCTTTATTTGGGTTTTATTTTGTATTTTGTTACCTAATTCCATTAACAACCATCTTTATCAATTCTTTAAACTTTCTTATGGGATCAGCACTTCAGTTACCATTATATTACTTACAAATTATTTATGTACTTGCCTTAGTTTATGAATAATCAATTTGTAACAGAAAAAACTTTAGCAGTAGACATAAAACTCACCGTATGGATAATTATTTAAAAGCTAATATTAGTTTAAAAACTTATGAAAATTTTGATATAATAATGTGTTAGAAGCTACATAGAGCTCAATATCTAATTATGAAAATAATTGCATAAGATTTCTTATCTATTTTACTGTTTATAGTTTCTTAAGAGTTTGCTTTTAATACTAGTAGCTAAATAATGATTCCTCATCATAATTTGCTTTATTTGACAACTTCTAAAGTCTTAATGTGTGATAGAAGTTAGTTATGGTATATTAGCGATTTAGTTATTTTAACTACAAGGGCATAGTATAACTGTAGCTAGCACTGACAAGTACATGTAGATTCGATGAGGACTAAAATTACTAACACTTACCATCTTTCATTATCTAGTCCATCAAATTATAATGATGATGATTAATCAAATTCAAAATAAAAATCATGAGCTAAAGTTAATCAATAAATTGATTAACTAGAATGAAGATTAAACTAAGAAATAATCAAAGAAGACAATGGTACCTAAAATTCGAATTCTCTTAGGACTTCTCATACAATTAGAACTTCTCTTATCAATTTAATCTAGAGTCCATTGAACTTTGGAAATTCATCAATCATACTAATTTATTTTACAAGATTATTAACAAATAATTCTAGGTCGATTAATTGAAGTCTCTTTCTAAAAAAAACCTAGAATTGCATTAATCAATTTATGAATTTCACTATTAGGTTTGACCCTAATCTAGAACAGTTATGTCAACCTATCTCTTTGCATGCAACTCCTTTCAATTACAGTAGATCTATTCATACAAATGATTTCTTAATCTTAATTGCATGAAATCACAAATGAACCAACATACTGGTAATATTAATTCAAGAACAAACAACACATAATTGAATCTCAATAAAACTAAAGAATAAAATAAAATCACTATAAAATTTTTCCTAGATTCGTCTTATCCAAGTACTCAAAAAACTATGGCAGTCATAACATCAAGACTAAAGGAAAAACAAAAAAATAAAAGGAAAACGATCCCTTCTAATCTTTATGAAATCCACTTTAGATCAATGGAAATCCACTTGAAATGTGTTTCCTTGCTTGTTCTTCATTCCTTCTATTGTCCGAAGTCATTAATTTTTGTTTCCCGAGCCTTATCTTTATTTTTTCTCAATTTTTTCCTTTTATAGTTTGAAAATTAATGTTTAGGGTGGTTCAAGGGCATCATCATGGATGTGTTGGTGGCAATGTTGAATAAAAATCACAAAACCCTTGAATTTTAAATAGACATAGGCTCAAAATGTGAACACAATTATCAAAACGAGTATGTTTGTGGTCTTGTAACTCTTTGGAACTTTATAGCTTCTTATTTTACATGAAACATAACCATGTTAAAGTATACGGACATTAATATAGGCATGTTTGGACCTATATACTTTTATAACATCGTCAAAACTTGATAAAAATTGCTCCAAATCACCTCAAATATGTCCTAATTTTTTCTTCTAGTTACAAATAAGTGAAATACAATCTAAAAACATAATATGAACAAATTGAATATAAATTTTTTAAAAAAACTTAAGCAAACAAACAAAATGCATAAAATATAAACCTAAAAATATGAAAAATTAAGCCTTATCAATTGATTTCTTACTATATATATATGTATATATATATATATGTATGTATATATAATGACATGTATAAAAATGTGAATATAAAGGAGGTCATTCATCATTACAGAAGTTCATTCAATGAAATATGCAATGATGAAGGTATATCTATTTGTTAATAATCAAGTATTCTTTTATTTAACTTGTTTCATAATTGGGTATGACTTAGATAATGATTTTTAAAATATAAAGGAAGTGGTACCAAATATTAACAATTTTGAATATATCAAAGATTAGACGATAATTGTAAGTGTTGTTGTGACCATCAACAAAATATATATGTTCAAGTAAACTTTTCTTCCACATGCATTTTAGCATTATAGGTAGTATGACCATATAGTTATTAAGTAATGTTGACTTTATACATGTAAAGTGAGGGATAGATTAAGAAGCTTTAATCTTACGAAAAAAAACTTTAATTTAGACTTTCCACACACACACACACACACACGGATATATAAATAAATATATATATATATATATATATATATAATGAGGGATAGATTAAGAAGCTTTAATCTTAGGGAAAAAAACTTTAATTTAGACTTTCCATATAAATAAATATATATGTATATATATTATGACGTGCATAAAAATGTGAATATAAAGGAGGTCATTCATCATTATAGAAGTTCATTCAAAGAAATATGCAATGATGAAGGTATATCTATTTGTTAATAATCAAGTATTCTTTTATTTAACTTGTTTCATAATTGGTATGACTTAGATAATGATTTTTAAAATATAGAGGAAGTGGTACCAAATATTAACAATTTTGAATATATCAAAGATTAGACGATAATTGTAAGTGTTGTTGTGACCATCAACAAAATATGTATGTTCAAGTAAACTTTTCTTCCACGTGCGTTTTAGCATTATAGGTAGTATGACCATATAGTTATTAAGTAATGTTGAAGTTACACATGTAAAATGAGGGACAGATTAAGAAGCTTTAATCTTAGGAAAAAACTTTAATTTATACTTTCCATAATGGTTGAGCAAAGTTATTGCCTAAATTAATGGTAGTTTTTGTTTGATATAATGTAATTACTCCATGATATTTATTGATTATGAACATTATATTGCATGTTTTCAGGTGTAGCTTAGCTTATGCAGTTGATACATCTTAAAAAAAAGAAAATTAGATGGTGACATTTGTTATACTTTTATTTAGTTATCTGAAATTTCTCATTTCTTATCTATATTTGGCACCACAAATTCTCTTTCTCTTTAACATTTATTACTTTCCCTTACTGCTTTATTTTGTGTACTTTTCTTATAGTATTTAAGTTGATTATATAATTTAGTGTCTAAAATATTAAAAAGAAATAAAACTACAGTATATTTTTCATGCCTTATATTTTTACCTTGTAGTATTAAGCTGATTATACTTACATTGTAGTAATTTTTTTAATTTTGCCTAAAGCTCAATCGATTTTAAGATTCTTAAGTTTATGCTTTCGGTCATTGTGGGCAAAGAAACGGGTTGAAGCCCAAACCATAAAGGATTTGTCCCAACCCATTTCCATTCCTTTTGGGAGTGGTTAAAATTATAGATTATGGTTGAAATTAGGGAGTGGTGAGAGAGATGTCAACAAGTGGGAGTTTGAGTGTCTTAAACGATATTAATTCAAATTAGATCTAGTTCTTAATCAAGTACTGAGTCGAGTTTCAATCTAGATTTTAGGTTGGGTTTCAAGCTAGGTTTAGAGATACCTAGTTCCAATTCTTGCCTTTGAGTTACTTAGCTTGAAGCCCAACTTAAGCCTAAAATAATTTTTGGTAAAAAAGTTAAAGCTAATCAAATTGAGTTTGGTTAGTTGACTTCAGATGATCATGTCAAACTTGAGTATTATTACTATGTCTAGTTGGGATGATGAGGCATGAACAATAGATGATTCTTGTCAAGTTCCCATTTTGGTTCCATATTGGAAGATAAAAGGTGATTCTTGATTGTGCATTAGGCTTTGATTAGGACATAAAAGATTAAAGGAGGGGAGATAATGAGATCCCATTTTAGATAGGTATCACGATCCTATATTAAAAAAAAAAAAAGGAGAGGTGAAAGTCTTTAAAAGTTTATGGAAAAGACTACTAGTAAACTTCCTAGATGGCTACTTTTTGGGTTGTGCTTTTCTTAAGCCTAAACTAGAGTTATCATGAGGTCAGTTTGGACTTAAGGCATAACAAGTAATCACTCTTATCATTGAGTTGAGGCATGTAGTTCTTATTTAACATGATGAAGGTTACTTAAATATTTTATTAGGTATGAATTATGTGTTTATATTGTTTCAATTATATTTCCTTTTTATTTATATTCAACAATCAATTAATTAATTGTACATTTTTATATTTATTAAATTCTATAACAGTAGTGAGTCTAGGTCGATCTCATAGAGAGTGTGTGTAAAGTTGTTGAAATGAAATTAATCGGTGTTTAGGTTTTAGGGGGTTTTGGAATTTTTTAAACAAGAAAATAAAATGAAACAAGACTAATAAAAACAAATTAAAGAAAACATGCGAAAAATGATAAAAGTGGAGAATTCGGTAGGAACTTGGTTCTTTGGTTCAATCTCGGCCTACACCCTAATTAAGCATATTTTATTGATTTGTTGTTCTCAAACCTCTCCTAGCAACTATTAATCGTGGGTTAATAATTAACCCGAGCTTTCCCTTAGGTAATGTTTAATCAAGATATGATCCTTAATTAAACCTAACCACCGAATAACCTAGGATACTGTAATGTCCCAGACCACCCGCTTACAGATATTGTCCGCTTTGGGCCTTGACCCAGCCAAGCCCTCACGGTTTTGCTTTTCCTGAGGCCTTCCCAAGAGGTCACCCATCCCAAAACTACTCTTACCTAAGCACGTTTAACCTTGAAATTCTGATGGGATCTGGTCCATTAGGCCATGGAAAATGTGTCTGTAAGGGAGAGGTATTCGTACCCTTATAAGCAATACTTCGTTCCTCTCTCTAACCGATGTGGGATCTCACACTCGCTTTGGGAACGAATTATGCCTTATAAGGGTACGGATACCTCTTCCTTACAGACGCGTTTTCCATGGCCTAATGGACCAGATCCCATCAGAACTCCAAGGTTAAACGTGCTTGGGTGAGAGTAGTTCTGGGATAGGTGACCTCCTGGGAAGGCCTCGGGAAAAGTAAAACCGTGAGAGCTTGGCTGGGCTAAGGCCCAAAGCGGACAATATCTGTAAGCAGGTGGTCTAGGACGTTACAAGTCGTATCAGAGCTGATACCCGAACCGTTGTGCCAGCTAGGCTGGACCCCAAAGAGGGCTAGACCCTAAGGGGGTTGAGAGTGTGAGATCCCACATCGGTTGGAGAGGGAAATGAAGTATGCCTTATAAGGGTACAGATACCTCTCTCTTACAGATGCGTTTTCCATGGCCTAATAAACCAAATCCCATCAGAACTCCAAGGTTAAACGTGCTTGGGTAAGAGTAGTTTTGGGATGGGTGACCTCCTGGGAAGGCGTCGGGAAAAGAAAAACCGTGAGGGCTTGACTGGGCCAAGGCCCAAAGCGGACAATATCTATAAGCGGATGGTCTGAGACCTTACAGATACGATCACTAGATTTAATTAGACAGTAACATTACAAGTAATACAATATATGTGTTATGTGATATTACACCTATTATAATTGTTCCATGAAATACAAGCAATACAATATTGTTTCATTGTTCTTTGTTAGGCTTTTAACAGAGAATGATGATTAGGGTTATAGGTTATACATAAACATAATCTCTAAGGGATAAATGTTAATTTTTAAAAGTCAGGGATCAAAGTGAAAAAAGTCAAGATCACAGGCGTCTAGTGTAATTAATCCTCAAAACTAATATGATCGGATTCGAATAAAATATATACATTATATTCGTACTTTATGTCTAATCAGAGTACTATTTAATTAAAGATTTTAATTTAGCACAAATTATACACAAAAAATTAGTTAAAACCTTTATGGCATTCCTAATATTTGGATTATATAATATATTACTAGACGTCAATCATGATTTATAAATATAAATTTTTTAATAGAAAATTAAATAAGTTTAGCTTATACAATCCTAAACATAATTTAGAATTATAGTTTATATCAATTACCAATATATTTAGAAACTTAAAGAGTCACACGTAAAGATTGACTAATAAAAGAAAAGTTGGATTATTAAAGGTTTTAAATCATTTTACAAACAAGCATAAGTTTTGTAAGAACAAGCACTTATGACCTACCCTATTTAAATTAATTATAAAATTTTCTCAACTTGTTCTATAGATAATATTAAAAGTCAAATACTTAAGGTCGATTCCTAAAAGAATTATGAAAAATATAATCAAATTTCACAACAACAAACACTTTTAAAGTGTATATTTTGTTATAATCATTGTTAATCATGTTAGTAATCTTAGTATCAAAATTTTATTAAAAATATTTATTTTCTTTATTAAAGAAATTATGAGATATTTCCTTAATTAAAGATAACTATGATTAGAATAACCGTATCATTCAGCACTTAATCAATCTTAAGCCATTGGAAAAATCGGTTGAGCTACTTATTGAACCAAATTCAAAAGCTAAATTGGTCGTTTAACTACAAAATAGCCGATACAGAAAAGTCTAAATTCTGAAGGATGTTGAGCCTTGACAGTCCTATGCCATCCCTGATCAAACAGAACCAGAATCGACACATACCACTACTAAATATTTGATTTGAAGCTGCAGTACAATGCACGAGAAAATTTGATGCAAACAAGGAAAATAAAATTACTTAAATAGGTTGTAGTTTAACAAACTTCCCCTCCAACTTGAAAGTTTGTCTACGATCACTAGTTATCAACATCGTTAGGTCATACTCATATGTCTTCAACGCATATTCTAGTCACTACTGTTTAAGAATTGTGTATATATATTCAGTCTTTTGCAGTCAGTAAATGCAGTTCTGCTTTTCGATAAACAACTGCCAAATCCTGACACAAAGAAGACGTCTAAAATAAACATCAGAATACAATAGTACAGTGCGTATCGGTTCCGGTATCTTATAACCTACGGCTTCGTCCTATTATCTTCTTATCTACCAGAAATTACACCCTTTGCAGGTATTTATGTATGGAGAAATAGATCCCAACAGATGAAAGAACTCTGATTTCACTTCCTAGTTACCAGGTTTGCTTCTGGACTAGTTAAGCAGAATTAATTGCTCAGTAGCAGTTTTTTAACATCTGCGTCTTTTTCTTGGTTACCAGTAGTAGTTTTTCACTTATGCTACTCGTCATAGTTGCCAAGAAGCAAGATTGGGACATTAATAGCATCAGAATTCTTCTAAAGGATCATATATGATGTGAGAAAGAGGCCTTTGTTCTGAAGGAACAAATCTAGGCTTGCAATAGAAAAATGACTTGAGAAAATTACACATTATTGTTCGTGGAAACATGAAACTAAAAACTTTTAGAGCGGAATAGATGGGAAGAATTTAAGCACTTCACTTGAATTTCTTTACAATGGCAGCAAAGTGCTGTCCTTGGTGGAAAGCTAGCTTCAGCTCCAGCTCAGTGGGCTGCCTGGAGCCATCTCCAGCAAACGTTCCTGCACCATAAGGTGTCCCTCCCTTCACCTGCTCCATCTCAAACATTCCAGCCCCAAATGTGTAACCAATGGGCACAAAGATCATTCCATGGTGCACAAGTTGAGTGATCGAAGTTAAGCTGCATGAATTTTCAGAAAGGGGTCAAGAAAAAATGAGCATAACGACAGCAACAGTAACATTTAAGATAAGTCGAAGGAATCATAAGGGAACCTTTTCAACTAAGGCCTGATATATCTTCTTACTGTAATTAATATAATGGATCATAACAGAAGGGAAATTTTGCAAATAAACTTACGGGGTTGTCTCCTGTCCACCTCCCTGTGATCCAGTGCTGTAGAAAATCCCTGCCGGCTTACCGGCTAGTGCTTGAGTTCTCCATAAGCCTCCAGTAGCATCCATAAATGCCTTAAATTGTGCAGCCATCATACCAAATCTAGTGGGGAAACCAAAAAGGAGTCCGTCAGCCTCGGGAAGCTCAGCTGGTGTAATGACAGGCACGTCTCTCTTCGGTGGAGCACCCATCTTGCCAAGAACCTCTTCTGGCAGGGTTTCAGGTACCTTTCTCAAGCGCATATATGCAAGATCAGATAAATCTTTTGTTTCCCTTTCAGGATAGAAACCAAGTACACTACAAATAAGTTAAAACTTCATTTTGATACTCTATTTTCAGATTGTGCAGAACTAATTCTATGTTGCAAATTCGTAGGATATCTGTGACTAGCTCGCAAGTGCAAAAGCTGTGAAGTTTCTGAAAAGCATTATGGACAAAGTCAAAAAAAGTGGCCTAATACTTTTCTGCTTTGAGTTTCTTGTCCTGTAATAAGTTAGGACCACAGAAAAGCGAAGCTAAAGGCAGCGTCTCTTCATGCTAAAACGAAAATTGCAACAGCTTAAAGCTTAAAAACCTTAATCCCTGCAAAATATAATCCTATAATTACAGAGTCTGATTCGGAGAAAATCTTTTCAAACTTCACAATGTGCCATGCAACTGAATTTACCAGAAACTAATTCACTTAACTCATAAAGGGAGAGAGCTTGTTCTAATCGAAAAGGGAATGAAGCCTGCAGTGAGGATATTTGGGGTAATATGTTCAGATTCAAACTTAGGACCTTTGTCTTTGGTGAGGGGAGTTCCCCACTTGTCTACGCCTATCCTCAGGCATTAAAGATTTAAGTGATATTTTATGTATGCCTTCTCTGTTATTCTGACTTTAGATCAAAATATTCAGA
Organism: Erythroxylum tenue; assembly: GCA_027568955.1. NCBI lineage: Eukaryota > Viridiplantae > Streptophyta > Magnoliopsida > Malpighiales > Erythroxylaceae > Erythroxylum > Erythroxylum tenue. The sequence goes on along the minus strand of JAOSBM010000002.1, from coordinate 23,179,875 downwards.
AGCACAATCTCACAGCATTTCAAACCTGCCATAGCTTCACTTCCACTCCTTCAACAGATGCAGCTCCTTTCTTCATTTCTTCAGCCAGTCTTGCAACATGTCCATACATGGAATAATAACTGCGGCAACCATCATAAACTCAGCAATCATCGCTTACATTCTGATGCAATGCATAAAGAGATTCCTCCCTTAATGGTATTATGCAAATTATATTTCTCGTTTTAAATATTTCCATCAAGAAATTTCTCATTTTGTTTGGAGACCATAATCATCAAGTTGATCTCTTAACACATGATTGTCAAAAGTGAATTTCCAAAAAAGGTCTTGAGTTTGTTGACAAATGTGTCAATCCTAGATAGTGACAGGGAAAGAAACAAAAAGGAAGCTTTACAGGAGATAGAAGCGTGTATATACATAGCAATTAATCTCAAAGAAAATAGTTTCAGGGACCAACGTTAAGATAGAGAGGCATATGCATTAATTTAGGTGCACACTCTAACACTAACCTTGCCAGGGTACAAGGTGATGTTCATATATTTCATTTCTGATTGGGTATCATGCCATCATTTTCCTAGAAATCATTTAAAACCCATATAAAGATATAAAATAGAAAATCAGCTCTACAGGTCGCTCTAATCCAGGCGACAAAAATGATAGCATTTGTAAATGATAACTGGCATCAACAACAATAAGTGATGGGACCACTTGCTTCAAAAGCATGGAGCTCGAATTCTTATCCCAATCATAATTCCAAAAGGTAGGTCCAGTTTCACGATTACTTTTTCCTCGTTAGTACCTACTTAATGTGTAACGTCCACAAATCTTTTTTCCCAATCTTATTGTTCGCATTTCCACTGATTGAACAAAAATATTTATGGAGTAATGGGCAAGTATTGTTGTATATCACCAAGGAGTGGCAAACATCGAAAAGCAAGTTTTCTGCACTTATGTTCCATCTGAAACAGCTCCCCGGTTGATTAAGACAGTAAACAAAAGAAAAAGGAAATATGACAAACAAAACATGAACCATAATTGGCTGTTCAGGTACCAAGTTTCATGACCTCACAGAGCTCCTCCAAAATGGAAAAAGAGAAAGTAATTCTTTTGCTTCAGTCTCCATTTTTATTACTCCATCACTCTATCACACCGCTATTCTTTAATTGCGAGAGTTCTAAATAAGAACATAAGGGAAGAAACAACCATTCTGGTTAAATTAAACAAGAAAATTTAGCCAGCGAAATCTTCTAAACCCTTTGACCAAGTGCATGACTATATATAAGGAGTTGTTTAATAATAACATCGAATTGGTCTAGACGGCGCTTATACAGCTCCAGTGTTTCCTAACAGGAGAAACAAGAAAAAAAAAATTCTACCACTTCTAGAGCGGCAGAATTCGATCCCCTGCACTAACTAAGAACAAATGATAAAATATTTAATCAATTCTAAATTGCAGTCCCATCACGAAGATCCATATTGAGTCTTTTTAGAGTTTCAATGAACAAAGTTTCCCAGAAACTATAACAACAACAAAGTTCATGAGAAACAAGCACGCTGGAATGGAGCAAAGAATAGTCCCCAGAAAGAACACATACGAAAATTTAAGACCACACAAACAGACAGTCCCATTAATGAGTTGACGAAACAAACATGAAACGATTAAAAAAAAAAACAGAGAGAGAGACTAGCCCACAATGATAATCTCAAAATCAAGAGAAGAAAGCAAGGACGAAGAAAGACCCAGAAGGAGAGATAAAAAGAGAGAATTGCAATGCTTACATAATATACACTTTGCTGGCCATGGATAGAGCGTGTCTCTCTGCAAGGTTTTGTGGGCAAGGCAAACCGTGTCTAGAAAAAGGACAAGTTGTAAGCTTTGATACAGACGGAAGGATGGAGCAGGAGGGTTGATTTATATCCAAATATTAAGTAGGACGTCATCATAAGCCGTCCATGTACAGTAATACTAATATATTGATTGAGGTGGCGTCTGTGTAAAGTATTCCTTACATAACTCTCAACTTGTCTGATGAGGGTAAAAAATAAAGTGCTGGACTACGTCAATTCTTTCGGTCATCTACTTGTGATTTGGCAGTGATGATGTCATCCGCATCATCAATTCATACTTTCAATTTACTAAAAATATTTAAAAAAATCTTATCAGCTTTAGGTCAAATTTCATTTCAATTTACTAAAAATAAAAGAAATTGTTTATGGATACATTGAGTTCTTATCACTATTTATCAACCAACCAGAATTAGGGGTCATTTCTGCTTATTATATTCAGTCGTCATTTGTTTTTAAAGTCAATGGTAATTGTCAGCCAAACGTATGCATTGAGATTGATTTATTTTTATTTTCGTGTCCCACCTTCTTAGCTAGAAGTTCCGTTTCAAATTTTTGGTACGATTCAAAAGCATCCTGTATTTATCATGATTTATGTTTTTAATATGTCACTTTAGCTATATATGATCACAAGCATCAATTTTAAAAATTAAATTGTCATCATCATATGGGAAAGAAAGTTTTTAGTAATGCAGTACACAAAATCTTAATTTTCTTTACATGTTCAATCAAATAAGATAAAAATTTAAATCTTTGACCTTTTTTTAAAAGCATTTGAAAATGTTTTTTCATCTAAGCTAAAATTTGATAAACTTGAAGTATAATTTAATACTCCTAAAAAATGTTGAACTTTTTTTTATCTATTAACTTATCAGGAAATTATGAGATTTTTTTTTTTTGAGGATATGATGTTGAATGCCAAGAATTTTCTATTTTCGTCTTACATATCTTAGCCTTTTTTCATAGAGAGATAAACTACGTTGTTTACATAAATTTGCAAATTTATTTAGATGTATAACATTATAAGCAATATTATCACTATCTATTAAAATATCATCTACATAATCATGTATAAAATTATGATACTTAAAGATACTATCCATTTTCCTTTTGAAATATTTGTGGGACATTTTTAAACCAAAAGTCATGACTGGTTATTCGTAATAACCTTGTAGAGTAGAAAAAGTTGTAGATAAATACTATCTTTATTCATTTTTATCTATCAAAATTCACTCTTACAATCAAATTTAAAGAAGAATTGTTTTTCTCTAATTAAGTTTATTAATGTTTCTTTATAGGGTAAGAAGTATCCATCAAATATCATATTAGCAATTTATTTTTTTTAATTTACTACCATTCTAGCTTTATTTATAATTATTTCTGTATGGTTTCTAAACATAAAAGCTAGGGAAGAATAAAGAGATTTACTAGACCTAATTATCTCTAGATTTTCTAATTCAAGAAGTTGTTTTCTAAATTCTCTTGATATTCTAAATTATATATCATATCAGTAACTCTAATGATTTTTTTGTTTGTCTATCATTTCTAAGTTTGCTTCTTCTATGTTTTTATCCCAAAATTGTAATAGATTGTCATAGTATTTTTTTCTTTATCTTTTGTTTTAATAATTATAATCCATCTTTGATAGTTTTTATCTGTTGATACTTGTTCTCTATAATGTTATATATTTTTTGTAAAGGTTTTCCTTTTGGAATGATCAGCTTTCTTTATACCCTACATCACGCTGAACTATATGAGGTTTAAATGTGATTGATGTATTTCAAGCATAGGCATGTTTAATTATATTAACTATGATCGAGTGACCGCAAAGAGTTTTGAAATGTATTTGTTGTTTAACAGTATTAAATAGTATTTTATGAAATAATTGGACAAATTTTATTTCCTAAAAGAATATCAGCTCTAGTATCATAAAAGCACAATAGTGGACATTTTATTAAAAATGATCATAATAGTATTTGAGGTTGATTGACACCTTTTGATAAATGTATCTTATGTTAGAAATATCTAATCTTACTATATTTTTAAGGTTTCATGATATTGTAAAGGAAAACAACTTACTTTACATAAACAAGAACTAATTAGGGATGATAAATAGCCCTAGGCCTAGCTTAAATTTAACGGGACAGACTTGGGTTGATAGAGCCTTGAACCTAGCCTTTCTTAAAAATTCGAGCCTTAGGTTGGTCTCAGGTTTGGGCAATTCAGGCCTAGCTTGGCTCGAGGCTCAACTTTTATAAATAAAATGATGTCATTTTGCTAAAAACGACATCATTTTTATTTTTATTTTAAAAATTGATTCAAGTTGACTTGGGCTTGGATTCGGACCCACTGCCTCAGGCTCGACCTTAGCTTGGACTTGGCCCATTGCCATCCTTAGATTTAGTTCCACTATCTATATAGGCAACAAAGTATTCTGCCTATATAGATATACTCTTGGCTTTTCAAAAGCTTACTGAAACTGCGTGATGTGATTTATCCTTTGATTCGGAGTATAATTGGGAATGGAGAAAACACTTCATTCTGGTTTGACAATTGGTATGTGCTGAGCCCCCTTTGGCTCCGTAGTGATTTAATTGGCATCCGACATCGCATCCCCCTTAATGCCAATCTCGCATGGGTTGTTCAGGAAAGTGATCGTCTGCTTAGATACAGGTTCGGTTCTCTGCTTACTAGGTACCTGCATGGTATCTCTCTTCGTAGCGCTCCGGATAGAGTGCTATAGACAGCTACACCTTCTGGTGACTTCACAACCTCTTCAGCTCGCGCTATTGGGCGAGGGCCGACCGAAGAGGTTCCTTGGATTGCTCTCGTCTGGAAACAGGTATTATGTCCAAAGGCAGCCTTTTTCCTATGGCTGACCATTAAAAACAGATTGAGAACAAAGGACAGGTGGTTCGGTACTTATGATCCTATTTGTGTGCTCTGTAAGCTAGTCCCTGAAAGTAAAGACCATTTATTCTTTGAATGTGCGTATACTAAGTCAGTGTGGAATCGCATATTGTATATGACAGGTCTCTTGTATTCTTCTTATGAATGGCCTGAGGTCCTTAATGAGATTCTT